>CM061532.1:255518407-255746360 GCA_030545055.2 Neoaliturus tenellus
CAATAATATCAGCTTTAAACAATGCTATATAAACATGTATTTTGTAAATATATAATCCGCTCATTCTAACACTGGTCAAGTGTCTGCATGTTATTAAGCGTGAAATGTGCGGTTGTTGTTAAGAGGTGTAATAAATGAGTATCAATTTGGCTAAAAACAGTTATTTGTATTACTAGCCCCCTTCGGTACTTTGGAACGATGTATCATTCCTTTTCTTATTTTTAAAATTGCTTAGGAACGATGTATCGTGTCTCGTCTATAATCTGACAAATGATAACACAATATATCAACTCGCCACTGCTTTCAATACGATAAACTCTTAGCAGGATTATCAGTTTTGTCTGCTATTCCATTAGATTTTCTGTAAAATCGAGATGCAAATGATGGTTCTCTAGCACTTACCGGTTGAAAATTTATTTTTTACAAATTTTAATTCTTATATCCTTGCCTCAACCCTTTGGATACTCGAGCAATTTTCAAGATTTACAAAAACTGGTGTACATGTTGCTCGGAATCAAGCAATTTAGTTTCTATAGTGATAAAAAATTTCATTTACTTTTCATTTGCACCAGAGAAATTTTTATTTTCCATAGCAGCTCTTGGCAAACATTTTTTGTGTGCCTTCCTACATAGTGGCTTGCGGGCCAAAGCCCGCCTCGTCAGTTGCCTTTTCAAATTACTCGCTTAGATACAAAAAGAATTTTACCCAAACTTAATGAATGCCCATGTTTCGTCCAATAATTCCATGTAATCGTTTAAATTTAAATTTCAACATTTTGTGAAATCATTGGCCTGAACTACTTACCTCTGAATCTCGAAGTGAAAACATAAGTTTAAAAAAGTTAAAATCATTGTGTAATAATTTGAGTGGGAATAATTCATTAATACTGTATAGCCATTGAGGCAATGAGATAGATAACGTGTCTGGCAACCGGCACCCATGTCACAATTAATTAAACTTCTTTCAATAGTTCAGTCCGTTTACATTATGGATTAAAACTAATAAATTTTCTTGATTAGCCACTATATATGATGAATCAGTTGTAAGTTGAACAAATAGTGGCGCACCTAGCAGGTTTTCTTGTCAATAGCAAAAACATTTATTATACGAGAGCCATTTTTTTTCAACCTCCGATCGCTCTGTGCAGACCCTATATGGGCAGCATAAAGCAGGCATGCGCTGTAGGCTACTGCGCATCTCTCACACTTACACACTCCACCATTGTTGACATTCAGGCGTCATTCATTCATGTTGCTCTACAGCCACATAAACATGACAGCATTGGCGGATCCAGGAAGGGGCGATCGCCCCCCCCCCCCCCCATAAGGAAACTTTTCGGGCAGTTTTACCTGGCCCATTTTATATCTTTCCATAACACTTTTGAAATACTAGACATTGTATTTCAATAGAAAAAATAAACAAATTTTAAATGCATTTTAAAGGTCGTTTAATTAATTTATAACACTAATATCAAAGTATGAAGGTATTGCGCAATCTGCGTCTGCGTTGCAATCATTCAAAGGCTGCATGGATACCAGGCGAAGCCGAACTGTCGAGAAATGTCGATTAGCGCGCGGCGCAATGTTGTGTTGGCGAGCCCGAAGCTCCGAACAGCTATCCTTGGTTGTTCCCGCCATTCGCGCGCAATGCAATGTATAGGCCTACAACTCAAAAAATCACCGGTTTAGTACATTAACTTTGTCATCCAAAGTAGGGCCTAACTTGCATGAAATGGGATAGTGGGACTTTGCGATGGTACCGAGATCCTCTAATTTTTAGACCTTACCGACCTTCCGAATCACCGCCAAAAAGCTTAAAAACTGGCGTAATTTTTCACTCTTTCATACGATTGGCTAGTTTTTACCGTGAGGAAACGGTTTGTAACAAAAATCATTCATAATCATGTTAAATTACGATGAATTTCTTATAAATTAAGATCATTTAAAATTAGACGTAGATGTCGTGGCGGTCCGATGTTCAACAAATCGGCGATGTTGTCCGTTGGACTGCCAATGATTTTATTTGAGTATTTTCGCAGGAGCGCTTTCGGCGACTAGCAGTTGACTATGGCAAGTCACCGAAAGCGCTCTTGCAAAAATTAAATTTCCGCCGTTTTGGAAGCGGAAGAGATATAAAAATACTTAGTGATATTTCAAATTTTAAAATGTATGCATTTTGAATGAAAATTTTTAAATACTTACGCCTATTGATATCACATTTAGACTGACAGATAGAAAAATAAGCAATATAAGACTGCATAAGATGATAAAAAAAAACCTGATGAGGTTTGGATCGATAATCTTTCGACATGCTGAATAGCTTTACACACGAAAATTAGAGTCAATGGATATTTTGAGTAACTTTGAAGAGCCATATTAGAAAAACTTTAAGACCATATTGACTATGTTGAAGAACTATATTTTGTTCTTAAATTGTAAGAAAATTAATACACTTTTAAAATGATAATGGGTGATTTTCATGAAAAACTGTTTCTTCAGGACAAAATTAGCCAAACGTAAAAAAGTGCAAAATTACGGCAGTTTTTAATCTTTTTGACGGTGATACGGACGTTCGCCAAGGTCGAAAATCTGGTTTAGCATCTCTGTACTATCGCAAACAAAGCAAAAAAGAACCTATAAATAACCATATAGGTTGTAGCATTGATTTTGTATTGGCCTACAATATAGCTGTTTTGTGGAAATAGTTCAATTATAGTTCCATCTTTAGGCCAACAAATAAATGTTACAGTGACAGCACATTAATTAGTACACTTGAGTCCCGCTAGTCCGAACACGGGTAATCCGAACGTCCGCCTAATCCGAACAAGCTCCGGACGCATTTTGCAAAACATTTTCATTAATGTAAAAATATAATTTACGTAATAAAAATAGAATTTTTGATGGAAAAGATAAGAATTGTGGTAAAGAAATTAGAACGAAGTATTCCATTGAGGAATATTCTGTACAAATATTAAGTTTTGTGTGTTTGGACTAAATTTACACAACGTAAACAAAAGAATGTAAACAATAAAAAAATACGGTATAGCCTACCCTGTAAAAAGTATTGCAAACGTAGTAGATTAATACTGGAACACATAAAAGTAACATTAATTTATTTGCTATTGACCAAAAAGTCCAACATCGTCTTTTGTTGAAGTTTAGTCAGTCTGTTTTTTTGCCGCGTAGTTCCGCCATTTTCTTATAAACATCACATCTGCGCGCATGGCAGTACAGTCTCTGCTGGCAGTGGATACAGTCCGTGGCGCTAGGCGCGAGCAGCGTTGCCAATTCGAGGGTAATTACCCTTTTAGAAGGTACTTTGGACCTTCGAGGGTAATGATTTTTTAGGATTGAAGGATAATTTTACAAAAATTGTAAAGTTTGACTCAAATGTGTGAATTTTTGGGAATGGTTCGAAATCCAAAGTAGATTTAATAGAAGAGTGATTAATATCACTTGAAAAACGAATACCAATTGAACAGCTGATACACTTATATGAGGAACTTTTATTAATCATTCTTGTATACTACAACTTAGATTGTTGGTAAAATTCCGATATTTTGATATGATTTTCCGATATTTTGGTGTTTTTGAGGGTATTTGAGGGCAATTTTGTCAAGGATCTAGGGTAAGTTGATGACAGGTGATTGGCAACGCTGATGGGCGCGAGCGAACAGTATCTTCACGCCATGCATACAGGCAGCACACGCTGCTTGCTCGCTCTGTGATCACATCCTAAAATTATGTGCAGTGGGCCATTGTGCTGTCTGCTATGGACTGTGCAATTGTTGGTTTTGCTTATATAAGAGTAAAAGCACTGTTTAAATTGGTTTTTGTGTATTATTCGCTAATATTACAACACGTAAACCCGTTTAAATTGCTTCATTCTCCCTTATTGAATTATTTCGGATAATCCGAACAATTAGCTGATCCGAACAGCGTTCGGTCCCAATTAGTTCGGATTAGCCGGACTCTAGTGTATATAAGTATGGCTGGAAGATCGGTAACTCCTTAGTAATCTTTTATGTCATCTATAAAAAGAAACAAAAAGTACCCAAGCAAGATATTTTTTTAGTTCTGAAAAAGCATTTTACCTTTTCGCAAATAGGTTACAGTAGGCCTACGCTTACATCTTAACGGTTTGTTACCTCTTTTTATAAATAAATTTTATAAATAGAACTCGATAATTCAAATTTTTCATTTACAAATACGACCTTCAATCAGTTTTTACAATTAAAACCTAGACTGTGTTGCACTAAAACTTCTGTTATCTTCCAAAATGTAATAAAAAACACGTTTTAGACATAATCTTATGTATTCATTTTGTGATGCCTCCTGAACTGTTCTTTTTAGAAATTTTACTAGGTTACACACCTTACAGTCCAAACAGTTCCTGTTTAGTCTCTTGACTATACATGCATTTCGGTGGTCTATCGCCGGCCGGCATGTACATGTGTTTGTTTGTGAATTGTGAAATGTCATATGTTGAACTGTACGGATGTGTTAAAAAAAAAAATTAATCATTGACGATTCACTACCTATTGATGAATTTTAACGTTTTTGTATAGACCTGAAGATGGGATTTTAATCCCGAAATGCATGTATAGTCAAGAGACTAAACAGGAACTGTTTGGACGGAAAGGTATGTAACCTAGTAAAATTTCTATAATCTTATGCTTTTACTTGAGATTAAGAGTCTAAGATTATTTTTTACGTAAATGTTTGTCGGAATAAAAGCAGAGAATTCTCAAAATAAGTTGACAATGGACTCATGTAAGACCATGACATTCGCTGCCTCACCTGTTAACGCGACGTTCAAGGTCATTGCACCCCCCCCCCCCACCCAAAACAATCACCCCAATGTTTTGAGTTACTATTGCCCTCTCAAGGAAACCGCCCCCTCCGTAATTCGGTCCTGGATCCGCCCTTGCATGACAGCCATCATTGATGCTCCCGCCAAGTGTGAATTGCAAAGTGTGATTTGTTTTCTACAGGCTGAAGGCCATAGTGCGTCTGAAATGCAATCGGAGAATGTGTGGTGTGTATGGGGAAAATTTCATGAGTGATGGTGTTGTGTGTGAATGGTGTAGAAAGTTTAAAGATGGCCGTAATGATGAAGGGGACCAAGGATGCAAATCTGTCATTTCAGATGACCTGGTTCAACGAGTTGAGAGAATGGTTTAAGAAAACCGCAGATTCAGTATTACTGTGCAAAACAGTTCATTTCCAATTCATTCCCGCACGCTAAATTGAATAATAGCAATTTAAGGTCAGCTGTTGTTACAATAGAGAACCATGGAGCTGTTGGTCATTGTTGTCGTTAATAATTGCTGCTTTTTACTTTCTCCCCCTATACCATAGTATATGGAGAAAGTATTGTTTTCGACAACATTTTAAAATTTGAGTTGTTGGTTGATTTATCCATTTTGGTGCCCCCTTTAACGATTTTGATTAAAAAATTATTTTATTAAAATTAAAATGCTGAATAAAATGACACCACCCGCATCTCCGAGAAAACTCGTGTTTAAAAGTTATAAAGCTTAAAGTGTTTAAAAAATCTGTTTTTTTTTTTTTTTCCTAGAAAACTGTTAACTTTAAATACATTTTAACTATCATAAAAACGAGCTAAAAAAGACTAATAATCCAGTATTTTAAATTTTTGCTCTACATTAAGTTGTTGTGAAAAAAATTCTATTTTTTGTTTTGCATTACGTTGTTAAAAGTCACTGATGCGCGTAGAGTGAAATTCATGCTGCTAAGCTGGTGGCTAGTCGACTAAATTAATGTTTGGAGGCTTTTAATCACCTTTTCATATTGTTCATCGAAAGTATGTGTCAGTTATCTAATATTGTTAATTTAATTTGTTTGGTAGTTAACAGTGTGTTCCAACAGAAAAATTTGCGCCCTTAGGCCCTAACATAAAAATAGCTATTAAAAGTAAAAACACAAAACGTTTTACTTTTACTGTTATTTAATAAGATGGTTTTAAAATTATTTTACACTTGCAACTCAGCAAGCTATCCTTAACTGGTGATGCATGCCGTTACTAACTAGCCATGTTAACAATATCTTCGTTGTCTGTGGACCCAACCAAAATTATGACACTCAATGTAGTATTATTTAACAAAAGTGTCTACATTTTAATATTTCAGGTTACAGATCCTCATAAATAATAGCAACTTTTTCATAAGTAAAATTTTTATTTTATACAAAACAATTTGCAAAGTGACCTACATAACAGCTTAACAAACATATGAAAATACATTAGATTATATTGAGCTCTTTCGTTACTATTTTGTGGTTGTATAAAAAATGTATGACACAAACAGTCAACTTTATAACTATGAGCTAACTTTCAATTAAATGTTTTCAAGTAATTGATAAAATTTCTAAGTTCTTGTTGTTAAGAAAAATTATACTCATTTCTTTTACAATTCTCAATGAAACAGATAGATTGAATCCTTATGGTGAAATAAGAATTATATTTAATACACTGTACCCTTACCAGGCTTTTTTTTAAATGAAAAGTAAGTTATAACGTTTTGTATGTAAACCAAATTATATCCAGTAATTTCTTATGATTCCATAAATATTTTTATCTCAACATTTTTTAATTAGCAGGCACTGTGGTAAAATTTACTGTAGAAATGATTTGATTTATATTCCACGATAGAGCAAGATTCAAAATTAACACATTTTAATAGGAACTAATTAGTAAAAAAGTCTCAGAAAAATGAGTTGACAACCAATTTATAACACCTTACATTAATAACTTAACTTTAATAACATTAGGCCTAAACTAAGTCTTTATTAACAATGTCTTGTTTATATTCTGGAAATAAAAGATGTGTGGAAATTGAACCATTTGGTTTAGTTAAGGAATTTAATTTAAATAATTTGACAATTCTCATTTTGTTCAACTTAAGAACTAACTGACAAGTCAGCAATTAATAATAAAAAAAAAACCTCACATAGATTGGACCCCTATCTATGGGAGCGTGTGTGAAAACAAATTGAAATATGTAACTGATTATTAACTATTAAATCAAATTGAAATCAATTTTAGAGTATTAAAATTAATTTCATAATAATATGGTTTCACTTTGATATGTTCAGATAATTTTGGCTTGTTAAAAATCGCAAAGGATGTGATAACCAAAATGTTTTTAAGTACTTTATTAAGAAATATCTCAATGGTTACCCTGAGATTCCTGTAAGAAGTCTCAACAAAAGCCTCAAGAGGATGCAGTGACGTTAATTATTTCTACCAAACTTGCACGTAACGTCCTGATCTTGTGATGAAAGTTTCATAAACAACATTTAGAGAAGTATAAGGGAAAGTTTAAGTTGCAATTGAAAACAATCCAATAGTAAAGAAGTATAAATTTGAGGAATACGAGTTTACAAATTAAGTGAACAACCCAAAGTTCATCATCCACACACCTGTAACTGGAAGCACCATCAGAAAGCAATATACACTTGAGTCCGGCTAATCCGAACTAATTGGGACCGAACGCTGTTCGGATCAGCTAATTGTTCGGATTATCCGAAATAATTCAATAAGGGAGAATGAAGCAATTTAAACGGGTTTACGTGTTGTAATATTAGCGAATAATACACAAAAACCAATTTAAACAGTGCTTTTACCCTTATTTATTCAAAACCAACAATTGCACAGCCCATAGCAGACGGCACAATGGCCCAATGCACGTAATTTTAGGATGTGATCACAGAGCGGCCAAGCAGCGTGTGCTGCCTGTATGCATGGCGTGAAGATACTGTTCGTCGTGTTCGCTCGCGCCCAGGGTTGCCAATCACCTTTCATCAACTTACCCTAGATCCTTGACAAAATTACCCTCAAATACCCTCAAAAACACCAAAATATCGGAAAATCAATAATTTTACCAACAATCTAAGTTGTTAGTGTACAAGATTGATTAATAAAAGTGTATCAGCTGTTCAATTGGTATTTGTTGTTCAAGTAAAATCAATCACTCTTGTATTAAATCTACTTTTTATTTTGACCCATTCCCAAAAAATTCACACATTTTAGTCAAACTTGACAGTTTTAGTAAAATTATCCTTCAATCCTAAAAAATCATTACCCTCGAAAGTCCAAAATACCTTCTAAAAGGGTAATTACCCTCGAATTGGCAACGCTGCTCGCGCCTAGCGCCACGGACTGTATCCACTGCCAGCAGAGACTGTACTGTCACGCCCGCAGATGTGATGTTTATAAGAAAATGGCGGAACTACGCGGCAAAAAACTGACTGACTAAACTTCAACAAAAGACGATGTTGGACTTTATGGTCAATAACAAATAAATTAATGTTACTTTTTATGTGTTACTGCATTAATCTACTACGTGTGCAATACGTTTTACAGGGTATACTGTATTTTTTTGTTGTTTACATTCTTTTGTTTACGTTGTGTAAATTTAGTCAAAACACAATAAACTAAATATTTGTACAGTATATTCCTCAATGGAATATTTCGTTTTCATTTCTTTACCACAATTCTTATCTTTTCCATCAAAAATTCTATTTTTATTACGTAAATTATATTTTTACATTAATGAAAATGTTTTGCAAAATGCGTCCGGAGCTTGTTCGGATTAGGCGGACGTTCGGATTACCCGTGTTCGGACTAGCGGGACTCAAGTGTACAAGCACCAATACAAATTTAATTAATACTAAAAGGAAATTTCACCTCTATAAACCCTTAAGTAGTTTATTTATCACATAATGATAGTATCACAAGATTTTGTAAATAACTATTTCAATGACAAGTATACACAAAGTAACTGGATGAAAAATAAAAATTACTTGAGAGACAAATTCAAGAGAAAATATCAAATGAAGAAATTTTATTACGGTACAACTTAAAAGTTTTCTTTTATTTTTATTATAAAGAAGCAAAGAAAAATAATATTGATTTTGAAATAAAATAACTAGATTGATTTTATGACAAGACCAAAATATATTCATACTAGAAGTGATATACAAAATTTTTTGAGTGGTTAATCTAATACACAATTTTTTGAGCGGTTAATCAGTTGTTTTTTTTTATTTTTTTTTTTAACTAAAATAGAAAAAAAATACTGTAATTTACTTGACAAATAATTTTTTTACACCAGATCAGATTAAAACTACAAACTGTAAACTTGATGAAAAAAATCACTATTTGTACACTGATAGTTTTAATTGCAAATATCTCTTGATTGAGCCTCATAATTCTCTTCATAAAGTAAAATTCATAAAAACTTACAACTAATGATTGAGCAGGTTAAATGCACTTCATGAACAATTGTACAACACAAAACAAAAGCACAGTTCTGTTGTACTAGATGGATTAAGTAAGTACTAACAATTACTATACAATTTGTAACAATAAACAAAACTATTGTACTTGATGAGTATTATGAATAAAACTATTGAAGGCACTTACTTTCTTAGGCACCAAGCTTGGCAGCCCGTTTATACCGAGAGCAAATAAGAGATTTTAAAGCTGTTTATTTCATTGTTGCTGTAGGGTGAATATAATTTGGTAATATTCTTATGAGTAGAATATGGATTGTGTACATGCTTTGAACAAAAATTACTATAAAGAAAAGAAAGTTCAAACAAAGTTCAAATCCAACAGAAATGAAAATGGGTTCAACAATTGCATTACAATGTATCCAACCTGAATCAAAAGCACCTTAAAACAACAATTCAGTTAATTCATGAAAAATTTTGAAGAACTATGAACAAAACAAACAAAAAATAATTAACAATATAAATATTTTAATTACCTCTCAGTCATTATAAATCAACTTAAAAGCTCTCAGCAAAACTTGGGCTAAAAAATATTACTTCTTCTTATTATTAACCGGATGGTGAGAATTCAAAAGTACAAGGCCCAAAAAACTCTGGTTGTCTCGAAAAATAATTCTGCGGTTCCTCTCTCGTTGGGTGACATACAGGCGGTCGCCTCGCCGCAAGTATCGGACGGTGGCGGTGAAGCAGCTAAGTTCCGACAGTTTGGAGGCGGCCGCCTCCGCGCTGCAGACGGCAATCACGCTGTCCTCAGCATCCCTGCCACGATATCCCCCCTCCCCCAGTTGCACGTTGATGGCGTAACTGTTGAGCGAACTGGACGTCAGGTAGTATATCTGCAAGAGCATTAGTACAACATGCATTAGTAAATGGCAGAATATAAATATTTTAAATATGTTATCAATTATTTATTGATTTTGAAGAGTATTTTGTGACAATTAAAGTTATATAATTTATACTAGGCAGCAGGAAATACAAACTTTTAAATTTAAGTAGCTGGTAGCTGATTTCTATTATTTTTTTTCGATTTTGTTGATTTTTTTTACTGAAGTTCACGGTGGTCAATGCTAACAGCTGGATAAGTCAGCACAAATCAACAAAACTGTTGTAAATTCAGGCTCACAATTTTGTGACGCCTGCTAAAATGGAAATATTGCCTATGTCCACAAATAAAATACATACTGTTTTACAAGTAACAGTGTTGCTATTTAGATACATGAAAATTACAGCAGAGTCCTGATAATCCGAACTTATGTAATCTGAAGGTCTGTTTAATGTCTAACCAAAATTAGCCAAAATTTTACAAACTAAGAATAAAATAGTGACATGACAGTCAGTTACAATGGGTGACTCTTCTAGCGGTCTGATTTTGAGAGGAAATAATAATAGTAATAACATTTATTCCGCTGACAATATTTTACTTTTAATGTATTACATTAAATATATTTAATTTTTTATATTAAATGGTCTATACCTAAAAAACTAGCTAATGACTAAAATATGCCAAAGGTTAGTTTTATTTTGTTGAATATTAACAGCATTGTTTCGGCACTCAAGTGTCTCACTCATGAGGAAAACATGACGATAAATTCTTAAACAGCAACAATCTTGTTCAATAATCTATTGTTTGGTGTCTGGTAGAGAGTCACGTTAATTTTTTTCTGGGGATAAGAGTACTCCATTATTGTACACTTTGGTTAAATCCAAGCTATTGATTCATTGTGATTCATAAGTTCTTTATGTGCCTATCCTCAAAAGAGTATGATCTAATGTGAATAGAACATCGGTTAGGTCAAGTGACATTGGGTATGGCTGTGTTTTTGATGGGCGACTGCCTATAGCCTTGTAATTTTTGACATGTTTGTTATTTGGATATTTATTACATGCTTCCCTTGTGTTCTAAATTACATCTCACTTTTGGCTTAAAGGCCATCACAATACAATTGCTGCATAAACTATTATCATAAAGCAAGACCAAAACTATTGGTTGTATTTGACCTTGCTGAGTTCACTTTTCAACATATCATTTCCATTTAAAGACTTTTAAATTATGAACATTAGGCTACATCATAACGGAGTTATGATATACTAACAGTTCAACTTCACACTGAAATATGTATACCTGAGCATAGATGTAGTATAGTCCTTCTTCAAAAATTTCCAAAATTCCTTTTCTTTCTCCAATGATGCCTTCTGCCAGGATAAAACTACCAGAGGATGATTTGTCAACATACCACGGAGCTATGATACCTGAAATCAACGTTCTAAATTAGATAACATACATTTCATTTGTGTTCAGGAAATTTATTTTCTATCTATGCCAGTGGCATTTTTAATGTTTTTATGGGGAATGGTTAAAACCCCAATCTTGTTATTATCTAACATCGACCAGTTGTTAGAAAGCATCATTAATTAAAAGCCCAATGACAAATTGGCAACTGGGTCCGGGATGGAACCTTTAAAAACTACTATTTTTTCTCAGGATTGAAGCGGATTAGGCCTATAACCACTCAGCTATCCAGCCAATTGTCTTTGCAAAATTGTGTAGTTCATAATTTACAATACTTGGATAATGGTAAAATCATAAAAAGAACAATACAGTAAGCAAAAGTAAATCATGTCTAGTACAGGAGAGTCCCATAAACCTGGACTTTGATGATAACTCGGAGTTCTGGATAACTCAGAAAGCCTGCCAAAACAGTAAAGTGCACTGGGTTTGAATTTGCTAAGCGTCAATGTCATTGGTCACAGCCTACCAAACATTTTCACTATTTCTTTGAGTTTGCTTTAACAGGTGAGATTTAAGTTTTTAGATTTTGTTTTATGTACATCCCAATAAACAAATGTTTTTTTATAGAAATAAATCTTTTTACTGTGTTTACTGCTTTTCTGATAACCCAGAATTTTCACAATCCCGGACTGTTCAGTCCACATCAGTCCAAGTACTTGGGACTCCTCTGTACGTAGTATTCAATTTATTTCCATGTTAAACACAATATCCACACTGAGAAAAATTATATTGTTTAGGTGCTCAAACATTAATTTAAACTCATAATATGCACTGCATTAATGACATTTAAGAACCGTCATTGACTATGTACACTAAGTGAGTAGACTTCTCATAGCATAACCATGTGTGAAGCCTTTTGACGGTGGTGCGATCTTGTGCAGCGTACATGGAATTACACCTAACATATGATAGATAAATCAGTATTACCACCCTTCTCCACCAAGGATGAAACATTTTATAACTGAAAGTTATGTTTATGTTTTGGTTAAGTGTTTTTTCAGCACTGTAAATTCAGGTGAATAATAACAACATCGATGACAGCGACTCTGGCGTCGCGTACACCGAACTTCCAAATTTTTGCCTCAAACTAAATGCACTGGATGAGAGGTCTATTCACGTTACTGTACATAGTCAATGGAACCGTGGTTGATTAATTATGTTCAACATTAAAACATTGAATGAGAGATGAGAAAACAAAAATATATCAAGTAAACTAGGGAGAGTGAGAAAATGTTACTCAATGAAATTTGTAAAGGTAAAAATATATGTTTTTAGATACACATCTATAGTTTAACATTTTTAAAGGACTTTTAAGTAGGCCATACCCATGAATGAATGGTGAATATACCATCCTTGCAGGAATGTCCACATTTTTTCTTCTAAACTCATGCATTCTTTCTTAAATTATAAGTAATTTTTATAATCAGAGTAAAACGTACCTCCATCTCTTACAGTAATTTCAGGCATTGCTCCTTTCAAATGCAAAGCCAGTGGTCCTGAAATCACCAATAAAACAAGACAAAATTATTTGGTCTGTTATGCTGAAGGTAGGATTGCATTGGTATTCTTAGTGTAGATACCATGAGTTGATGTCATCATACTAATACAATGCGCCATTGTTCTTAGATTTACATTCAGTGCTGTGTCCAGGTCTGGAATTCAAGGAAGTATGCCAAAGACAAGCCACGGTTTCTACAGTTGTTTGCTTTATCCTCCTATTTATAAATTTAAGTAAAATTTAGTAATTTAGTTTATAATATCAATGATCAAATTTACATAACGTCGTCCTCTTGGTGGGCGAGCTAATGCCAAGAGCACCAGACTAAAACTTTTAACTAAGTGATGAAATGTTTTCAAATTGATGAATCAATAAATGTTATCAATCTGTCAATCAAGTTCTTATGTACGTTTGGTCCAAACCTAAAATAGATATCTGTAGCCTAGTTTTGATAAAATTTTTAAGAGTAATAGCAATTGGTACCACTGGCATTTCCCCCCCTATAAACCCTTTTAATTAAAAACATTTTAACTTATAAAATAAAATGAAAAGAACCAGGCTGGTTGTATACTTAATTCATGCCCTAAGAATTATATCAAATTCAATAGTTGGGAGTGAACTACAATACAAAAAAGTACTAAAACTTAGAAGCAAAATACCTCTTTCCTAATACTCTGTACATTTAATTAAAATAAAGGGAAAACTGCAACGTTGACATTCTTGATTTAGTTTTGAATTTTTATGTTTTTCTTTAACAAATCTCTAAACATTGATGAAATAATAAGGTGTATGTCACTGATCCGTCATGTCAGAAAGTTAACTTAAAAACTGTCACACACTAATATACTAAATTACATAATTAATATAACAACCATGAAAATTTCAGCCAAGAATGTCTATCCAGGCCAGAGACATGCTAGCTCGGTCATGTGTCCAACAAAATAAAAAACAAAAATTTTGCTTTAATTTTTGGGCTAAATTTGATACCTCAAACAATTTATTCTACAGTGCTGCATGAGCTACACCAAAAAAGTTGCCTTATCTTATGGAAAATATATTTAAACATTTAAAACCAGAATTTAGAAAATTTCATTCTGCACCAACTTTAGAAAGGGAAAGAGAGCTACCAAGAAGAGTGATCTGTTCCAATAATAATGCTAAGAGCATGCTTTGTGTGGACATGCAGCTATTATAGGGTTGAAATTACCAGATGTACGCAAACATCTGCTGTGACATCCGTTTCTGTTCCTGCAATGTGAGTGTTTACCTCTGGTGACATCTCTGGCGACTCTAGCGCTACTCGAGCAATTCATACTAGCTCTTTCATCTGCGTTGTCAGCACTTCTCTTTGTTATCGAATGTTCTGATATTCCGTTAGTCACTTTCATCTTTAATTTCTCTTCCTGATCCTGTTCAATAGCTCTAACGATGTTACTCATGATTTCTAAATTTGACTGAACTGGATCCTCCATCCTCTTCAACTGCAATTTCATCGCTTGAATTTCACATTTTAACGTTTGAATTTCAAAGTAGCTCAAGATCCCGTAAACGGTGAGTATCAAGAGAAGGACTTCATGGAGTAAACGGTGACAGTCATATCTTTTCTTTGATTTGAGATGAACATTCGTATTTACATTGAGTCCAATTTTTCTGGACTGGGAGTCTGAAAAGAAACAAAGTTAATCAGAAAATAAATATTGATTGAAGAGTAGTGGGCATCTTGCTAAGGTAACGGTTAGCGTCATGAATTTTAGTTCAAGAGGTCACGAGTTAAATTCCTGGGATGTTCACTAAAGGACCACTTACAATTAAAAGCCTTTATGGTACAATGTACACTCTAAACCCGGCATACTCACTACACAGCTCTCGGCCTGTTTGGAATTAAAACATAAAATATGAAAGTTATGAAAAATATTATACTAAGAAAATAGAAAACATTTTATACATCTATATTCTCTAAACTCTCAACCTAAACTTAATTACTCAAACTATTGCAGGGTAGTTCTGAAATGCAATTGACAATTCTGACATTTTATGGTCTAAAAATTGATACTCCGATAGTTTGATTGATGATCCATTCTAAATAATAATCTTAGAATATTGTTAACTAGTTGAGGCTTACAATAAAGACTTTACACAACTTGAAATGTGCAAGACCACAGAAAAATTATAATAGGTGCCAGTGGGATAGTTGTCCTCCTCCTATGGTTTGAAAAATGTAAACACATAAATCAAAAATAATAATAAAGCTTAATCTTGAACTGAGGTTCTATATTCAGTCTATATTTATTACCTTTCTCTTTTTCCCAAGAAATCTACTACCTCCCCTGATCCAAATGCTAATATTGTGTAATATTTTTGTTAAATGAGGTTTCGTTTGGAAAAATTCACTTTGATTAACCTCATATTGTACTGTAAGTGAAAGTTTTTGGATACATGTAGGATAACAAACACTTATGATTATTCACATGAAGTGTTCACTTGAGAGTGGCCTAAGTGTAAATGAGGTCCACTACCCTAGTAACATTTGATGAGTATAAATATTTGAAAACTGACCATTCTTATAGTCAGGAGCAATAGAACAGGCGTGTCAAGGTCAAGTATTTTAATAGGCCAGCTGATTTTTGCTCATTTAACTACATGTTAATTAGCTTGACCTTCACCCGCCTGTTCTATTGCCCCCGACTTTAATGAACTGTCCTCCATTAAGTCAGACTTTAAAGTTTTTCAAAGCTTACTGAAACAAAGTGTTCAATACTTAGTATTATTTTAGCTGTGTTATAAAGTATACTTCTACCCTGCAATATTATGGAAATGGGCATAAATTGATCATCGTTAACCCTTTGAGTGCCGCAGCCATTCTCCCAAGTCATGTGCATAAATTGCCGTGCTAAAACCTACAATTTTGCAAGGGTTTGGGAAAAAATGTGTATAAAAAAAAGTATTCAACAGATTTTAATAATTCTTTTTTTATTTTCTTTGTAATAAAATGGGGAACATATTACATATAAATCCTTTCTTCTAAATTTATTTATATAAAAGATTATGAGTTATAACTACAAATAAAAAATAAAAAAATTCTAAATTTTCAAGTTTGGACCAAAATTTTGTGTTTATAGTATTTTTATATATTTTTTTTAGTTACACCTTGTAAAAGAGCACGAAAAACTGAACAAAAATCATACATAATATGTTATGTTACAGTGAAAATTTACATTATAACGCACTACAAACAATAATAACATAATATAACATATAACAAGCAAAAATAATATTCATACAACATACAACCAATAGCACTGATAAATCAATAATTTCACTAAACACAATAATAACGAAGTATTAGGAACAGTTTTTAGTGTAAAAGAACGAACGTAAACAATGCAACTAATCAAAATACACAGCTGTCTGCAGCGGGTAACAATCAGCTGTCAAACTGGTGTCATATTTTTATCATAATGCCATGTGACTCCAAGTAAACAGTGAAAGTGAAAAACCAGTACAATACGAAAGTTTGGAACCTGTAGAATGCCGTAAAACGAATAATCAATTAAAACTAATACGTACTATATAAAATAATAATAAAATACCGATCGTCTACTGGGTAGACGCCGGCAATTTATGCATATTTTATAACGTCTACTATGTAGACGCTGCGGCACTCAAAGGGTTAAAATAGTTTTTTTGTAATAGCCCCCAAGATGTGCTATCACCTTTCTTATGACACCTGTTTCTATAAGACTATAACCCCCGCCACGTAACTTGACGAATGAATTTTCACTACTATTCAGTTAAAATGATTGGATAATCAGCTGTTCTATAGAAAACTGAATGTAAAGTAAGCTCGATGTTTTTTGGAAAAGTACCCCCTCTCCTCCCCTCGCCCTACCCAGCTGTTTTTGGCCATTCGTCAACTTATGTGGCGTGACTTATAACATGTGAGCATGACAAGTTTGACTAAACAATGATGTATTTTCAAAATAAAATTAAACCTACAACCATCTCAATTTTTTTTTTTTTTTTCATTCTACTTGCAAAATTTTAGCTCATGTCAAGTGAGTAGTTTTGGCGTGATCACGTGGAAAAGAACTTTCATATTTATGATATTGAATATATGATTTTCATACAATGAACCCATGACAGGTGGTTCTACTAAGTGCAAACGAAGTGGGTCTCGATATTTCAACATGTCTAAATAGCACAACAGGTAGAAACTGCGTAATGGTTATGTCAGCTCGACATTTCATATTTGCATGCTTCGGAAATCAACGTAGGTCAGGGACCCGTATCGGCGCAATTGCGATCTTTGATTACAGTGCAATACACAATAAGTAAACAAAGTAAACGTGACATAGATGGAATCTCCAAAAGAATTATTACTCCTTCATATAATCATATATATTAAGAAACTCACAATTTCCAATAATACCTAGTTAACAAATCCGAAAGAATTTATAAATTGTAATTTAGTATTGTGCTGAATTAAATTTTTTTTTTTTGGATTTTGAGGTGCTGTTGATGACTCAGAAGGTGAGGGGAGAGATTTCTTACAAGTTTACTTCAGTTTTGAAAAAAATTTTAGGGCAGAACAATGTTCTTTCAAGCTTTCTTCACCTCCCCCCAACTCATCAAATGGTGCTCAGTATAGAATTGTATGTGTGTTACAATTATATATCTGCTTCTAGACTATTAAACTACAACTTGTTGATAAAAAAGTTTGTAAAATACATACTGAGATATTGAGATAGTAAACTAATAATATAATGGCGTTCAATCTAAACGTGAAAATCTATTATTTGTTTAACTCATTGCCAACTATCATCAAGTACTCAGAAGTATCTTTTTTTAATGGAATATATATATTTGTTAACTCATTGGAAAAATTATATTAAACACGACATTTACAATCTATCTATATATTAATAGGCAAGCATGTTTCATTTCCTCCTTTTTTCTCAGCTTGTGCGCGTCGTAGGAGAAATCCGCGCATACCGTTAGAAAGGTAGGCCTATTGTGCTTAGAGATGAGCAGAATCCCATTATAATTCACATAGGTCCTCAGGGCTCTGCCCTACAGGCTTTCAAAGTTGCAATGTCAATTTTATGGGAGAAGGATAATTGATTGAATCATTAGACAGTTGTTGTATACAATAAAAATGCAAGCAAATCAGGAATAAAATATGTTTCTGTTATAAAACACTAAATATAATTTTCTCAAGTTGAACTTTTTTGGTCGAATTCTGACCAATGGGCAATACCTAGTTCTATTAACCAACCACCGAGTTTTCCTTGTTCATCTTTTTTTTTTTTAAATTCATTATTAGAAAACAGAAAATATGAAACTGAATCTAATGTCTTTTATACATGTCTATAAAGAAAAGACCAAAAATATTATAAAAATTCAAGTGAGTCCCAATTATACAAAATCAATCAAACATGGGCTTTTTTAACAAATATTTTTCAGGAATAAAAAATATCAGAGATGATTATAAACTTATTTTGGTTTTGAACATACATGTTAACAGATGTTATTATTTTAATCAGTATTTTCTAAACAAAAAGATAAGCGTAGTGAGTGGAGTGAATGAGATCATCCTGGGATCGAGTGAGCAAAGTGAAATGATTCCGGAGATAAATAATGGAGCCAACGAGCGGATGGCATGATGGAGCTATCTTGCTCAGTGACAGTTAACTCTATATCAACGCGAGTGAAGCCATGGGTAAAAACAGTGCAAAATGATTCAATTTAATTGTTGACTTTATGGAAATTCAGACCTCGCAAGATTTAGAGTAAACCGTTCTAATAACCATAACTTGGAGGAGAGGTAAAAATCATAAACTCCCTCACAGCAAGGGGGAGTTTCATTGTGTGGTTTGGTTTCATCATTAATATTCTAAACGACATATTTCTAGGTGCGGTAATGAAAAAGAGTACCACCCATCGTTTTTATACTGAGCGTATAAAATTTATTGGATAGTAACTATTACATAAATAACAATGACAGGGAGACTAAACATTTCCTTTTTTTTAACTAAGTACCAGGTTAACCGAGCCTTGCTCGTTGGTTTTAATTCACTTTTGTTATAGTGTCATGGTAATCAAGGTATTAAATCTACACCAGAATCTTTACATATAACAGCTGTTAAAAACTGCTTAAAACTAATGTTCCTTTATTTTTGTTTAATTTTAATTTGTTGCTTTTTCGTTACCAAAATAGCAACCCATAAGACCAATGTTAAAAATTATGATTTTTAAGCTTAAATTTAGACCAAATTTGATTTTTCCTGGGATTGAGGCGGTTTCTAAACTTATTTTTGGGCCAAAACACTCTTAAATGCAAAGTTTAAGCAAAATCTACCCGTTAGATTTCGAGATCGTGGAACATACATCCCTTCAGACATTGCTCATATTATACTCGTAGTATAGGATTTTTAAGTTGGAAATGATAATGACTTTTAATGAGGTTAGTTATAGTGAGTTTTCTTTTCGGCCCAGATATTTTCATTGGGGCACTATATAAACTTGTTAGGACTTTATATAAAAACATATTTTTCTTAAAATTTGCTTGGTATATTTATGTACCTCTATTTAGTATACTATTATGCAATATTATTGTTGTAAGCTAAACGATACCACTTTGTATGGTTTAGCTTACAACAATAATATTGTACAATACAAAGCTTCATTACAAAATTTAAAAGGCAAATAGGACTATGACTAAATGAGCATTTTGCGTGGAATTTTAGCCTACTTTTAGTAGTGGTAAAGTAAAGCAGATGGGACCACTGTTATTTTTTTCAATATTTTATTTTTAAAGAAATAATATTATTTCGTCTTAAACCTTAATAATTTTTAGAACAGTATAAAACTAGTTATTAAAATTATTTAAATCTGTGTGGATGACAAATTGAAATCACCACTAAAATTGGTGGAATAGCAAATCAAATAAAGATGAGAAGGCTACATTGCTAATTCATGTGATTCCAAGAAACCAAAGAGAGCATTGAATCGAGAATCTGCTGAAGCAATGGATCAAGTTACAGTCGTGTGAAACAAAGGAACTCCAACAGTGGGGATGAGTCATCGGCAGACGTCACTCCTGCGTCAACTAGGCCACTTCTCACCTGACACTCACAGGTCGTCGATCCCAGCCCATTCATACAAGTGGCTTGTACAAGCAACATCAGCTAATTTTAAATATTCACATGCCTTTTTTCACAATTCTCAGAAGTATGCCTAATCCAGTCACATTTTCAAACATAAAATTTTTATGGTAAAATCACCTAAATATGAAGTTTTGAAGTGTTTACCAAATCTATAAATTGGTTTAGTTAGCCTTAAAAATAATAAACGGTATCAGTTAACTGACACATACTTTCTCCCAACAATATAAAAAAGGTGTTAAAAGCTTCAAACATTAATGTCTTGATGACTCAGTCGGATAGCTACCAGCTGAGCAGATCTCGTTTGACCCTACGCGCGTGTGTGACTTTTAACAACGTACTGCGTTTACCGCTAAACGAAAAATTGAATTTTCTGCGCAACCACTTGACGTAGAGCAATAATTTAAAATACTGGATTATTTAGTTTTTTGAGCTTGATTTAATGATGGTAAGTAAAATTTAATTCAAGGTAACAGCTATTTTGAAAATCCAAAAAATTCATTTTTGAAACACTTTTTACTCCATAACTTTTGAACGCGCATTTTCTCGGAGATGCGGGTGGTGTCATTTTATTCAGCATTTTAATCTTAATAAACAACAAAATTTTAACCAAAATCGTTAGAGCCGTTTTTGAGAAATTTTGATTTTTCACGTTTTTTGAGGGTTTTTGGGGGTAAACTACCCTTAAAAATCAAAAATTCAAAAAAATGAAAAAAACGCCTGGAATTATAGTGGGTTTGGACCTCCATACCAAATTTCACCAAAATCGGACCATTGGGGCATTCTCTAGCTCTGTTTACATCCAGACACACACACGGACACACACACACACACACACACACAGACATCAGTCTGAAAACCACTTTTTTGGGCTCAGGGGGCACCAAAATGGATAAATTTACCAACAACTCAAATTTTAAAATGTTGACAAAACCAATACTTTCTCCATATATACATTTATAGGGGGAAAGGGGGCTCCAAAATGGATATATACATCATCAAAGGAATTGGAAAACTTTTACGAATACAATACTTTCTCCATATACTATGGTATAGGGGGAGAAAGTAAAAATTATGTTCCTCCTCCATTACTCAATTTAGTTAACAGATAGTGTAAGGGCTCCTCTCAGAATGTCATGCAGTGCTTCGCCTGCTCAAATTTTGTGTCTTTGTTTTAAGTCTGATAAAAGTGAGACGGGTTTTAAATAAATGATAAAAATTATGATAAATATTATAGGACCAATTTTACTTTCTCCCCCTATACCATTCTCCACGTATATGGAGAAAGTATTGTTTTCGTCAAAATTTTCGAATTTGAGTTGTTGGTGGATATATCCATTTTGGTTCCCCCTGAGTCCAAAAAAGTGGTTTTCGGAGTGATGTGTGTGTGTGTGTGTGTGTGTGTGTGTGTGTGTGTGTGTGTGTGTGTGTCTGGATGTATACAGAGCTAGAGAATGCCCCAATGGTCCGATTTTGGTGAAATTTGGTATGTAGGTCCAAATCCATGATAATTCCAGGCGTTTTTTTCATTTTTTGGAATTTTTTATTTTTAAGGGTAGTTTACCCCCAAAAACCCTCAAAAACCGTGAAAAATCCAAATTTCTCAAAAACGGCTCTAACGATTTTGATTAAAATTTTGTGGTTTATTAAGATTAAAATGCTGAATAAAATGACACCACCCGCATTTCCGAGAAAATGCGCGTTCAAAAGTTATACAATAAAAAGTGTTTAAAAAACATTTTTTTTATTTTCAAAATAACTGTTATCCTGAAATAAATTTTAATGATTACGATTAAATCAAGCTCAAAAAACTAAATACTCCAGTATTTTAAATTATTGCTCTACGTCAAGTGGTTGCGGAGAAAATTCAATTTTTCGTTTAGCGGTAAACGCAGTATGTTGTTAAAAGTCACAGACGCGCGTACGGTCAAACTCGCGCTGCTCAGCTGGTAGCTATCCAACTGAGTCATCAAGACATTAATGTTTGAAGCTTTTAACACATTTTTTTTATATTGTTGGGAGAAAGTATGTGTCAGTTAGCTGATACCGTTTATTTACTACTGAGAAAATACATGCGTTTACAAAGTGATGGGGCTGGGGAATCTGATTCATTGAGGTAGATCCGTGAAATCTTTAATTCTCTGTAGCAAAATTATTTAAACATTATTGTCACTTTGGTCTCAAGAATATTTAATTTTAATTTAATCTTTATTTAACTATTTTATTTACTTTTTCATTATTTATATATTTTGAATCCATACTAAGCCATAATGTTTCTAAGTTGATAAACTTTGATCTACTTTGTTGGAACCATTATACTGTAGCTCAATATGGATTCAAACTATACAAAACAAAAAAGTGAATCAAATAGCCCAAGTCTTTATCTTTTATTTAAAACCTCTACCACTTCTGTCGGACTTAAAATAAAGGCACAAAATAAGTGCAGACATAAAGCACTGCACCATGAACTTTTGACCGGCGAGACCTCTTAATGATTGGGCAAACAATGCAAACCGTATTCAGGTAGTTTCCGCAACAATATAATCGCTCTATCCCTTTAACCACTCAACCTCATCCATACAATACAAGGAATTGGAATGCCATCATACCAACTCATCATAACTTACAAATTTATGAAAAACCCTACATATATGGGAGCTAGGTTTTTAAGACATTTGCCACAATATATAAAAGATGAATGTAACTTTCCTGAATTTACAACGTCTTTAATTATTTGATCTTGCAATCTACTCATTAGAAGAATTTTTCTTAACTTGGTTTGAATAGGAGTGTTGACACTATTTTACATGTATGATGTGCCGGTATACATTCGTAAATAAAGATATTGTGAGTTTGGGTTTTGAGTTTAACCCCCTCTTAATTGCACAAATATAGTCTGATGAGAGTTGATGCATTTTTGCAAAATCCATACAGAAACCTTGTCCATACTACATTTCATGTGGTAAACATAACCATACATGGTAACATGGCAGGGCGAGAGGGGGTGAGGGGCGACACAGCTGTTACAATTTCCACTGGACTATTTTGAGCAATCTATTATTCTTTATTTAACTTAAGCACTGTAGAAAATACATTGCCATACAAGATTGAATCTAGTTACAAATATAATACTTGATTTTAGAGCCGGGGACACAACTAAACAGTGTCAATTGGATGATTTTAATGTTTTCTTTTTATAATCACAAGAAAAAATGTGGAGTTGGAAGTAAAAATACAATGAAACATTTTATAAACAGAGAAAAGGCATAATAGAGCGTGCACAGTGAAGAACTGTCTGCAATCGTTTTTGATAAGGGAAATGATAACCCATTCCTTCCGCTGACATTGAATATGTACATAGTTATTTATACTTGTATAAGTGTGATTTATTTTCAAAATATTCAAGAACTTTAAACAAACACATCATACTTCTAAAGTAATATTGTACTTGACTGTGGTATGGACCATTATTATTCTAAAAAGTTATAAGAAAAATTATAATAGGTCAAATTTGGTAAATGATTTATAATCTCTTTTGGACAATAATAAACAAAAATGTTCGCCAATAATAAACTGAGGAGACATAGTTAATGTGGAATCAACCAAGTCAACTGCACCATTACCTCAACTTGGTAAAACAAAATAATGTTAACTAGAGATCGCCTCGTGGTTAAAATTCAACCAAAACTTTTTCAATAACTTATTTTCATCAAAACATATTTTTTTAACCAATTAGTTAAAAAAAATATGTTATAACAGAATCATTTATTCTTCCTGATTTGCTAGCATTTGTTATTACAACCGCTGCCTAATAATTCATTCAATTATCCTTTACTCATAAGGTTAACATTGAAACTTTGAAAGCCTAGGGCGTAGCCCCATGGGTTAATGTGAATTAAAACGTGATTCTGCTCATCTACAGCACAATACCTTTCTAACGGTATGCTTGGATTTCTCCTACGATGCACACAAGCTGAGAAATAAAGAGGAAATGAAACATGCTTGACTATTAATATATAGATTTACACTTTTTTTTTACTTTGATCAATAAAAGAGATTTCACATCTTAATTTTTAAATTAGTTTTACGGTAGACACATCATCTCCCAACAGACCTAGAGAAAATTCAATCTTACAATGTAAAGTATTAAGTACAAATGTACAGAGTTCGGGAAGTAAACGTCCACATCAACATCAATCAACGTGGGTTGAGGTTATGTTTTTGTGTCGTTAAGCCAGTAGTCTTACAGAAACAATTCGGATATTTTTTCGAATTCGTTGACTTGTCGCATTGTTTCTCATTATTGCAAACATTCCTTTCCTGACTTGAGGGATTCTGCCGGTGCGCAAGTAGTGCAGTAGTTTAGTTTCTTTCATTGAATGGTTTCTATGATACAGAACAGTGGAATGCTTCTAGCGCACCTAGTGGCCAGCAAACACAAGAGATCGAGACTGGTCGTTGTCATGTTGTGGTTATGTTACTCATTTTGGACTGGAGCGTCTGGTGATGGCAATGGATTGAAAATAATCTTCGATCCCAACGAGCAAAAAAACATAACAACTGACTAACCATGGATACAAAGTAGTTACTCGTGTTCATTTGGAAACCATAAATTATGTAGTGTAAACACAATTATTATATTTTATTGAGAATAAGTAGCGAGAAAAGAAGCTAAATAATCCGCTACAACTACTCTAAAAATGTAGCTCGCTACAGCTACAAGCTACTTTTTTTCAAAAGTACCGGAGCTACACTGACGCTACTAAAAAAGTAGCGGCGCTACAAGTAGTGCGCTGCTCCCCAACACTGCCAAAAACTACAGCTGTACGTTAACATATGAAAATGTTCAAATTAATCTCAATGTTATTCTATTGGGAAAATTTCAAATTTAATTTGCGGATAGCGGCCTTATATATTAAGTCCGATTCTCATCAATTTTTTGCGGAAACAACTACAGACAGTTCCACACAGTCAGTTTGTGTGTCAAGTTTGTTAACCCTATTCAATGACACAAAAAACTTGAAAATCGGTTAAGAATTGTATGAGGAGAGCTCTACACCAAAAACCCCTTAGGCTATTAAATAAGTATAGATAAATAGTACCAGGTTAACTGAGCCTTGCTCGTTGGTTTTATTTCACTTTTGATATAGTGTCATGGTAATAATGCGATTAAATTTCCATTAACAAACAACTATACCTATTCACAGTTAACAGCTGTTTCAAAAAGACTGCCTAACATTAATGTTCCTTTATTTATATATATACAGGGTGTTCGGAAAAAACGTTTCAGGAATTCAGGAGGTTATTGCCCACATCAAAATAAGCAAAAAAGTTCCTATAAACATATGTCTTAAAATGCTTCGTTAACCCGCTAGCCGCCATTTTGTTTTTTACACTAAATAATTTTTATTTCCGTAATGGATCATTGTATTAAGATAATATTTGGCATGCACCTTTACCATAACAATACCCATTTTCAAGAAAAAATTTATTTTTTTCCAATGTGTATTTTCAAAATGGCGGCCATTTTAAAATTTTAAACTAAAATATCTCAAAACCGGTAAATTTTATAAAAAATTTATTAAATACAAAAAAGATGACGAATGTAACTATCTAACCAATGGTACCAAGTTTGTAAGGATCTGACAACAAATAACGGAGTTATTGAGATTTTTATGCATAAAAACATTGATTTTGCATTGTAACTAATGCAAATTAAGGTTAATTTTAATTGAAAAATCTCAATAACTTCAATTAAAATTACCTTAATTTGCATTAGTTACAATGCAAAATCAATGTTTTTATGCATAAAAATCTCAATAACTCCGTTATTTGTTGTCAGATCCTTACAAACTTGGTACCATTGGTTAGATAATTAAATTTGTCAACTTTTTTGTCTCTAGTAAAATTTTAATAAAATTTACCGGTTTTGAGATATTTTAGAGTAAAATTTTAAAATGGTCGCCATTTTGAAAATACACATTAGAAAATATTAACTTTTTTCTTGAAAATGGATATTACTATGATGAAGATTCATGCAAAATATTAACTTAATACAATGATAAACTACGGAAATAAAAATTATTTAGTGTAAAAAACAAAATGGCGGCTAGCGAGTTAACGAAGCATTTTAGGACATATGTTTACAGGAATTTTTTTGCTTATTTTGATGTGGGCAATAACCTCCTGAATTCCTGAAACGGTTTTTCCGAACACCCTGTATACCTTTCGTTGTTATTTCGTTAGTACCAAAATAGCAACCCATAAGACCAATGTTAAAAATTATGATTTTAAAACTTAAATTTAAACCGAATTCGATTTTTCCTGGGATTGAGGTTGTTTCTAAACTTATTTTTGGGCCAAAACACTCTTAAATGCAAAGTTTAGGCAAAATCTACAGGCTAGATTTCAAAATCATGGAACACACAACCCTTCAGACAGTGCTCGTATTTTAGTATAGGATTATGATTACTGGTATTCAATTAGTGTCATTTAAAAAGTTTTTGAAGAGTTAAAAAGATCTAAATGTAGTTTGAAATACCTTCGATTTTCTATATAAATTCTATGCCAAATAATTTTTAAAAGGCTCATCCCACAGTAAACCAATTTTACATAATTTTGTCTTTCATAATCACATTTTAATTTTACATAATCATGCCTTTTAGGCATGGCAGTTTTTCACCAAAAATAAAATGAACTTAGAACTCTTAGCTTTTTTTGCCCACAGTAATCTTCCTTGAGAGGCTCTGGATGAGATGTTAGTGTACTAATTATAATTTATTTCTTACAAGGCTGAAAAAGTAGTTTAAGATACTAGGTCTACAGATGGTCTGAACTACCGGTATAATTCAATATAAAAAATTTTCCATAGCCTAACAATGTTCCAAAAATTCTAAATTAAATTTTAAAAGTAACAAGTATTTTAATTGCTTGATCTTGAAATTGATGTTTACTGGTTAGAAGTTAAAACTTACCTGTTTTAATGAGAAGTTTTGTTTGTCCATTATTGTGCAACCGAGGTGTCAATAGTATCTTGGTTGAGGGTTCATTTACAGTTTGGTGGTCAACGTTTGGCAGGGGAGATGGCGTCGAGGCTGCATTAGGTGAATTAATCTTGACGCAACCACTTTTTAATCTTCCATCAAATGCCACCATGATTATGATTGCCTAAAATCAACAACAGTGGGTCTACTTAGTTTCAATATGTTAACTTATGATGATTTATTGAAATTAAAAGAGAACTTAAATGCCAAATGAACCTTACAAGTACAGTGTTGCAATATTAAATTTTTTCATATCTTTAACTAGATCATGGCACGTGACATTGGATTTTCAAAAATTCTCCATGAGAATTGTTAGGCAATTAATTGTTAGATTTGTAAATTAGGATTTTTTAAAGAGGTTGGGAGGCCTCTATTTGCCTTACTTCGCTGTGTCCACATAGACAAATGATCAGTGAGTGGAGTGTATTAGACAAAGGAAGGGAGTGAGCCGTTACATTTATCATCGATGTCTTCAGTTGTGTCTGTGTATGTGTTATGGGTGTCAAGTTTGTGGAGCATATTTGTGTTCTTCAAGAAATTCAGAAATTTTATAGTATGGTCAATTTAGTAGATATTGTTTTAGTTGTTTTTTGAGGGTGGAAAGTTTGTTTCTTTCTTTCAAGTTATTCGGTAAGATATTGAACATTTTTTTAAGATACACATACAAAATAAACTTATTTTTATTCAAGAAAAAAAACCAAATCAGGTGATAAAATTATAATCGTTTCATTTAATTGTAGTAGAAAATAACAATAGGCCTACCTACTACCTACCATCACAAAATCAAAATTTCAACAATCGATAATAACGAGTTGGATAACAAACTTTTGCCCGTTAAACTTAAGGTAAGTACTGAATTCCAGCCTACCATATACCGGTATCTGGTTTAGGTCCATTATTTAATTAACGTTAGGCTTATTGATAAACGTTCTCAATAATAATAACATACTGTAGTAAACTATTAAAATTGTCCGATGAAAACAATCAAACCAACATCCATATTGAGGTAAGAAATCTATTAGGTATAACTTTAATACTATAACTATTTGCAAACCATTCCGTCACTTTTATGGACAGCGATATTTTAGGCTACCTAACAAAATCAAAGGTTTGTGGAGATGTGCAAAACGCATATTCCATCAATACAATATTGGATCAAAGTAAGTTACCTTTTTAATTTATATTTGGCAGTTATGTGACGTACCAGTTTAGGGCTAATGAAGTCTGCAACTTCTCACAATTACGGTGTGCAGCCAAGGGGTACAGTTTCATAGAGCGCAGACCTACACTAAATTACCATATAGTAAACTTATAAATAAACTAAGTTACCACATGCAGATCTCAACTCAAATTATTTACAACTATAGAATAATCACAATATTGAAATTTCCACATCAATAATAACAGTGGAGTCGGATAACGAAGTTTCGCCAATACAGCTAAGGCCTAGCCTATTACTTTATCAATGAACAACACATAAACAAACCTAAGTTTATTTTGTGTGTAACATCTAAATTAAATTAGGCTCTGAGACGATGCAGACTTCATTAGACCTAAAATGGCACCACACTAATACTGCCAAATACGAATCAGAAGGGTAAAACATATTTTTTCCCTATTGTATTGGGGGGAATATTGTGTAGGCCTATGTGTTTTAAATGTTTCCGTAAGCCAATGATTTTGTTTTTACTTATTGTATTGTTAAATTAGATTATTATTATACATAATAAATTTTTCTTAGATAGGTACCTCCATTGTTATTGATACAATTCTTTTCATAGCTAATGGGGTAGGATAACTAACTTAAATTTTGCTTAATGTTTAATTTAGAACTAAAAAATTTCACCTAAAATTCACAATTGGCACAGCCTATGCCAGCTTAAGACTGAGAAGACCTTACCAAACTGTGAAACAGAACAAATAAATAACTTAAATAAAAACATTATCCCCATTGAGTATGCCGAAATTTAAGAAACAAGCCTTAACATTAGTTTACAAAAAATTAAATTCATGATTATTAAAAATCGACTTGAGTTATAATCACAGCAAACAAATTAATGGTAAACTTATATCCTACGAATAAATATTAACTTACTTCATTAGGTCTTTAGGCGGCGTAAACACAGACTTTAATAAAAGGACTAGAATCAATTAATAGGATGCCTTTTTAATTTAGTTCACATTGTGAAGAGTTAGTTTAAACTGTTAATCATGATTTCAGATCTTTCCGTCAGTAAACATAAAAGAACTTTGAGAAAAATTAGTTTAAAACACGATGGTGTTAGAATGAGGTGGAGGCCGACCTTCGCCTGACGTCTTCCAAGTTCCGCTTCTTCTATCACTCCTTTCTTTCTTTGTATTGTTTTTGTTTATTTTATGAGTTCGCTTTCGCGGCAGTTCGCGCGTATGTCTTTTATCAGTGTTGCCAACCCTGCCGTATTTAAAGAAAGCGTATCCTTATTTAAAATGCAATAAAAATACTTTTTATTCCAAAAATAATCTAAAACTAAATCTCCCCGTCGGAGCAGACCTGTGTACTCAGCGAATTTCCAAATTAATAATATTAATCAAAGTTTGCTTAGGGCTACTTTCTGTGTGCAGTGCTGCTATTTTAGAGGCAGGGCGAATAACAACAGATTTAATTTGTTTTATATCACAGACCAGATCCTCAATTATTTTTAAATATCCATCTAAGTCGTTTTTGAGCGAGATTTGTAGCCATCCGTCAGATCGTCAAGATTCAAGATTTATTTGCCTTTAAATATTTACAATAAATACAATTGGCAACGTCACTAACTAAAACTAAAAACTCCTTAGGCTAATATGACTCTTCTGAGCAAAAACAAAATAATTACATTCAAAAGGTCATTCAATAATTAATTATTGTCCTTACACACGCCGGGCAGAACCACATTAAAAAGGTTCCTTAGAGTACAAATACAATCAGATACAATTATTATCTGTTTTGGTGATGTGGCATCTCGTATATAAACCACTGCCATCTCTAGTACATGGCCTAGAGATGGCCGTGGTGAAACCCATAGATATATACTGATCGGTAACTCCATGTTGCGAAAACGAGCCGTTACCCCCACCACTAGCCATTATTTGTGATCAGTGTTGCAAACCCTGTGTGAGTAATTATGTATTGTAATTTAAATAATAATAAATAAATTAATTGATTAAACTACAGTAATACTGTATTTTTTAGTCTTCTTACTTATGAAATGATAAATTTCAGCCTTATGAATGTGTACTAATACAACCAAAAGCTGCACAGTAAGAACCATCTTTCATCATCATAATCATATAATTGAAAATTTAAAAGAATGTAAACAAACAAGAATGCAAGCTAAGGCACCGACAACAATCATGTCAGCTGTTATTCAGCGCGGCGCGGCGGCGGCGCAGCGGCGGCAATACTGGCTAGTGGTATTTGTATTTTGTGTGTATCTACGCCAGAGGCATTTTTTTAACGTTTTGACGGGGAACGGTCCAAACCCCAGTCTTGTTACTATCTAACATCGACCAGTTGTTAGAAAGCATCATTAATTAATAGCCCAATGACAAATGGCAACTGGGTCCGGAGTCGATCCTTTAAAAAGCTACTAACTTTCCTCAGGATCGAACCGGCAACCTTTGGATTCAAAGGCGAGCACTATAAGTGGTGGGGGAAGCCGGCTCGTTTTTACCGCTATTCCGCGATTTCAGTTACCGATCCAGTTGTATTAGTATAATATCTATGATGAAACCACGATTCACACTTGCCATCTTGACGTGGAAAGGGAATCAGCATTACATATTGAGTCTTTTTAAGTTTTATTTTTTGAGGGTTGGTAGTTATCAATTCAAAACCTCCAATCATATCACTTTACGTTTCATATGTTTTTATAAATCATATGTGCCCCCCACCCACTCCTCACCCAATCTGGCTCTTGCTCTTGGTTAGTGATCTTGTCCAAATGTCACTTTGATCGTATTGTTTACTTATTAATTTCCATCTAATTGGTTCATTGGTTGTTGCTTTTAAGCCATACAAATTCTAAACGAGAAGTTTTGTACAGTTTCCAACACGCACCTCATAAAATTAATTTATAGCTGTTTGATTATGTGCTGTTTTAAAGTTTAATCTGGTTCTTCTTAAGTTTAAGTGAGGCAAAGGTTTTCTGTTTGTAATTTACATTATTTTTCTATATTGGAATATTGATGTTTATTATTTGATTAAAAGTGACTGTTCAAGTTGCAATCATATTCCAAATGGAGTTTGAAGGGAAATATAATACCAAAAGTCCAGGTACGGTATACTTGAAGTAGAATTAAGAATTATGCTGCAGTTTTAAGATGAAATTCAAATTTATAGAAGTACATTAATCATTATCTGCATCTAGGTGGAGTTTATTGACTCATAACTTATTTCCTAAAGAAGGAGAGAGAAGGGATCGGCTTATGACTGTCATAATTTTTTAAAGTCTTTTTAGCGAATTTCCCTATAGGGAATACGCTATTACCGTAGTAGCCATGGTAAGACCTAAGCCCGGGACCACTTTACTTTTTCATTTTGAGGTCCCCAGAAGCCAAAAACACCATTCGTTCATTTTCATATATATGTATATATATATATATATATATATATATATATATATATATATATATATATATATATATATATATGTCCGTGGTACTGATAACTTTTGAAGGGGACATCCGATTTTGATGAAATTTGGTATGAAGGTGTAAGACCAGGTCTATTTTCATGAGTTCGTGAACCAGCATTGTCGGGTTATGGGAACGGGGTTTTATGGGGTTTTTAATGGGTTTTTGGCATTTTGGGGCCTAAATTTTCAAAATTCATCAATTGTACAGAAAACCATTTAAAAGAGCTTAAAAAAACAAACAATTTAGTATTTTGAATCTTTAAAATAGCTTAACTGGTTACAGAGAAAATTCAAATCAAGTTTCCCTTGTTATTCTTATGGGTAAATCTTTAAAAAGTTATATATCGCTTATTTATCAACATATCTTAATAAAAAATTTTATGAACCTTCACTAGGTGGTGAGTAATTAATATTTGATCAAAAACCCTCATGGCAGCAAACCTACATGCTAAATCTCATGGTATTCCTATGGAAAATAAGTGTATAATGGGAGCAAGAGAGATGGAGATAATAAAGTATCTGTTCCTAATCAGCTGATCAGCTGTCTTCTGCATATTTGTCAAATTTGAAATGTTTATGTTTTGTTATTTGTAAACAAATCATTCCTTTTGCATGGAAGCTTTGGATATGCACTTTTATTACTGTTAAAAAAGTCATTTATTGCAGTATAAATATTAATATATAAATTATTAAATAAAAATAATTTACTCAGAAATATAATGCCATTAAATATATTTTATTTTCTTGTAAAGATTATTAATTATATAAGATAGCCAAAAAGTTCTTTGATGTTGAAACAATAATTCTTTGGAAATTCGCTGAGTACGCAGGTCTGCTGCGACGGGGGTATTATGTAGATGATGAAGTTTCACATTAGAAGAGCAAGCCACATGAGTGTAACTTTTTTCTCTCATAGACCATTTCTAAGACACATTTGAAAATAATACCTTCAAACTCATTTGCACTTTGAGTAGGCCTAGGTTAGACACTTATTGGAAAAGAGATCAAAATTTTGGTTATCCTGGGGAAGCAGATTTAGGTTGACCCTAAGTAGTTCAAATCATTGTTTAATTGACGCCGCATCAGTTTCTCCACAAAAAGATTATAGCGCCTCATCCCAAGGTGATGTAGCATTACCCCGTCCCGCCCGGCATTGTAAGCGCAGTATCACACCTAAGATACTCACACCATGATGTATCCTACCTACCACACAGCATACAATCAAAGCTATTCTAATATCATTGGTTAGGCATTGGTTGTGAGTGAGGTTCCATAAATACCATCGTTTCAGCTATGGATAATTGTGCTTTACAGAGATGGTCTACATTATCCTGTTTTTTATTGAAAAATAATTTTGCACTATTTTTACTTGTGTATTTATGTGGGCCTAACTTAAGTTTAAAAAGATTGAATTAATTGTTAAGCTATAGTATGGATGGGCAGTAAATGGAGTTTTCCAGCTTCCATTGTGGTTCGTGAACATTCAATTTCTTTAACTTTGTAATAGACTAGTTAATACAAAGCTTAAAAATACTCACCCCAAAATCGTTTTTGTTGGAAAGGTCAAAGATTCAATATGTTTATTTGATATATAAGTTAACATTCATATGTGGTTCGGATCCCATGTTAAACTGTAGGTCCCTAGATGCCATTGGCTGTTGTGCTATTAATTAACAGTCCCGTCTAAGCAGAATGTCGGCCTTAGTCATTAACAAGACCACAAGATCGCGCCACAATCATCCTACACTCGTCTCTCATTCATATTCAGGTTAAAATACCCACTATGTGAGGTCCCTGTCTGAAAATAGTGATATAGTGAAAATAGGCAACAGTACATTAATATCAGTAAATTAACAGCTCACTTGTCATGTTGGGTCAAACATTCAATCGTTGGGGAGTAGCGCACTACTGTAGAGCCGCTACTTTTATTAATTAGTGACTGTGTAGCTCCGCTACTTTAGAAAATATGTAACTGTAGCGAGCTACATTTTTAGATTAGTTGTAGCGTATTATTAAGCTACTTTTCTTTCCATTTTATTTACGATAAGATTATTGTGTTCAAAATGAACAAGAGTGAAACTTTTTTGGTTAGTCAGCTGTTATGTTTTTGCTTGTTGGAATCCGAATCGAAGATTACTTTTAATCCGTTTCCACCACCAGGGCCTCCAATCGAGAACCACAACTAAAAAATGACAACCAGTCTTGTTTTCTTGTTGTATTTGCTGGCCACCAAATGCGCTAGGCCTAGTTGTATTCCACTTTCCAGTATTATAGAAACAAAAGTACCACCGCACTACGCTTGCGCATGACCAGGATCGCTCAGGTTAGGGAAGGAATGTTTGCAATGAGAGACGACGTGAAAAGATGACGAATTCTAATACCCTAATTGTTATTGTTATTGTACTGACAAGCGACATAACTTCAACCATGTTGATTGATGTTAATGTGAACGTTTATTTCCTGAACTAGGCCTAGGTTAGGCCTAATTTGTACTTAACAGGCTTCATACTTATATTCTATTTCTGTAGTGTATCTAATCCAACAATTGACAGTGTATGACAAGTAGAAGTTACAGTGAGAATGGCAACAAAACTTAAGAGGCTGGTCCTTCTTATTCTGAGTGCATATGCCATAATTAACCCTACCATGGCCGGCCTACAAAAAATTTATACTTGTGAAGATAACTTATTTCAATGAACATATATCATTGTAGGCTACAGAACATATATCATACAGTATTTCAAATCATTGTAGGCTGTGTATAGCATACAATATATTGCTGTATTATAGCAACTTTTTAAAAATTAATTGAGCCTTTTAAAGATCAGTTTTTATCTGTTCATGTAATCTTTGATGAAAATTAAATAATGTTCCATCTAAAATTGAGCTATTATGCGTGAGTTTCTACACTATTAATGATTCAACAATGAATTATAACTTGAATTTAAAAACGGTTTCTTATGATTATTATAGCCGTGAAAAGGTTAATGAGAGAAGCATGTGAACTGAAAGATCCCACCGAAGAATATTGTGCACACCCAATTGAAGACAACTTGTTTGAGTGGCACTTCACAGTTCAGGGGCCTTCAGGAACAGAATTCGAAGGAGGTCTCTACCATGGAAGAATACTTCTTCCCACAGACTACCCAATGAAACCTCCTAACATCATACTACTAACGGTATTGCCACCAGCTAGTAATAATTCATTAGACAATATGCAAAAGTAGGCTACATTAAAATTTATATCCATATCCAATATATTATTTTTTTAGGGTTGGTTTGTCTAAAAAATATAAACAGCAACAAAAATCTGCTTCAAAACAGCTTTGGCCAAAACTTCCTATGTGTGCAAAAATAAATCATATGATTTTTCTGTAGCCTATTATTTCACGTAATGGTTTGCAATTGAGTAACAAATTCTAAAAAAATAATAACCCAAGAAAATAACCTAAGTCAGAGCCATTCTCTATTTCCTCTCCTTAAACTTGTGTGTGCACGTTCTTCGAGCTAATGAAAATAAAAATAATTTCTCTATGAATGCAAACCCACATTTTTAAAATTATTTTATTGGGATTAAAGTTTTTAGCAGATAATTCACCCTTTAAGTCTGTATTGACAGCGTTTGACTTAAGTTAGCACCAGTGGTGACTCACCAGTAGGAAAAGAAGGCCCTTATTACTCTCACAAAAAGTGATAAATCAGCATACAAAGATATTGTTTTATCAATAAATGGTAAGTATACACCCCATTGAAGAAAAAATAAAAGCAATCAGAGACGCAACCGTTCCAGAAAATGTAAAACAATTTAGATTGTTTGTGGGACCGATAAATTACTATGAAAAATTCATTCCAGGTCTTCATTCTATTTACAGTAGCCTTCATAAGTTGACAGGTACTAATTTGATATGGAAGTGGACAGAAAAAGAAGAACAAATATTCATCGAGGTAAAGTCAATATTGTCTAGTAAGGACACGGTGAAGAAACAAAACCCTTATTATTGATTCGTGATGCTTCAGAAGATGGATTAGGGGGTTTACTTATGCACTGATTTCAGAATGGACAGGAGAAGGCCATAGCATTTGCTAGTCGAACTTTGACTCCAGCTGAGAAGCAGTATTGGCAGAGAATATTGGTAGAGAATCTTTGGCTATTTTCGGACCCAGTTGCTATTTGTCATTGGGCTATTAATTAATTATGCTTCCAACAACTGGTTGATGCTATAAAGTAACAAGACTGGGGTTTGGACCGTCCTCCGTCAAAACGTTAAAAAATACCACTGGCGTGGATAGAAAAAGATAATTACAAAAAACTTGTATGGAGACGGCATCTTGGGAGTCCTGTAGCGAGAGCCGCCACTGCTTAGCTCCTAGATATTTTACAGTAACAAATCCTTTTGAATGAAACTTTGGAAAGTATTTACAGGATACTATTACAATATTGCAAAAAAAAAAAACCAAGGCCTATAAAGCTATACTTTAAAATTGTTTTAAAACATAATTAAAATAAAACGTTTCTCTGTGTCCACAGCCAAATGGTAGATTTGAGACGCACAAGAAGATTTGTCTTAGTATATCGGGTCACCACCCAGAGACATGGCAGCCTTCATGGTCCATCCGAACGGCTCTGCTGGCCCTGATAGCGTTCATGCCCACCCCCGCCAACGGGACCATCGGGGCCGTGGACTACAGCCCCGAGGAGCGACAGAGACTGGCCCGCAAGTGAGTCACAGCCCAAGTACAGTATGACTACCCAATCCAAATCATGACTACTTTTTGTGGACAGTGTGATACACTAATTAATGACAATGTCAGTAAATCTATCCAATGTGACATTTGTGACTCCTGGGTACATGAAAACTGCTCAAAATTAAAGAAAACTGCCTTTAAATTAATGAAAAATGTAAACTGGGCCTGTCCCAACTGCTTTGATTTTTGCAAAAGAAGAAGAGAGGCTAACTTAGTTGTAGTTTTAGAAGAAGAATTAAAGCAGGTTAGGGATCTAAACTGTATGTTGCTTGAAGAAAACAAAGCTCTAATGAACAAAGTACATGCACTCAAGAAAATTGCTGCCAGTCTAGGTAGATCTAAGAAACTAAGAAATAGTCCAAATACTGCATGCAGAAATAGACTTAATAATAGTTCTGCTGTTCTTGATTCAACACTAAGCAATTCACTTAATATTAGCCTTAATGATAGTAAATCAAATCCAGACCCACCCATGTCGGTTGACGCTCCTAAAGAGGTAAGCCTAGTCATAGCAGAAGGTCAAATGCAAACTGTGATGATACCTGTAGATGTTAGTATAAGTAACAATAAGCCTGAGCCTAGGTGTGAGAGTAAAACCCCTGATAGAAAGGAAAAAAAGTTAATCTTCTTTAACACTGACGGTAACGGAAAACACTTCAGGAGTAAAATCGAAGAATCGTTGGATAATTCTTTCAGCGTTGTTTCGGACATTCGACCCGGTGCGCCTATGTCTAAGGTTATTAAGGAAGCTAGCGCAGGCTCGAGAAATGAAGACTGGCTGATGCTGCTGGGTGGGGAAAATAGTGCTTCTCATGACGAATTACTTCAAATAGAAACTGCGTGCGAACTTCTTCACAAAACCATATGTGATAAATCTCCCGAAAATAGGCCTAACAATATTTTATTCATTGAATCACCTTATAGATATGATAATGTAAACTTAAATCTGGGGATTAAAAAACAAAACCACTTGATTAGGAATATCTGCATACAAAAGGGTTGGAGGTACCTGGAAATCAATCCATTTCTATATAGGTTACATTATACAACACACGGAGGCCATATCAACACTAAGGGCAAAAAGATGATTAGTAATTTGATCTCATTGCTTATAAATGAGTTTCATTTTTTAGATTTTCCTCAAAGCCACTCAGTAGGCCTTTGACTGCAGCATACCATGACCAAAATCAAATCACAGAGTTAGGCCTGGACAATGATATACCTACAAATCTTTCTGTTAAATCTGTTGGAACAAATAACGATGAACATTTAAAAATATGTCACCTTAATATTGGTAGAGGGTTTTTTAGCAAAAAAGAAGAAATTGAAATTTTTATGGATGAAGTTAAACCAGCCTTTTTTGCTGTCTCAGAACATGGAGTGGGCAGCAGTGGGTATGGAGCCATGTTTATAAAAAATTACAGCCTTGTTGGTAGCCTATGTAGGGACAGGAGAAGATGGGGTGGTGTAGCCCTGTTTCAAAGGAATAATTGCATTCTAAATGTCGAAGAGGGAACTCAGAATGGATTCTTCAAGGAAGAAGTGTTTGAAGGCACTTATATTAAGTTTAAAATTGACGATATTCCAACTATTCTAGCATGTATCTACCGCACACCTGATAAAAGCAATTTAAATGAATTTTTAAATCTATTTTATGATTTTCTCTCTGCCATTTCGGCTCACCAAAGACAGATCATCCTCACAGGTGACTTCAACATAGACACGCTTCTCGACACAAGTGAAAGTGTGGAATTTGTAAACCTAGTATCTAGTTTTGGATTGAGGTTGCTGATACACGAACCAACTAGAACAACCGAGACCTCTGATAGCTGTCTGGACAATTTTATATCCAACTTAAATTATACTCACACTGAAGTCCTGGAACCCTTCGTATCGGATCATTCAGCCATCGTAACGACGATTTTTGGTGAGAAATCCACTGCTAGAAATCAGAACAGTAAACTCACATACCGTAACATGAGTGACGACAACTTAAGAGAGTTGAAAGTTAGGTTAGGTTGGGAAAATTGGAGGGAGGTTTTTTCAGCTACGAATGTTTCCGACAAATACCACCAGCTCGTTCAAACTTTGCAATTCAACATTAACATCACTTGTCCGGAAAAAATGTTTAAAAACAAGCCGATTCGCAAAACTGAATGGTTAACTGAAGAAATTGTGTCTTTTAAGCGGATTGTGATGGAGGCCTACACCGAATGGAAGTCAACTAAATCTGAGGACCTACGTTTGAGGTACAATTCCCTCAAAAAAGAATATAGAAAATTGATTAAGAATACTAAGCATCAGCACTACTCAGGTATCATCAACAACTCGCCAAACCCTGTAGTGGGGGCCTGGAAGGTTATAAATAGTAATAGGCCTAACCTGAAAAATTGTGCAGATTCAAACATAGTTCTAGAAATCAACAACAAACTAATTGGAAATCCGCAGACTATCTCTAATACTTTTAACAAATACTTTGTCGATGTACCGAATAATGTTGCTCTCGATTCTGACCCGAAGATCTGGTCCGGTTTCCCCAGCTGCGGCGAGGCGTTATTGTCGTCCTTTGGCAAAGTGACTGTAAATGAGGTCAAAAAAATAGTTGGTAGACTCAAACCCAAGAACTCATCTGGACATGATGGAATTTCCACAAAAGTAATAAAAAAATGCATAAATGAAATAGCTGAACCAATAGTTGACATTATTAACCAATCTTTCGCTCATTCCGTTTTTCCAGAGGAAGGAAAATTGGCCATTGTGAAACCTTTGTACAAGAAAGGAAGTAAAAGAGAAATGAAAAATTATCGTCCAATATCTTTGTTACCTTCGATAACCAAAGTTATGGAAAAAGTGGTTTGTGATAAATTAGTCGTATTTCTTGAACATACAAATTATTTCTCTCCCAAACAATTTGGCTTCAGAAAAAACAAGTCCACCAAATTAGCCCTTGTAGAATTGGTCAATAATATCATAGATAAAATCGAAGGTGGTGAAACTTCTGTTGGAACTTTAATTGACCTGACAAAAGCATTCGACTGTGTTGATACGCATGTCCTCACTGAAAAGCTTGCTGCTGCGGGAGTCTGTGGTGATGCCTTGAACTGGATCGTCTCTTATCTGACTGGAAGGAAACAGTCCACCTCAGTCCTTCACAAAAATTCATCTGGAGAGATCAAAGCATACTACTCAAATACTGATGCCGTCACTAGGGGTGTGCCGCAAGGCTCAATACTTGGCCCAATACTTTTCTTAGTTTATGTTAACGACCTAAACAGCCATATAGATATCAACCACCTTTTCACCTTCGCAGACGATACTACAATACTAACATCTAGCCCAAGCCTTGATGAACTTCAAATATCAACATATCTCAATATCAACATTTTGTCACAATATTTCACCGACCTCAGGCTTTCAATTAACGAATCCAAGACCAAATTCATCCACTTCAAAACCTCACAATTGCAGACCAGGAGACCGTCATACTATATCAACCTAATGATTGCCGATGTGGAAGTTGAAGAGGTACCACAATCACAGTGTTTGGGAGTCACCTTAGATAGCAACCTCAACTGGAATGCACAAGTCGATACTCTAGTTTCAAAATTGTCAACCAACCTTTTCATAATTAGGAGCCTGGTCAACCTTTTGAATGTAGATTTCCTGAAAATGGCCTACTTTGGTCTTTTTGAGAGCCACATTAGGTATTCCATCATATTGTGGGGCTCATCTAGTAAGAAGAACCTTACTAGAATTTTCAAACTGCAAAAGAAGGTCATAAGAATTATAGCCAGGAAGCCTTCACGTACTTCCTGCATTCCTTACTTTAAACAATTCCACATTTTGACAGTTCCATCAATTTACATTTTTGAAACCATAGTACTTGTTAAAAGCCACAATTTTTTTCAAGCACCAACCCACAACTATAACACCAGACATAGAAACAGATTTGCTATCACCCACAGACTCAGTCTCTCAGAAACAAAGCCGGAGTACATGGGTCAGAAGTTTTACCAGGATCTACCAGAAAACCTGAAGAACATCACGAACTTACCAAAATTCAAGCAACACCTGAAGCATTACCTAATCGACAGATGCTACTACAGCCTGCCAACCTGAGTTAGCTAAAGTCCATTGGAAGAATGCCTGAAAATTACTTTAGAAGAATAATTTTAGATGAAATTGACTCGCCATATGCTCGCTCTCCGAGTCTACATGGTCCAAGGATAAGTAAGTAAGTAAGTAAGTAAACTTCCCCTAATCCGGCATTCCGGCATTCTACGATCCTCACACTTGATAAACCTGCACGACTTTCAGAAAAATTTTTATTGATAGGTATAAATATAATAATGAGCGTTTAAGTTCGTTTGTGATCGGAAGATGCGAGAGGACAATAATGAGCCATACAAAGCACTGTGGAATGCATGTAGGGGAGACGGGTGTCATATTCACCCGACATCAGGTGACAGTTCTGATTTTAGTTTCATATTCATGTGCAGTATTTTTATTTGTAGTAACTTATACTATGCAATGTTTTTATTTTGTAGGATAGGCCTATATTTATTGTAATTTTTTCTTGAATTCACATTTTCCTTACATTTATCCGGTAATCCGGACTATTTTGTAATCCGGCATGTGTCAAAGTCCCAGATATGCCAGAATAGAGGAAGTTTACTGTAATAGAGGGTCAGGTTAGGCCTTTGGCGAGTAATAGTTTTTTATAGGTCTAATTTGATTTTAGCTGTTGGTATATTTTATATAGTAGTTGTTTATACCAGTTGTATTATGAAGGTCTTTAAGCCACGAGTTTTTAAAATATCTCTATAGTGACTTAAAGGCTGATTACATTTGTTGCATAAACCAATTGAAACCGTGTCCACGCCTGATCTCATTTGACCTAACTGTCATCTCACCTACAAATGATCTTTTACATACATTTTTATACATTTTAAATTAGGCACTAAAACATGAACTATAATGGAACAATCAGCTGATGTGCAAATTACGCAATCTATATATATATATTTAATACGTGACACTTTTTGTATAAGGAACTCCTACAGTTTTCAACCAATTTTAACGATTTTAGTGTTATCGGACAGAGCTCGGCAAGAAGTTGTTTTTAAAGTAAATTGGTAAATATATATCCTAACGGAAGGGCCCCAGAAGCCCTTAAAGTTATAAATTTCTCTATTTGATTAACATTGATGAGAAAATTTAAAAGATTTAAATTTAACAGCTGTAACAAGTAAAAACAGTAGGCCTATTTACACCAGTGCAAAAATCTGTCTATTCATACCAAAGACATTGTATTTTAAAACTTGGAGGATACACTGGTTAATGAACTGATTAAAAGCGCAAACTAAAAAAATTAATCAATCTAAATTGCTCCATATAAAGCAGCAACAAGTACACTAGTTTATATTAAATTACCACTTTTGTCAAATGTCAAGTTCTCATTGGTCTAGAACCTGTATTTTAATGGGACTACTGTATTAAGACCTCATTATACAACGGGTTTGAGTTTCAATTTGGTTTATAATGCACCTCAGCAGTTCTCAACTGAATTCACCTTGCCAACCCCTAAGTCGATGTATTTTCATGAATTGTACCTCTGAGGGCCCTAAGTCATATTTATCCTCAAATTAATTAATTAGCCTATCTATAGTGTTTCTTATAAAATTGTAAATTTGCTAGTAATAATAAAGTAGCCTACTTAGTGAACAATGAAGTTTGTTCCGGTATTTAACAAAAAACTTCAGAAGTTTATAAATCAGAAAATTCTAGTTTTGCTAAATATATTAAGAAACAGTGGACTTTATTGGTAATTAACTAGAACTGGAATTTAGGCCTACACTTACTGTAATAGTCATATTGTGAGCAAGGGCGGATCCAGGACCGAATTACGGGGGTGGCAGTTTCCATGAGAGGGCGATAGCAACTCAAAACATCGTGGTGATTGTTTCGTGGGGGGGGGGGGGTGCAATGACCTCGAACGTCACGTAAACAGGTGTGGAAGCGAAACGTCATGGTCTGGAGTCCATACTGTCAACTTATTTTGAGAATTCTCTGTTTTTAACCCACGAACATTTACGTAAATTTAAATCTTTGACTCTTTATCTTTGGTAAAAGCATAAGATTATGTCTAAAACGTGTTTTTTGTTACATTTTTGTAAGATAACATAAATTTTAGTGTAACACAGTCTAGGTTAATTGTAAAAGCTGATTAAAGGACGTATTTGGACATGAAAAGTAAGTATGATATATGCAGTCATATTTATATAAAATTTATTTATAAAAAGAGTTAACTAACTGTTAAGATGTCAGCGTATACTGTATTAGGGAAAAGGTAAACTGCTTTTTCATAGCTAAATTTTAAAAATCTTACTTGGTTACTTTCTGTTTCTTCTTATAGATGACATAAAAGATTACTAAGGAGTTACCGATCTTCCAATCATACTTACTAATCAATGTGCTGTCACTGTCACATTTATTTGTAAAGATGGAACTACAGAGTGTCCCATAAGTAAAGAGCCAAACTCCGGTTATAGGTTATATGGGTCAAAATAAAGATAAACTCATTAATAACATTTTTTTCAAAAACGCTTTTTATACCAGATATCCGCCATTTTGTTTTCTTACAAAATAATTGTTATCTTCAACATTTTTCATCGATCTTTATAAAACTCGGTATGTAGGGCCTATGTTTAAATAAAAGAGACCTACTGCAAAAAAATTCAACGTGGTCCAATTAAAAATTTCAAAATCGCGAACGTTTTAAACTTTTAATTTTAAATGGCTGGAAAACGGAAAAAGTTTCAAACGTCCGCCATTTTGAAATTTTTAATTGGACCACGTTGAATTTGTTTCTACTGTAGGTCTCTTTGATTTAAACATACTTACCGAGTTTTATAAATATCGGTGAAAAAATGTTGAAGATAACAATTATTTTGTAAAAAAGTACCAAATGGCGGATATTTAGTGTACAAAGCGTTTTTGGAAAAAAAATTATTCTTTATTTTCTCTTTATTTTGACCCATATAACCTATTCCCGGAGTTTGGCCTTTACTAATATGGGGCACCCTGTATAGTTGAAATAGTTCCACGGAACAGCTATATAGTAAGCCGTATCCGGGGCCTACGAAAACTAACGGGCCTGCATACATTTTTGGTCACGTGACCAGATGCGGCCGAATTTCAGCTGTCGTCTCCATTTGAAAGCATTGCAATAGCCTGACTTGGCATCCGTTTTTACGCGTATTTTTAAATACAACTAAATGAAGTCATAAGTTTTGCATATCCTTCTAATCCTCATTAAATTACAAATTGAATGATAATAATAACATTCCGCTTTGTAAAACTTAGAACTCACTTTTTAGGTAAAAGAAAAACTTGAATTTATCACACTGAGGATGCATTGACTCTTTTGTAAACAGATTTCTTTCAATGCTTTTGAAGATATTTCTAGGAATAAGACATGAAATAAAAGTCTGAAATCAGTAGTTTGCAAAAGAATTTTCTATTTTTGATCAAACAAATTAAATTGTACATTTTTGGTTCTAAAACTTTGTTATTTGCAACGAAATATACTTTTATGTAAACAGCTGATGAAAAATGTAAACAAAACTATAAATTAAATTAAGTTTTGACTTTACCTCATAATAAAAAATATCAGGAAAGTTGTTAACTTTACAGTAATGGTATCATTTTGTTACTTATTTAATCTATATAGTAGGGGAAAAATAGACTTTGACCTCGGACAAATTGTACTCCCAAATTTTAATGCTTTATTGGGATAGTAGGTGTAAAATCAATAACATATCAAAAGTTTACCGAAATTCCTCCATGGGAAGTTCGCCATTTTGGCGAATTTTCAAAATGGCGGACAATACCTATTTTAACAACTTATTCCGAGTTTACTTCAATAAAACCCCACTGTAAATCAAGTTTCTTGATTCATTTGAGTCAATAAGGATAAGTAGTAACTGTATGACGTAAAACATCACCCATGTAGCAGCAGACCTGCGTAATCAATAAAATGGAAAAACTATTTTAAAATAGTTTTTAATTTTCAAGAAACCATGCACAAGTGCAGGTGTGTGTAGGTTTGCTGAATTTGGAAAGTTCTATGCAATCACAATTAATTAAAATAATAACCGGTGAAAATACAACAAATTTGTTGTTAAAATATATTCATTAATAAGAGAAAAGTACCATTTTATTGTTTCTCATAGAAATAACACAGGGATCTTCATATTCCGTTTTTAAGGTATTTCCTTATTTCTTAACGTTATAAAAAATGTAATATAACAAATTGTTCATTTTTAAGATATCCGAGTATAATAAAAAATAATCATAATACATGTACTCATGTACTCCCGTCACGTCAGACCTGCGTACTCAGCGAACTTTCAATGGAATTCAGTATTTTTTGTTTTCTCCAAAAACACCATGGGAATAAGTATGGAGGTTTACTACCATGGAGATGTAGCCAAATATAAGTCAAATCCTTCCTAGTGAATATACATAGAAAATTATATTCAGTTATATTAATAAATAAACAACATACGATACAAGGTTGTGTTGATTTCCCATTAGAATAACATGGAAAACATATTATTGTACTTTCTCCGTAATCAGTTAAGCCGAGTTTCAAGTTAAAAATAATTACTAAATTCTTTGTTTTTCAATCCCTTTTAAATAGCTTCAATTAATTTTTTTTATTTTTTTTTTTATTGAGGTATAAGAATATGAAGAAAATCCTTTTATGCCCTTTTGAAAAATCATAAACCTGTTCGAAAAATACAATTATATTGGATGGCAAACTCATGAAAATAATTTAGTACTACATCTTCTTAGAGTATTTAATTAAAATCAGAAGTACCTTTCAAAAGTTTATAGTACCATCCGGACACATATATGCTGCATTTAATTTGTTATTACATTGTAATATTTTTGTTGAGTTTACGATTTAAATGCAAAATTTGATCGTCTGTCATTTCGAGCTCGGTTGTCCTTTTTAGGTCGGGTTTGCGGCACTGTATTCTACCAAACAAGACCTTTAATTTGATGTACATATCAACCTGTGCTTACATTAAGGAATTTTTTCTGACTCCTGGTGGGCCGTCCCCCATTAGGACTATAATGTTATGACATGTCTCAAAATTTAGCATTGACGTCACAAATAAGATATTTAAAGTTGAGTTTCTCTAACTAATTTCACACATATCCTAAGAAGTGTAAAGTGCTTCGTAAGCCACCCAGCCCATTAACATGGTAGGTATATAAGATTTCAAAAATGGTGGCTTTTTACCAATTTCCCATGGTCCGATTTTGGTAAACTTTTTTTTCCACGTTTACTACTTGTCACTTGACCCATCAACGACAAAATATTTGGGAGTACAATTTGTCCGAGGTTCGGCCCTATTTTCTCGTAAATTTCCCTTACTAATATTAGAATATAATATATAAGTTTTGTCTAATAATCATATGATAGTATATATGACAATATGAAGTAGTTTTATCTACTTCATAAGAGGTGGGAAATAAGTAAGGGATGTCACGTTTTCACAATGTTATCTTATGGAAACTTGTGCTGCAGATCGGCCGCAAATAGTCACGTGACTTTGGTGGTGGGGGGAAATATGCAGGCCCGTTAGTTTTCGTAGGCCCCGCAGTATCACGGTCAAAAAGCTTATAAAAATCGTCATAATTTTGCATTTTTTTACGTTAGGCTAATTTCGTCCCTGAAGAAACAGTTTTTCATGAAAATCACCCATTATCATTTTAAAAGTACATTGAGTTTTTTACAATTTAAGACCAAAATATAACCACGCGAATGGCTGAAACAACGGAGGTTAGCTTCGGAGCTTCGGGCTCGCCAACATTGCGCCGCGCTAATCGACATTCTCGACTGTTCGGCTTTGCATGGTATACATGCAGCCTTTGAATGATCGCAACAAACACGCAGATTGCACAAAACCTTCATACTTTGATTCATATAGTGTTGTAAATTAATAAAACAACCTTAAAAATGCATTTAAAAATGATTTTTAATATTGAAATACAATGTCTATAATATTTATAAGTTTTATGGAAAGATATAAAATTGGCCAAGTAAAACTGCTTGATAAGTTTCCGTACGGGGGGGCGATCGCCCCTTCCGCCCCTCCCTGGATCCGCCAATGAATGTGAGCCCTTAGCCTGCTTTGATAAACGAAGGTTTTTTTTTAAGTTGGGCTCAATAGAAGATAAATAAATCCTCATATCTGGCGCTGCATCAAGTTTGTTACTATATTTATTTTTAACTAGCTGGTTCCCGTCACGGCTTGGCACATGATTAAATTTATTTTATAGTTAGGCCTAGTAAAATCTTTTTAAGAGCAACGAAATCTTCTTCCATAAGACATTGAAACAATGAAGTAGTGTGGGTGGAGCTCTGAAGGAGTTTTGCAAAACCTTTTCTTAATGAGAACATATGAGCAAAGAGAACGTCTATGTAAAATTTCAACCCCTGGAGGTCCCAAAGTAATTTTGAATTCCGGTGGGGCGGAGTCCTAAAGAACTTCAAAAACAATAATTGCAAAACCGTTTCTTAGTGAGCACCTATGAGCAAAAAGGATCGTCCATGTCAAATTTCAACCCTTAGGCTATACAGTAATTGTGAGCTTCTGTGGGGCGGAGCCCTAAAGGAGGTGTACAGATTGAATGAGCAAAGAGATCACTTCAGGTTTGTAATTGGAGTTTTCTACACAGGCGCATTAAAAATACTGCTTAATTCGACATGATTGGTGGACTCAAAAGTATGAGCCTTAGACCAACGTTAAAATTATTATAATTTCCTATCAAGTATTATCAATTTATTATTAATATTATTATCATCAATTAGTTTTATCCATCAATTAAGTAATTTGGAGGGTTAAAAAGTTAAATTACTACAGAAAAAACAGTTAAGTTTACCTGGTTTCATGTTTAATTCAATATTTAATTAGGCCTATAATTTTTACTCTTTGATTGATTTTTCCTGACATTTTCAATGTAAAAGCAACAGACCATTGCAAAGTTTGAAGTGGAATTAAGAAGGCTTTTGTTGAGTTGATTAAAACCACATGTTGACAAACAACATACCGGTAACACATGTTTAAACCAACCATATGTACAGACATATTGCGCATACACAATCATAAAAATTATTCATTTTGTGAAAACAAAAAAGCTCGTTGATTATTGGTTTTTCTTTTTACCCTGGATCAATTGAAATTTCAGAAGATTGTAATAATACCTTTTAAAGCTTTTTTATTCCACTAGTTTTCAATTGACTAGTTTCAGGAGAAAAATCCTATTTTAAACCGTTCATCACATTTATTGTTGAATAGGGTATTGTCTGTGTCAGCGTTGTTGAGGTTAAAACCACAACAACTCGTTTATAAAATGAACAGACAATAAAACAATCATAGACCAACCACACTATTTTAATATTCACTCTAAAAATCTAAATACCTACGGTACTTGTAATGTGTCAAGAGACAACCTTTTGGGCTTTTTGGTAATAATAATAAAACAAAATAACAAGGAACAAGATATACAATCGATTTTGGCCTATGCATTATTCAATTTGAAATTACATAGTTGTATTTCTTATCTACTCAGTGGGCGCTAGTTTGTATTAATTGTAATTATATCTTTTTGGATTATTTGATTAACTGCAAATTGAAATGTGTGTTTTATTTTTATTCAGATCGCAGTCATGGGAGTGTCCTACCTGCGGGAAACTGGCCAGTCACCTAGGCAAGAGCTCCTCCAGCCAACCCGTAACCAACGATGAGTCCCAGATGATACAGAATGTCGTTTTTAAGGTAATATTGTGTTCATCATGTTGTGTTTTGTCTAGTGTGAGCAATAATTATAGAAAACAAGGCTGAAATATGTATGATTAATAATAAGAAAACTTCACTTACAGGTTAGCAAGGACAATTAATTGACATTCTGCATTTGCACAACAGTTATTCGACTACATTGATAACATAAACTTTTACTCTTGGGTGGTATTTTCAGACATTGGATTTAAATGCAACCTACCTGATCTTGGTGCTATTGCATCAAATATGATTCAAAATATTGCTCATAAACCTTTATCAGTGATTGATAAATTTGTAGAAAAGGAAATGGGTGGTTTCCCCGTTCTGGCCAGTAAATTGCTTGGCATAAAATTTATGATTCAATGATGTATTTGGCCAATACTTGTCTTTTGTACATAAGCAAGCTCCTTTTTCATGTTATTTTGAACTACGATCTTTAAAAAACACATCAGTCGGAAGAAGACTATTTCCTAAACACTGTGTGAAAATGACAGTTTTTTTAAGGTTTACATTTTTTGAGTTGGGCTTGCTTAAAGTAAGCCGTGTCACCAATGATCGCAGCGAACATATCTTCGCCCGAGGCCACGACGCTGGGTTGGTTATAGGTAGTTAACTAGACCAGTGAACTGAGCACATAATAATAGAAAAGACAGGCGCTTGAATGCCGTGCACCTGAAGTGAAGCTGAATCCGCCATGTTGGCTTGTCAAACGGACTGAGGTCTTGGCTGCTGTAGCTCAGTTCGCAGTAAATCACCGCGACAAATACACTGACATTAGTAATAGTAGTACTGCATTAATATTGTTGAAATTTTGCGTTTACAACCTATATCAATTTGGGATAAGGTTAGTAAACTTTTAAAAATTTTAACAAATATACAAACCTATTAATAAATATTTCAATGTGGAGTAGTTGTTTAACTCTTTTAAACAAACATTAAAAACTTGTTTTGCGGGAATGGTTTTTTATTTTTAGGACAGCGATTGTTTGTCAGCAGGAAAGGTGTTTATAAATGCTCATTTGATCCCCTCAAAAACCTTAGCACCCTTAACTTGACCCCCTTAACATTACCTTTTTACTATACAAAGTATGGTTTTCTGAAAAATTCAGGTATAAGAGAAGCAAACGCCACTCAGTCTGTTGACGAGCTGCGCCAGCCGCTGCCTCATCGCTATGCAGTTAGTGTTTGTCCAACCATGTTACTACCCCAGGCTATATTTCTTGTTTTAAAATATTCTCATTGGAATTAGTAAAACATATTGTCATTTGGAAATAAGTAAGTTACATTCTACTGAAGTAAAAACTGGTTTTTGTTTTATTTACTTAAGAGTCATCCATTTTACAAAGCTCTTCTTATTGGAATTCAATATCACTAGTTTCAAATTAATATAACTTCAAATAATCCAATAAAATTTATTTATTTTTTTTTTTTAAATTAAATGAATTTTATTGGATTATTTGAAGTTATTAATTTGAAATTAGTCATATTAAGAGTCATCTTTCATCTTCAGTCGGCTATTTTAACCAATTGACTTTTTGACAGAACATGGTATTTTATTCCCCTGTTTTGGATACTTTTTTCAGCAGTGTTTCTTTAAACTTACTAATTGTTCAGTTGAATACTTATATTATGTCCCTCAAACCTAAAAGTTTAAAAATGTGAAAATATTACTCTCATCAATGGAGGTGTTGCAAACTATCTGTTATTTTTACCACTTATTTTTACTGAAATATCAGGTATGAGGGACCTAGATCTAACCTTAATTTAGAAGAAAACATTCTTTACCAATAAATATAAAAAACACTATCCAAAACAAAGGAATACTAAGGCATGTTTTCCGTGTTTTTACAAGGTTGAAGGTAACTCTTAAATTTTGTTTATAAGTTTAAATATGTAATTTTTGTTACTAAATAAGGCAATGCAAATTTGATCAAAACCATTCACTATTTATTGTCCCAAAAATTACAGTTTTGTTCAGGTCTTGTCTCACCATTGACATGTTGAAGATTTTGAATATTTTAACTTGAAGCTTTTCACCACTGTAAATAATGTTTTATTCTTACATAGAAATACTTATTGAAAATTGTTACAAAATTTTTATTTGAAAATAAAGAAAACTTTGATTATTGAAATTATCTAGGCCTATTTATAGTAAAATAGTTTTTGATTTTAATAGTTTTTTGATCAGTATACAGTAATTTCATAAATTTTATTTGATTTTCTTATTTTAGTCTGAATATAGTAAAAACATAGCTTTTAAACTCCCAATGACTTTCAAATATTAACTAAAAAACAAACTAACTGTTGTATCCTATTATATTGTCATAACTAATGTAGTCTACCATACAAGTGATGACCGGCTATTTTTCTTAAGTTTATAGCCTATAGGCCTCCTAAAATAAAACCATTACAAAATTTAGAAAACATTGTTAAACAAATTAACACCCTTTAAGAGCAAAGAAAATGGGTAAATATTCTATTTGCTATAATAAGAAGAATAGAAACACTAATACTCAACTGTGAAATGTGATACCCTCGGGTTGTTTTCCCAGTTTCTTTTAATAGAAGATCATCCCGGCTCTTTTGTTGTTGTCGGTGGCCAAAATAATTTGATGGGTTTGGACCGCTTTCCCAAAAAGCATTTACGTGTACTTAGTACTAATCTCCTTAACAAAATGCCTCTAGCGTAGATATGAGAAAAAAAGATTGGTGACTGCAACCGAATGAAGCGCTATTTGCCATAGCGAATAGTCTACATATATTCAATCAATGTCAATGGCAAATAAATCTTGAATATTGAGTGTAGTGTGTAAGCAAGTGCATTTGCTGTGATGCCACTGCATCGACGGTATCGTAGCGTAGTCAGGAGGGGTGGCGAAGACGCTCAAGAAAGGGCCAGGCTGACATCTTGGCCTGGCGAATCCCGCCGCCACTGCCACGCTCCGTGTAGCTGCTCTATTATGTTATGTGCTTGCTGGTCTAGATGGTCTTACATATGACTTGTAGCTACCATGTGATTTGTTTTGAGTTTGTGAAAGTATTTCTGACCTATATATCAATAAAAAACATAACCTAACCATCACAGTGCGCTGTAAACATGGCTGAGTACTTGTAGGAGGCCTGGTGTTTAGGCCGCTGGCAGAGATGCGTTTGCCGCAATCATCCATGGCATGCCTAACTATAAGGAAGCAGAACTAAAAAACTGTAAAACTTGGAAATGTGAAATTTTCTCAAAATTCTCAGTAAATAGTATTCTTTTAATTTATGTCTATTTTAAAGATCCCAGTTCAAAATAACATAAAAAAGTAGCTGGCTTATGTTTAACATATAAGTACCTGTTTTACCCACCCTAGTACAGTAGACTCATCTTAATCCTGAATAACGTGTAGAACTACTAGTCTGGATTTGATGAAATAATCTGAATTTAATTAAGTAGACTCAGTTGTCATTCTCTTCGCCACGGTGAGCACTTATTTGGAGCACAAAAGAGAATAAAAATTAAACAACTATTTTGTAATTCATGTAGTTTTGCAAAATGCTAATCAAAATGTTACATACTTGTTAATCATTACTTGTTGAAGGGTGAAGATTCCGGCACTGAGGGCGCACAGGTCACAAATACTGGAATCTCAGAACCAGAGACGAACCCAACCGTTACTAGCGAGGCTGCAAATCAACCACCGGTCCAGGAAAACCAACCTTCCAACTCTCCATTTTTTGATTCGTTGAGTAACATTCTGATAGGATTGATTTTAGCAGTTATAGGGTTTATCGTTTACAGGAGAGTATACTTGTTATAATCAAACTCACAATACCTAAATGGGTTTTAATTAGATAATTTAGGTACAATATTCAAATTTTCATACATTTGTTTTAGTGGATAAAAATTAAATAGTTTTCTTTACAAAAAATGTTGTTGTTTATAAATTAGTTTAAGGTCTAGAAAGTCTGATAATTAGTCAAACAGACTAAACAAGTACATAAAGAGAAATTAAAAGTTGTGGTTTAGTCCTTCAGTGTCAAACAATGCAAGAGTTTTTGGAGTACTCTTTCTTATTAAGAATCAATAGGGAAAAGATTATCTGCTAAGATCATTAACAGATAAAAAATTACACCTATTTATTTGAGTAAAAATGTCACTTCTATTTTTCTCTGTAGAGTTCTCAAAATCTTTTAAAAAGCTAATTCAACCAAACTAATAAAATTGCCTGCCGTAAAAAAATGGACAAAAGATTTTAACAACCACTGTTTGTTCCAAAGGTTTAAGATAAAATCAATAATATCTCTCTTACCTTTTGAATTGAATGCTGCTCAACCTTGGTTGACGTATTGTTTTTGCTTTGTAAAAATTAGATGAAAAAATTAGCCATTTCTTCTTTTTGCGCGTACATTTAATATTTGATAAAAGAATTATAGTCATTACAATGTTTTTGCAATAGTTTGGAAAATCTTACATCAATATTATTTAAACAAAACAATTTTGTCCATTCATTAGTTAATAGAATCATTTAAAAATATAAATAATATGAAAAAATTTGACAAGTTTTTTTTATGTGGAGATTACATTTTTGAAAAATAATTGTATTTAAATCCGAAACCACTTATGTTAAGTGCCAAAACCCTAAGTTTTAACTATGTAAAGTTAAGTATTTATATTGCAAATTACTCTACACGTTATCACTACTAAAAAATACTAAAAGTTATCATACTATATTTTTCCACTTTAAATAGGCATACTATATTAGCTGACGTGTTAAGTTTTTTTATCTCTAACGAGTGCTAGTTAATATAGAATAACACAATGGTGATTGTCCAGTAAGTGATATGTTACTTTATTCAGATCTCTGTGTAGGTTAAATAAGCAGTTATTGTCTAAACCCTTTCATTGAGTCGTTGCCCGATGATACTCTAAGGATTAGCTCCAGTCATGGTGAGTGGAGTGCTAGGCAGATGGTGTGAAACATGTATAAAATATAATTTTTTTAAATTGCTATTTCCTTCTAATTAATCGTCTGTTTTACATACAATAATATACGTTTTTTTACTGGCCATTTGAAACCAATAATCATCTGTTTTACATACAATAATATACGTTTTTTTGTACTGGCCATTTGAAACCAAATCCTCTTGAGCGTTTGCTCTTCTACTGTATTTAGACAAATACTTCGTGTGTACAATCAGCTGATTGAAAGGTTTAAAATAAATTTATTGGAAGGGTTTGGAAATTTAGATTTTTGTAATATAAGGAAGTAAGTTAACGTTAAAGTAAATGAAATCTGCTAATATAGAAAAGTTTAGCTTTTATTTGGTACAAACTACATGTAAATCAGTCCAGTGGAATTCTCAGACAAACTGTCCATATGACTGGAAAAGTTAACTTTTTCCCCCATGTTATATCTCCATAAGAAATGTTTCTTTTTCTTTTTTGACAAAGTTATGGTAGTTATTTTCGAAATACAAAAAAAGCTGATAATAAAGAACCGAAAACGATTGTTTTGGTACAACTCACATGTATATCGGTCCTGTTTAAGTCTCAGACGAACTGTCCAAAGGTGTTTTTTACCTTACTGTTTTAAATATATAGATTGTGCTTGGAATCGCTTTATTGGCAGAACACAAAATACAATCAACAGTTTTCATTACTGCTTATTTTTAGTTGCTGACTTTTCCATCTTCATTTTATTTACCATGGTTGCTCGGTCCTCAGTTTATATGTACATGAAAAGGATGTAAATTTAATAAATAAAAAAAAAAAATACATGAAACATTGATCTACAATAGAAAAATGGACGAGATAAATATTTTAGGGTTGGATAAGAACTAGTCTTATCATAAAATGTATTTGTTGTTGATGTATACAATGTATTTTTGTAGAAAAGTTCTGTAAAAAACATTTGTTAAAGTAAACAATACACTTTTCAGTTGACCATTCCTGAGCTAAACATTGGTTAATCTTAAAGCTAAGCAATGAGGAGTTGTTTTTTCTAATAAAATGTAGATTTTTGTGTATTTTTAGTTAGGCTATTTAGAAATATTTTGTTTCTTATCTAGAATGCTCCTTTGGATATTGTTGAGCATTATAAAACATTTTTGTTCCAATGGGAAACAATTTTAGAAATAGGTTTTTTGTTGTTCATAATCGTATATTTGTTAAAATTATATTAATCTTGTTGCTTTATTTATAGTGCCCAAAGTTTAAACTTTGGGACAGTAATGCTTTCGGCTATCTTTAAATATTTAATGCGGTATGATTTATTATATGAATAATACATTTTTAACCAATAATGAGTTACCATCTTTAGGTAGGAAAAGTTCTAACTATATTTAATGTTTGTTATTTGTTTGCATTCCACATTTGCCTATGTAATAGAATATCAAATAAATATTGTCAAGTAAGTTGAAACAGTGTAGAAGTAAATATTGGAATAAAAATTTTGATTTTAGACTTGAATTAAGTACTCTCAGGTATATAGGCCAAACTATCAGTCCCAGACCAACCAGCCTTTAGCTTTTATTGTCTTATGATTGATAAAACTTTATAAACATTTCACAACTTATATTGGGAATCCCACATACTAATCAATGTAGAATTATAAGTATGAAATACAGTTTTGATTCAAAGAAAATTTTTTTAAATATTGGAAAATGTTTAACTATACTGTGCTGTATCTCATTAAAGCTAGGTTTACACGTGAGCGATTTTAGCTCTCAGAGAGTTTTTGGAAGTGATAAGCGTCGTGTAAACGGTGCTGTCAGTAAACTTGCCGAGACTATCCGTGAGTAACCAATTCTCTCCGAGAGCCGTATCTTGCGAGTTAAGGCTTGTCGTGTAAACGGTACCGAAAGTAGCTCGCCACTACTCTCACATATGTAAAACTATATCGACATTTTCGGGACAGTTAACCAACTTGAAAATAGTACCCTTCAGCCACCAAGGAATATCATATAGACTGACAAACCATGTTTCAAAGGCGGAGGTTTTAAGAAAAATTTATCTGACAGTTCTTGATAGTACTCTCAGCAAACTCTCTGAGAGTAACTATCTTGGAAGATTCACCAAGAACACTTGTTACACTTGTGTTTACACTTAACTATCGTGTAAACTCTTCTGCGAGTAACTCCTGAAAGTACCAAACTCTCTGAGAGTTAAAAACTCTCACATGTTAACCCAGCTTAATGATTGAATACAGTGAGGTAATACATAAACACACTCTTTCGAATAATTTTACACTAAATTTGATGTAAAATTAAATTTTTAAATTCAGTTTTAAAAAGTCAAAACAGTGTGCATTTTCTGATTTGTTTGGTTTTATCCAAGGCCAGTAGGGTGCCATATTAGTGTGATAACTGATTGTATTATGCTTAATGGTTTAGAAAATTAAGAAATTTCTTGTTTCTTTACATATAGCCTAGTTAATATTTTTACCAAAATGAATAGATCATTTATACAAATAGTTTGTTAGTATTGTATTTCTGTACTATTTAATTTTATTTGTAATTAAAATTAATACTTTTGACAATCATCTTTTAAACCACCTACATCAAAGATTAATGTTATTGTATTAAATGCAACTATACAGAACTGTAAAATTACTGCTGTTTTCCATATTAATCATAGAAATATTTTAGATGAACTATGCTTTTTATCTTAAATATGCTATACTTAACTCAATTAACATGGAGTATTGTTATATACCTAATAAATTGATATGAACTTTGTTACACAATCGGTTTGGAATGATTTTCCTATTTTTCTTGAAATTTGGTTTTACATAGTTTTGGTACAAAAATATGTATTTAATCAAACTACATCTTTTCACCTGTTTTCGACACCCACTTCTAACAATAAAAAGCATGCGTTTGAGGTTTAGGGCCAAAAAGTTTTGGCTCTAGACCCCTACTAGAAGTTAATGAAAGCGATAGCCAAGAAATCTAGAATATGACATCAACAACAACAAATAACAAATCAGTGACGTAGTTAATAGTTGTCAAATATAAATGGTGTACTAGGTGTTTTTCCCTCGGAATCAGCTACCGTCACCTACCGTTATACCCCGTTCAAAATAAATGTGCGGTCGAAACGCAGATTTCATTTCCTCCATTTACCCGTTTCTCCCATTGCCAAGAATCCAAACAATCACTATCACTGAAAATTACAGCTGTTTAATGTCTTGTATCATTTTATGCCAATGTTTTCCTTTTTCTTAAACAAATATTCTTATTTTGACGTTTGAGGTGTAAAAATAAGCACTTTTGAAACGGCAACTGGGGAAAGTAACACGATCATCAGCGCTCTTTTCCGTTCTAAATTTCTACTGCAAAATGAAAACAACATCTGATTGTATAAAAGATGACCTTGAGTTGGGAAAAATTCTGTCTTTCGACTGCATATTAAATCTTGAATGGGATATAGAGTATTCTAGTTCCGGTGGCAAAAGCTGATCCAAACACACAAGCAATACATCTTGCCAGATCAGTTAAGGTTATGTTTTGTTTGTTATGGGTGATTAAAAATATTTTTTAATTTGTTTAGAATTCATTGCAAAGTGAAGTGTGATGAAAAATATCGTTTGTAACTCAGCCAAAAACATTTTGCCTACTCTTGATCGGTTCAAGTTCTCGACTTCGTCTGGAACTTGCAACATGATCTCAAGGCCAGCAAAATTCCATTTTTGGCCCTTGTTACGAAATATACTATTTTAGCTCCTGTGAGGGATCTGTTATTAAAAAACAAATAAATTGTCTGTAAGAATGTTTAAAAACCTTTAGATGACTAAAAATGTAGTTACCTAGTTAAAAGGTTTAACTAAAACTTTTTAGTGTAAATAATCAAAATCAAGTTGGGTAAAAGCCTGGATTTCCATAGAATCCATAAAATCATTTTAAGCCGATTAATGCTTTGAGTCTGAACATTGCCCATTAACTGATTGGTACTTTAGATACTTTAGATACTTTATTTTGAAACACCGACGCACTCTGTGGTGCGTATTTTAAGGTGAGTATGACTGAAGGGGTGAGTGTGATGATTGTGATGGATCAGATGAGGTGTAGCTTTGTTACTGACAAATATCAGCTGTTTTTTTATTTGTCAGGATCATTAATTAATAGCCCAATGACCAAAGGCAGCTGGGTCCAGTATCGAACCATCAAAAAGCACTAACTTTTCTCAGGATCGAACCGGCTACCTTCAGATTCAAAGGCGAGCTCTTTAACCACTCAGCTACCCAGCCAGTTCATATATAATTATAATTATATTTTTTATTTCAATTTTAAAGAGATTAGTTTTCTAAGTATAGAAATCTCCTGTGTACATCAGTACGGTAATTGTGCCAATAGAATTTCATTCTATGAGGGTGTCAATTTTGCTAAACAAATTATATTGTAAGCCGGACTTGAGTGAGAGCCAGTAGGAAATGGGAAGAGGATTTACCACTGAAATTAATTCTTAATCGCCAGCTGTGAGTAAATTACACAGATTAATTATGTTTGTTACTTGTTGGCTGCTGTCTGGATTACGTTTTCCCCTGGGATTTTGTTGATGATAATAAGTATAGATTAAATAATATTTGTAAGTAAACATTTTGAATACACTAAATTGAAATATGATTTTTAAATTACATGTTTGATCTCAAAAGGTTAATTAATAAGTAAATTAAAATAATGTAAAATAAAGTTTAAAAGGTGAGAATTGAACTGGTGGGTTTTCAATGTTCATTTTTTATGCCATTTTAAAGTTTCCATGTATTCCCATACATGCAATTTATTTGAATAAGCCTAGATTAAATTTGACTAATTTTATGTTTTAATTAATAATAACCTTATTAGTTATTATTATTTATCAATAATAATTTAATTAATAAGCTCAGTTTCATCTGAACGTCAGTATGTATGTTATAAATTAATACATATGAATTTAAAGACCATAGATAAATAATTTTCTGAATATTTTATCGGAAAATATGAAGCATCCCAAGCATCTGGGCTGTAGTGATCTGATTAATTCCCACCAATTGGTAGGAAAATATAAAATTAAACTTAAAGATATGATTGTAAAAATCAATATCCATCGATAATTTACAACCTAACAACATAATAATAATCTTATCCACAAATAAAAATTATATTCATAATAATCTTTAATGATTAAACAACAATGTTACACACTCTTTCGTCCTGTGTTTTCTGTTCTCGGTATCCACTTAAGCCGCCCAAACTGGAAACAAAATTGTAACAAACTAGACCTCGAAGGTGTGGAAGGAGACATCGAAAAGTCAACAAAGAAGTTAAAAGAATGAAGAAGGATGAAAGAAGAAAGAGATAGAAGAAAGAAGAATTAAGGAATACTATGGAAAAAATAATTGAAAAGACTTACTGAAATAAAATTTGGCAATGAAATGTCTAAATTGTGGAACAAAGTAAAGGACTTGCGTAAATTCCCCAAACTATGTACATTCCCATACAATGTTAAATATTGTCAGAGGAATAAATGTTATTATTACTAAAAAAAATATGTAGCTAAAACTTATATATTTATAGCAAATCACTATACAGTTATTCCCTATTTAATGATTTTTAACTGCACTTCTGTCAGGTTTGTCTTGTTTAACGTACATAACATGTTCTTTAAATCTGGATTTCGCCTTTATTTTTGTCAAATTTAAAATTGCAATTTTCATACTATTTTTTGTAAATTCATGATTTTCTTCATTATTCCTTGGGATATTTAAAATATAAGAATTAAAAAATTATAATAATAAAACCATTCTCCAGGATAGTCCTTGTTCATGAATAGATAGTCATCCAAATCTGAGGCTTTTGCCTCTCAGTCACTTCAGACCTCGTTTAATAAGTAAGCATAGGCGTCTTGTCTCCTAAGGGGGGTGGGGGGGGGGGGGGGGGCTTCGTGAGGGGCATGTGTCCCCTAACCTTTTGAAAAGTTGTGTAAGAAAATACGAAACTTCAAAAATTATAGTATTCTCTGAGGTAAAGGATTTGGGTGTATTGCTCACAAGCTCTCTGAACTGGGACTGCCATGTGCAAGCTACCTGCCTCAGAGCATTTCACATTATGGGGCTCATTCATCACATGCCCTGCCTGTTCACTTGGATTGAATCACTGTATATCCTATTTTGTTCCCTTGTGAGACCACTCCTAGAATACAGCAGTGTCGTGTGGATTCCTCACCAACTCTATCTCAAGATCGATGAATTAGGGAAAGTGCAACATTGGTCTCTCCGGCTTGTTGGAACACGTCTTGGCCATAGATATTCAGAAGTACCCTTTGAGGTATCTTATCTTCTGAATATCATATCCTTTGAATTAGACGTACTCTGGAAGACATTTTGTTCCTTCAGCGATTGGTTACTTCTAAAATTGTCTGTCTATTGTACTTGAAAGAATTTTCGCATTACCACTGGGACAAGGTCAAGGAATGATTTCACCAGTTAGTGCAAGACCTAATGATGCAAGAACAACCATATTATCAGGATACAGTAATACAGTCAACTTAATATCATCAGACCTTGAGCTTTATCATCATAGTGCATCCTCTTTCAAAAAGCACATATTAAGATTATGGAGGAAGAGAAAACATGACCTAGACACAAATTAATTTATTATGACTTATTTTAATTAATTTATATTTGTCAAATTTACTTTAATAATGGCAAATTGTTATTGGCTCTGGCCGTTTATAAAGAAAAAATAATCTACCTCTACTGCTTTGTTCTGCAAGCCCTCCAAAAAGTTTAAACTTACGTACCTATAAGTACAGGTGTAGAATTACTTATAGTTTATTAAATTATTGTTTAGTAATAGGTACAAGCACCTACATCCTAAGAGCATTCCCAGTCAATTGAAAACTTTCTTAGGTATAAGACAGCATTTACGTCTTGGTTTACACATACCGTTCAATTGCTGTTTACCACATTGGGTAATTATCTACTTCTGAAGGTTTGGTTCAATGCATATCCAAGGTCTTTCATTGTAAGTTTAAAAAGTAACTTTTTTTAGCTTTTGGTTTGTAAGTACGTAAATACAATTTTGGCAGTATTATTTCACATTAGAGTTTAAACCACACTTTAGATTTTACCCAAATGCTTTAATAAACCATTTCTTACCGGTGAGAAATTAAAATTTCTTTTATTGGTCACTATAGATATAACAAAAATTGTTGCTAAAAATTATAAGGCAGTAATAACCACAAAACCTTGACATTTTTTATTGAAAATTTGACTGTTTTATGGTTGTAGGAACCAACTAGTAACTAAGCAGTATTTGTAATTTTAATTTATCCCTTTTTCTTTCCATCTGATAAGAAATGTGCTCCCAAAAAAACATTGCACATTGTCATGTATTATTTGACAATTACACCTATATTAAAACAGAAGAACAAAAATGTTCCAATGACACTTGGAGAGTTACAACCTCCTTTCCAGGGCCAGATCACTATAACAAAAACATGTTTTGTATGAAAACTAGAATTTTCATTAAGTCAGCTTATTCTTTAACACGTCAAGTCAAAACAAAAAAAATCATGAATTTGAATTATTAAATGGGCTCAACCAAGCTAAAATAATTAAAGAATTTAATTTTAACTTTTCACATTGATTGAAAGTACAGTACCAAGAAGGTACATAAATTAATTTACTATACACCATGAGCATATATGTGTTTACAAGACAAATTACTTAATTATTTATTTTTAATGTGAAATGTGTCAAGTATAAACTTTTTACAATGTTTGGTCGACCTAGTCCTAAACTGACGACCTTCCTGAAAAAAAATTTTATATTTGGATATGGTTATAACATAAAAAATGCACAATAATAAAGAAAAATGGCGTTCAATTGCTAAATCTTCATAATCAGATTATGATTACACAGGAAGGCCCTTTATTACATTATTCGACTTTACCTCAACGATTCCAGAATTAAAACATTTTGTTTTAGTTCCACATGGTTTAATTTGTTATCAGTGAAATAGTGATAAACAATTAATTACTATAAATATTTTGAATTTAAAGAATTATGAGCTATATAGAAATTGGATCTGTATTCAAACTTTATAAAAAATTTAGACAAAATTTTCAATCTAATAAATTTCTTACATGATTGACTTGAAAAAATTCATAAAGAGTATAAATAAGTGGGTTTTATAGTCTTACATTTTATCAATAGTTCACTATATTAATAGTTCAATTATTGACTAGTGTAAGTCTAAAAGCCTTATTTAAAATTTTTCTACACTCACCTTAATTTATTTTTGCAGATAGAAATTCTTACAGGGTTAAAATCTTAGAAATAGTAACAAAGTTCATAATTTTTTCTATTGAAAAATCTCATCACTTTCATTCCATAATTACATTCCATGTATTGTATGCAAATTTATACAAGAACCCATCAGACCTTGTCGGTGCCGCAATGAAAGTCACAGTTTTTATTCACATTGTGGAATATTCTGCTAAAAGTATTCCCTGAACATAGAGTATGAACGGATGATTTGTAAATTTTGATTCTCTTTATTTCAACTCTAAATGTCAGGTAGTTAGTTCAAGTTGTCAAGGTAGTTAGTAGGTAGTCGTCAAGTGTTCAAAGTAGACATAGCTACTCTTTATTATATAATACTGTAGTAAAAAAACCACAGGAACTTCAAGGCAAAGTTGAAGAGCTTCAATCTTGTAGAAGATGATAGGTGCACCCACTATGGTGACCTGGAGACGCCAGAACATGTTCTAATGGTGTGTAGGTATTACGAAGTGGAAAGAATAGAAATGAAGGAATTCCTCCAGGAGAAACGGTGGAACTTAAGAAATTGAGCTTTCTTAGGACTAAGGAATCGGCTGTGATATTTAACAAAGAATGCCAGCTGTGATAGGAACAAAGAAGCATGAATTCGGGAATGCAAGGAGATAGGTTGCAACTTAGGAAAACATAGGAAATTGGAAAAAACAAGAGGAAGAGGAATTTGATCCCGATGATTCTAGTCCATTGGACTAAGTGAGGGGAGAGGTGTGTTGGGTGGGCACAAAAGAGTGCCCGGTCAGGAAAAGAAGAAGAAATACCGTAGAAGATACAAGAAGATTTGTTCAGGAAAGCATCCTGGTGAATAAGTCTCTGACTTAAACCAGGGGTGGAGGAGGGACCGCGGGCTTCAGCCAACCACCCCCCCCCCTCTCTCTCTCTCTCTCTCTCTCTCTCTCTCTCTGTGTGTGTGTGTGTGTGTGTGTGTGTTTCACTGTGTCTATCTAGCACGCTTAAGGACCCTACTTTGTCGTCTTTTAACGACTTTAATGACTCTTTTAATGACTTTACGTGATGGTCTACATTTTTTTCCTGTCATAGAATAGAGTGGTGTGAAGGTTTATGTTCAGAGCAACTTTAATTGCCTTTGTAACCCTAGGGCTTTACCCCATAGTACATCAAAGTAGTAAGTTGTGCTAAAATACCAATCTGTAATCTCTTTTCACACAACAAGGGCTTTAGAAAATGATATGAAATTTTTTATATCTGTTCAATGGTGCAATTAGAACGATTTTAGCTGCTTTAAACGAATGTTCGTCAAAAAGGCTCTGCCCCATAGTAAAAGAAAATTCAATGTTAATCTTATGGAAATATTTAATTCTATCTTTTTATCTATGTTTTTTAATCAGCTGGATTAGACAGTTGCTTTCACCACAGATTGCAACTCTAAAAAATTTAATATACAGACTCATTCATTTCTAACCCCTTTAATTTTCGCCAGCCAAAAGACAGTGAGTAAAGTCAATTAAGTTCTTGGTTTTAAATATGAATATTAAAATAATTTACGCTTATTATTACAGTATGAGTTTTGCTCCTTAATTCTTAAAATATTTCTTATTATCATTGCAAACTAATTTTATTTCCCAATTTAGCTTTCATTGCACGTTCTGACAAAAAGAGGTGCATTTCTTAAAACACAACATGTAGTTAAAACCAACGAGGTCAATAAATTGTTCAATCTTCCATGTAATTTGGTTATAGCAATACCAATGTTACAGAATTGAATAAGTAGGGTCCCTATGAGGAAGTAAGCACTGATAGCACCAAAGTCGTAATTTTCATTCAAGGATCGTGCTGATTGGTTGAATAGAATCAGACGGCTAGAACAGTTTTGTAGAATTTTGTTATTGTTTTTATTTGTAACCAAATATTCCAATTATTTTTAAATTTAGAAGGTGGAAAAAGCGCTTTCCCTGGCAAGAAGGAGAAGTAATCCTAGCATCAGCTTTTTATTTTTCTCTGTTTTTCAAGGGCAAAATTGATTAACATGGATGTCCCTATTTATTTGGCTCTGTATAAATTGGCAATACATGGGAATGTGTTTTATGTAAGAAGGTATATCTAAAGATAGAAAATTGAATTAAGTAGACCTAATATCCTAATGTTTACTTAAAAATAATCATATCTACACTGGTGCAGTTTCTACATTACTGACAGGTGATGCGTTGTGTTTTACTTGGGTTGGGCATTAAAAGTTTAGTTAATTTTTAATCTGGATTAAATTATGTACATGTTTATACATCTCTTTAAAGGATAAAACAAGAAATACAGGGGTGGGGTGTGCATTGGATTTGGTATAGCTATTGTGACATCCAATCAAAGTTTCAATATTAGATTTCTTACTGTAATAAGCCCTGCTACCCCGTATAATACTCATAAAGATAGCCATATTCTTGATAAGTCTGAGTTGTCTTTAATCGTCTATGAGTAATGATATGTATACTTACAAAACTATGAAATTAATAACTAAACAAATATTAATGTTTAGTCAAAATGCAACAAAAACATTAAAGACAATAGAAATAACTTCTAACCCAAATGGGGATGGATTTTTATTTGATTCTAACAAGATTTTGTATAATGTACCTGGGAGCTATTAAGCATAAAACTTGATATCTAGGTATATTTGAATAAAACCAACTGAAGCTGTCATATTTTGTTTGTGAAAGGCTTTATATAATTTGTTTAATAACCTGCACACACTCCCCGTGCGAAGAACGCGGGTACACTGCTAGTTATAGACTAAACCTTGTAGGAATCAAAACATTTCGTAAGTTTTACCAGTTCTTTGCAATTCCTAAACAAAAACTGTATCAGCTGTCAAGCCATGTCGTACCGGCTTAATCTGGGGGCCCGCATCTCCACCCGGAGCCGCTACACCATGGTTTTTTTTATCCGTGACCCCTACAACTTCTCTCAATTTATAAATCTAGTTAGCTGCAAGACCTGCACATAAAACAACTAAGTATTATAATAAATCACTTTAGCATCTTAAAAAGTTATGTTATATTTATATTATTTTATTTGTTTTTTTAATGAGGGAAATGTATATTGCGTTGCTAATCGCAAATGTGCAATAAGCGCAATTGAAGAGCTCTTTTCCAAAAGGAGCTAAGTCAAAAAAGTAAATTTTTCAGGAAACGATTTTTTTATTTTGTGGCCATATTTATTGTAATATTGTATTCGTAATACTTGAAGTTACATACTTGTGCTTAAGGTATTTTGTTGTATAAATAAATCATAGTTACCATGGACACCTTTTTAAAAATAAATAACAAAAACTTTGAATTTTTTCCAAAAAGCGCTAAGTCAGTGACTTAGCACTTTTTGGAAAAAAAGTTTACAATTGAATTCAAACTATCATGTAAAAGTTGGTTTGGATGTAAAATAAAACACGAGCATCTTGTATACACACATTAAATTACTATTAATTCACACTAATTACTTAAATTCACGAGCGTTAACACATCAAAGCTGAGAGCGAGAGTACTGAACTGATTGAACGGGTGGACTTTGAATAGTGACAGCCGCCGTGGACATGGTCTGCGCATGCGCAGGCTGCTGACTTAGAGCGCTTTGGAAAGAATATACCTGACTTAGAGCGTTTTGGAAAAAACTCAAACTTTCTAATTTAATAATAAATGGAACTTAGCACTTTTTGGAATAAACGTTTTTTCAAAAGATGGAGGCCATCAAAATCTATTAAAATCAATATTTAACTCAATTTTGCCCAAAATTGACTTAAGCCCTTTTGGAAAAGAGCTCTTCAATTGTGGTTTGGTGTTAGAAAATATATAATCTACTTTTTTAGTTTGATCTTGCAGGTTAACCATTTGTTTTAGAGTAGCATATTTGCATATTTGCAGGTCATATTTTTAGAGTAGTGTAATGTAACTTTGGCCAAGATATTAATTTAAATGTAGAGAGTGCTCTAGTAATATATTTTACAAGCATAAAACACTATGAAATAGAATTTTTATTAGAATAAAACGAATTACAAAACCATAATGTACAGAAAAATTTCATTAAGTCTTTCCTTTTTTTTATCTTTCTTGTTTTTTGATTTTTCTGTAGCACTACAGTAGAAGGAATTTCTTCATAATCTATTGTTCTTAGATGATATTTGCCAATTACGTCCTTTAAAATAAATTAAGGAACAGCATTGCACATCACATCCACATTTCTTATACGTATCTACTTATTGTCTCAATCTCTATCCCTACAATTTTTTTTTCTTCACTTTGAAGGGGGAACAAGGGGGGCTGTCGATGAAGCTGGTCTGGAAGGACAATGCACTCCGTTGCACCCGCACGGTCTACCACGCACTCGGTTGGATCCACAGTGTCTAACATGCACTCCGTTGGATCTGCAGCGTCTACCATGCACTCCGTTAGATCCGCAGCTTCTGTCATGCACTCCGTTAGATTCGAAGCTTCTATCATGCACTCCGTTGGATCCGAAGCGTCTACCATGCACTCCGTTGGATCCGCAGCTTCTATCTAACACTCCGTTGGATCCGAAGCGTCTATCATGCACTCCGTTGGATACGCTGCGTCTATCATGCACTCAAGAAAGAAAAATACAAGCAAAAACCCACTTATAAGGGAATGAAATTTATGAATTACCTTCCAGAGAGCATAAAAGTTGAAACAACTATTTTAAAATTCAAACGCAAATTAAAAGATTATATAATTAACTCAGTATTTTATAATTTAAAGGAGTATTACACATTAGTTAAAAATTAAATTTATACCCATAATATGGTTTAAATTATTTTACAAAGGATGACGAGGCTTACGATTAAAATTTATATGTAAGTTTATGATTGTTGTTTTCTTTTATCTTTACATGTTAATTATATAAAATTTATGTATTTTACATTGACTCTTGTACATTGTTATGTATGTCTGAATAAAGATATATTTGAATTTGAATTTGAATCATGCACTTCGTTGGATCCGCAGCTTCTATTATGCACTCTGTTGGATCCGAAGCATCTACCATGCATTCCGTTAGATCCACAGCGTCTACCATGCACTCCGTTAGATCCGCAGCTTCTATCATGTACTCCGTTAGATCCGCAGCGTCTATCACGCACTCCGTTAGATCCTCAGCGTCTGCCATGCACTCCGTTGGATCCGAAGCGTCTACCATGCACTCCATTAGATCCGCAGCTTCTATCATGCACTCCGTTAGATCCGCAGCGTCTATCACGCACTCCGTTAGATCCGCAGCGTCTATCACGCACTCCGTTAGATCCGCAGCGTCTACCATGCACTCCGTTGGATCCGAAGCGTCTACCATGCACTCCGTTAGATCCGCAGCGTCTACCATGCACTCCGTTAGATCCGCAGCGTCTACCATGCACTCCGTTAGATCCGCAGCGTCTACCATGCACTCCGTTAGATCCGCAGCGTCTATCACGCACTCCGTTAGATCCGCAGCGTCTACCGTGCACTCCGTTGGATGCGAAGCGTCTACCATGCACTCCGTTAGATCCGCAGCTTCTATCATGCACTCCGTTAGATCCGCAGCGTCTACCATGCACTCCGTTAGATCCGCAGCGTCTATCACGCACTCCGTTAAATCCGCAGCGTCTACCATGCACTCCGTTGGATCCGAAGCGTCTACCATGCACTCCGTTAGATCCAAAGCGTCTACCATGCACTCCGTTAGATCCGCAGCGTGTACCATGCACTCCGTTAAATCCGCAGCGTCTACCATGCACTCCATTGTATCCGCAGCTTCTATCATGTACTCTGTTAGATCCGCAGCGTCTATCACGCACTCCGTTAGATCCGCAGCGTCTACCATGCACTCCGTTGGATCCGAAGCGTCTACCATGCACTCCGTTAGATCCGAAGCGTCTACCATGCACTCCGTTAGATCCGCAGCGTGTACCATGCACTCCGTTAGATCCGCAGCGTCTACCATGCACTCCGTTAGATCCGCAGCGTCTACCATGCACTCCGTTGGATCCGCAGCGTCTACCATGCACTCCGTTGGATCCGAAGCGTCTATCATGCACTCCGTTAGATCCGAAGCGTCTACCATGCACTCCGTTGGATCCGCAGCATCTACCATGCACTCCGTTGGATCAGCAGCGTCTACCATGCACTCCGTTGGATCCTAAGCGTCTACCATGCACTCCGTTGGATCCGCAGCGTCTACCATGCACTCCATTGGATCCAAAGTGTCTACCATGCACTCCGTTGGATCCGCAGCGTCTACCATGCACTCCGTTGGATCCGCAGCGTCTACCATGCATTCCGTTGGATCCGCAGCATCTACCATGCACTCCGTTGGATCCTAAGCGTCTACCCTGCACTCCGTTGGATCCGCAGCGTCTACCATGCACTCCGTTGGATCCGAAGCGTCTACCATGCACTCCGTTAGATCTGCAGCGTCTACCATGCACTCCGTTGGATCCGAAGCGTCTACCATGCACTCCGTTAGATCCGCAGTGTCTACCATGCACTCTGTTGGATCCGAAGCGTCTACCATGCACTCCGTTAGATCCGCAGCGTCTACCATGCACCCCGTTGGATCCGAAGCGTCTACCATGCACTCCGTTGGATCCGAATCGTCTACCATGCACTCCGTTGGATCTGCAGCGTCTACCATGCACCCCGTTGGATCCGAAGCGTCTATCATGCACTCCGTTAGATCCGCAGCGTCTACCATGCACTCTGTTGGATCCGAAGCGTCTACCATGCACTCCGTTAGATCCGCAGCGTCTACCATGCACCCCGTTGGATCCGAAGCGTCTACCATGCACTCCGTTGGATCCGAATCGTCTACCATGCACTCTGTTGGATCTGCAGCGTCTACCATGCACCCCGTTGGATCCGAAGCGTCTATCATGCACTCCGTTAGATCCGCAGCGTCTACCATGCACTCCGTTGGATCCGAAGCGTCTACCATGCACTCCGTTAGATCCCCAGCTTCTATCATGCACTCCGTTAGATCCGCAGTGTCTACCATGCACTCCGTTGGATCCGAAGCGTCTACCATGCACTCCGTTAGATCAGCAGCTTCTATCATGCACTCCGTTAGATCCGCAGCGTCTACCATGGACTCCGTTAGATCAGCAGCTTCTACCATGCACTCCGTTAGATTAGCAGCTTCTATCATGCACTCCGTTAGATCCGCAGCGTCTACCATGCACTCCGTTGGATCCGAAGCGTTTACCATGCACTCCGTTAGATCCGCAGCTTCTATCATGCACTCCGTTGGATCCGAAGCGTCTACCATGCACTCCGTTAGATCTGGAGCGTCTACCATGCACTCCGTTAGATCCGCAGCGTCTATCACGCACTCCATTAGATCCGAAGCGTCTACCATGCACTCAGTTGGATCCGCAGCGTCTACCATGCACTCCGTTGGATCCGAAGCGTCTACCATGCACTCCGTTAGATCCGCAGCGTCTATCACGCACTCCGTTAGATCCGAAGCGTCTACCATGCACTCCGTTAGATCCGCAGCTTCTATCATGCACTCCATTGGATCCGAAGCGTCTACCATGCACTCCGTTAGATCAGCAGCTTCTATCATGCACTCCGTTAGATCCGCAGTGTCTACCATGCACTCCGTTGGATCCGAAGCGTCTACCATGCACTCCATTAGATCCGCAGCTTCTATCATGCACTCCGTTAGATCCGCAGCGTCTACCATGCACTCCGTTGGATCCGAAGCATCTACCATGCACTCCGTTAGATCAGCAGCTTCTATCATGCACTCCGTTAGATCCGCAGCGTCTACCATGCACTCCGTTGGATCCTAAGCGTCTACTATGCACTCCGTTAGATTCAAAAAAAAAAAAAAATTCAATTCAAAAACTCTTTATTCAAAGTAAATTTCATTTTACATGTCATTTTGTCTCATGTGCACACGCACGTGCGAGACAATTAAATTAAACACTGGAAAATTTAAATATCCTTCATCTGGCTGGTATTTACATGTTTAGATAATAATGTTTAAAAGTTTATTTTTAGCTTCTAGATTCCTGGCTTTCCAAGATCTCAATGAATACGCAATACAATACATCAATGACAACAAACATTCTGTCAGACAATAACAATACCAACAATAAATAAATATTTAACAATAAGACAACAGTTTATATAAATTATTTGTATAACAATAAATAAATAAATAATCAACATAGAAGGTGTAAATAAATCTCTGAATCAAATAACACAATAACATAAGAAACTACAGATCTGCAGCTTTTTTTTTTTATACAGAGGATTTGATCATATTTTTAAGTTTGTTTTTCAAGCTTGCAATGCTTGTTGCCTCATTGAGAACTTCATTTATTCTACAAGAATATTTATTAAATATATTTACTGACGAGTAACAAAGCTGATTTCTAGATGTGTCTCGTTTAAATGGTGGTGTGACCAAAGTATACACTTGAGAGGCTCTTGTATTCCTTTGATGAATTTTACTGACATATAATTTATGGTTTTTTAAAACAAAATTTAATACTGATAACATATACAACTGTGTAACATTTAACACACCCAATTCCCCAAACATAAATGATATACTGTCAAATTTTTTTACATTACATATATTCCTCAGTGCAAATCTTTGTGACATAGCTATTGACATAAGAGTTGTTGGGAATGTTCCACCCCAGTGAACAATACCATACCTCAATGTAGATTCAAACCATGATACATACAGTGTTTTCAGGTGTTCTGGTTTTACATAACTTTTTATAAAAAACAGTAAATAATTTATCTTCCTTAATTTTTTATTTAAATACTCAACATGATGGTTCCATCTCAATTTGCTATCGATCACCAAGCCTAAATATTTTATTTGGTCACTTATATCTATTGTATTGCAGGTACAATCATAAATACAGTGGTGGCCGTGACACTTAAGTTGGGGAATAACTATTGTTGTCTTACAAGAAAAATTTATACATTTAGTTTTATTAACGTTAACAATGAGCTTATTCACTGCACACCAATTACTTATTGTATTCAAATCCTGTTGCAGGCACTGTAAAAGAACATTATAATCACCATTTTTACAAATAATTGCTGTGTCGTCTGCAAAGGAAAATATATCAGAATATAGCTTTAATTTTAACAAGTCATTTACATATAAAATGAACATCAAAGGCCCAAGCACCCCTCCTTGTGCTATACCAAACTTTAAATCACATTTACTTGATAGTACCCCATTTATTTTGACAACTTGTTTTCTGTTTAAAACAAAAGATCTCAACCACATAAGCAAATTTCCTCGCAAACCATACTTTTCAAGCTTTTCAAGCAAAATATATTGATCAATAAGGTCAAAGGCCTTAGACAAATCAATATAAACTCCCACAGTATATTTATCCTCCTCAATGCCTTGTGTTATTGACTTGACATGTTGATAAAGAGCTAAATCAGTCCCTCTCTCTGGTATAAACCCAAATTGGTTTTCTGACAATAAATTATTTTCTAAAAAGTATGCCATAAGTTTATTTTTTACATGAGTCTCTAAAATCTTAGATACGCAACTTAACAAAGAGATAGGCCGATAATTAGACATTTCCTCTTTATTTCCTGATTTATATACAGGCACTACAACTGATGTTTTCAAAGCATCAGGAACCATGCCTGACTGTAATGACAGATTCAGTATATGATGCAAAACAGGAACAAATACATCAATGTTATCCTTAATTGTCAATATACTAATGTTATCAACTCCACTGGAATTTTTATTTTTCATTTTTTTAATAATATAATACACATCAATTTGAGTAATATTTACCAAACTAAGCTGAGAACTAACTTGATCTATCACAGGTTGTAAATGAAGATCTTCTCCAAAATAACTATATTTTAAATCGGCAATGACATTTGTGAAATAGTTATTAAAAGAATCAGCAATTAACTTTTCATTGTTGTGCACCTGAACTACAGACTGATTAATTCTAATTCCTCAAATGTTATCTTTTGGTTTCTTGATAATCTTCCTTATGACTTGCCAATATTTTTTTGTATCCTTACTTACTTTAGCTATTTCATTTGAATAGTACTCATATTTACAATTTTTAATTTCATTTGCTACATTACGAGATACCAACTTATAATTGTTATATAGTTCTAAGTTATTCTTATCCTTCATCCACATTTTATACAGCTTGTTTTTATTATTTACCTTACTAACTAAGTCTGAGGTTATCCAAGGACTACGCTTTTTATTCTTACTATTAAACATCATTAACTTGGTTGATTTTGTAACACATTCTCCATACAGCTTGTAAAAGATTTCCAAAGCTTGATTTACATCATCAGTAAGAAATAAGGGAGTCCAGTTTAAATTAACAAGTTGTCTACGTAATAAAGTCTTATCTACACAAGTGACAAATTTAGAGTTGCATTGCTGTGGAATTTCTAAATTACAATTCACCTCTATACCAATCGGCAGAAGATCCGACAGAAGATCCGCAGCTTCTATCATGTACTCCGTTGGATCCGCAACATCTACCATGCACTCCGTTGGATCCGAAGCGTTTACCATGCACTCCGTTAGATCAGCAGCTTCTATCATGCACTCCGTTAGATCCGCAGCGTCTACCATGCACTCCGTTGGATACGAAGCGTCTACCATGCACTCCGTTAGATCAGCAGTTTCTATCATGCACTCCGTTAGATCCGCAGCGTCTACCATGCACTCCGTTGGATCCTAAGCGTCTACCATGCACTCCGTTGGAACCGCAGCTTCTACCATGCACTCCGTTGGATCCAAAGCGTCTACCATGCACTCCGTTAGATCTGGAGCGTCTACCATGCACTCAGTTGGATCCACAGCAACTATCATGCATGCTTTTAGCGAATTTCCCTAAACACCTGCGGTAATAGCTTCCTCCCTATGGGAAATTTTCTAAAATGTTTCTTTTGTAGGCCTAATTAATTCTATAAACAACTGTTTTTATTTAAAGTATTAGGAAGAATTCTCATTTCAAGTATTTTTGGGAAATCGTTACCCTAACGAAGAGCTAGAGAATATTACAGCCTTGTGGCAAGTGAGAGTAGCGAACGAACTACTGAACCTGACGGCGAGTGAGCGCGATGAACAAGCGAAACCTGACGGCGAGAGAGCATAGCGAAAGAGATCACATGAGGGGCAAACAATTCTCCACGTTTGCCGAGTAGCAGCTAGTCCTTTACAAATTAGTTTAGAATTATTTAATAGAAATAAATAATAATTAATTAGGAATAAAACACACTTTTAATAGTTTTCCAAATTTCATTACGGAGGTGTAATAGGCCTACCCGACATCAAGCATTTACCATGGTTAGTATATAGCGCACTGCATCATCTTCAGTGATTAGCTCTCTGTGCTGGTGATGTGGAGGCTATAGCTACTCTTTAGGCCATCAATGCCATCAATGGCCGCTAGCTCGTCATTCTGCTGAGTCTCTTCTATTTATAGATCACGTTCTGCTGATGCTGAACCAGCGCTCTGTTAAGCAAAGCTCCATTCTGAGAATGTATTGCAATCAAACAATCCTCCAGATTGCCATATGACATTCACAATTGTACTGGGGCTTCAACTAAATATCGTAGCATTAACTGTCATATCTACAAATAATATTTGTGTGTTCGAGGGTGAATTAAAATGAGCTTACTGCTAACTTCAAGCATTTACTAATTCAATTACTTGCAATTTCGATTCTAGGGAGTGGTATTTTCTGCACACTGTGTAATATATTTAAAACAAATCTTATGTTATTGAGGGGATCCTCCACCAACTTTCGGCATTGTTTACTAAAAGCATTTTATTTTTATTTTGATAGAACTTGTATTTTTAAACATGTATATAATATTTTAGGTTAATTTGAGCTCGTTTCATATTTTATAAATTATTATACAAAAATCGGTATTTAAATTTTTTTGTACATTGCTACAATATTTGTATATTTTTTTGTAATTGTTAGTTATAGTTTTATTGTTATATGAACAATATTATATTTTATACATGACATTTAAATGACTAACTAGTTGCAAGACTAACTATGGAAGGGGACACATATGGAGCGGTAACCATACTCAGTGCATTTGTGTTCGCCCAACCCTATAAACATATTTCCGAAAATCGAGTATTCTCCCGTATATAACTGCACACAATGCAGTTAAATACCAGCACATCCAGCTGGAAGATCGCTGAATGTCCCATTTATCAGCACATAATGTTGAATAACTTTTGTCCCAAAAGAGATAATTGATTGAAGTTTTTACTAGTTTATCTATATACTGCAATGACGATTTTGTGGTATAAAGATCTTAGGACAGTAATTTTTCACATGCAAAAAATATTTAGTTTTTGTGTAAACACATGTAAATAATTTCCTATGTGTGTTATAATGCCGGGTAAAATGTCTTTAATCATAATGAACAAATAAAAACAAAATGAATAAAATCCATTAAGAAATAAAAAGTTATTAAAATATTTTTAAAAAGTAATTTTGAAAAATAATAAAATGTGAAATGACATTCACTTTAAGGGATGGAAAGGAAGCTCTTACACATATATTCATGGTTTACGATATGATTTGAATAATTTAATTGGTCAAGATTTTATTTTTATAACAATAAAAAAATGCTTTATTGGTGGTAAATCCCCTTAATCAGAATAAAAATAATTCATCGAAGGTATGTGTTTAGAACGGTTTACGTTTTGCATTGCTAGTACCAGGGGGACCGAGCTTAAGCTCGATAAAATAATTACTTTAGTACTCACACAAAGCTCGTTCGCTCCACTCACTCGCCCTCTTCCATTTTAAAGGCGAGCTCGTTCGCTTCGCTCACTCGCCAAGCCGACAGGTGTTGCACTTTGGTATAATTTTCCTAAGCTACAGGTTAAACACATTGGTTTATATACCAAGTTATAAGCTGATTTTTGTTCAATTAATAAAATCTCCATAAGGATAACATGGAAACTTTGAAGGGCTCTAGGACGAAAACGGGATTTTTCCCAGACATGGGACCGACGCCAATCGATTTCTGGAGGCCAAAACCCCCATATTCAACAAAAATATCAAAAATCCTTGGAGGGAAAAAACTTTGCCCGTACAAACAGAGCTTGTTTTAGAGTATAAGATTTGGAATGTTTCAGCTGTTATACTGTATTTTCAGCATGGATTTACTCAATAGAATGCCAAGTCGCATTCAAGTCATACGCCATTCCTGTCACCAAGGGTCAAGTTTGTTAGCTGTAAACCATTCGCCGAGTTGTGTAAGTGGGTTAACGGTGGCTTATGAACCTAGTTTCTCGCCCTTGTTAAGCACCCCTGCAACGGCCATGATTGAATTAGTTGATAAAACTCAACTACTGCACTGATTAATTTAATCTTTTAAAATATACTAGGTATACAATGCAGTTGTCTGCTTGCAATATTGAGCGGAGCGACTATTTTTTAAATAATAATAACATTTATTCCTCTGACAATATTTAACATTGTATGGGAATGTACATAGTTTGGGGAATTTACGCAAGTCCTTTACTTTGTTTCACAATTTAAATATTTCATTGCCAAATTTTATTTCACTAAGTCTTTTCAATTATTTTTCCATAGTATTCCTTAATTCTTCTTTCTTCTATCTCTTTCTTCTTTCTTCCTTCTTCATTCATCTAACTTCTTCGTAGATTTTTCGATGTCTCTCAACAATAGCAAATATTTTACAGGTAATTCAAGTGAGCTCGTTCGCTGCACACACTTGTCGCCAGATTTAGGTTGTTCGCTGCGCTTTAATCACCACAAGTCTGAAATACTCTAAGGGCCATTTGCTCAAATAGAAGATAAACCGGATTAAATATAATCTAGATTAATTCATTTAAAATCAGCTGGAGGTGTAATTTTAAACTATGCATATGCAATTTATTTTTAGGTTTAACTTAGGTTTAAACTGAAGATCAGGTTTAAACTAAAATGGTGCAAACGGCTCTAATAATTTTTGATTACGCAGGTTTACTGCGACGGGCTATTATATGTTTACAAGATATTAAATGGTGCGTGTAAAAGATTTGCACCTCCTCTCCGTAAACGTGGCATTTCATTCACGTAAACAACCACTAAAATAAACAAAACAACAATTTCACAAAAAACTACTGTATTCACAAACAGCTGATAGTAACAGTCTGCAGTTAAATTTGATCCTTATAACAGCTGAATAATCAACACACAGTAAACAAACCAAATCAAATATTTCTCCTATTAAAATAACATGGTAACTTTAAAAATTTCGGTAGGGCAGAACCCATATGTCCGATTTGGACCATTTCAGATTTATACCTTCCCATAGATGGTTACTATGACCGAGCAAAATTTCGTTAGGATCACTCCAGCCGTTCAGGAGGAGTACTTGTAAATAAAAAGCCAAAGTGTAGTATAGGAGCTTCGCTCGCTCCGCTCAATCAGATTAGTAACAGCCTCATGGAAAAATAATGATGGACAAACACTGCTGTAAAAATTAAAACTGTGCTCATGCAGGGATATGGTCTACACAGAATGTACACGACTAACCTTTGGTTAAATAATTTTTTTTGGGAGGAATAGATCAACCTGCTGACACTGAACTGTAGGCTGAATATAGTTCTAATGAAAACAAACAATTAAAATGAAAAAATTCCAACAAAATCGGGTTCCAATAAACTTTGCTGGATTGCCAATGTTACTGCACTACCAATAATGTTGGACCCAGTCCTTGGAACGTTAGATTTCTTACTTTGTATTACATTAAAATAGATTATAAATATCAATCCGTTGATGAGGTAAAATAAATTATTTTTATTATGTGATCTGAGATTATTGTTAATCAAAGAAGCCCTTCAAAATGTAAAATGAAAATATTCATTTAATATATAAAGCAGAGCAATGTGTTAAAAATGTGCTTAAAATCAAAGTGGTCAAAGCATGCAAAATGAAATTTTCACAATAAAAATGTTTGCTAAAATGACTCTGAAAAATCGATTATGTTTTTATACCATTTTCTTAAAATAGTTTAATATATTACGTTGTACAGGCATGCGTCGGATGAGCGGACCCATTGTGTGACGTTATCATGCATCTGACGTCATCCTGATAACGATATGTCTGGAGGATTTAAAAATGACGTCGTATGTGACGATTGTGAAGTAAAATGATGTCATGATGGATAGCCTCTGGATCATAAAAATTAGCAAAAAATGGTTTATGTTACCTGCCTATAAATGATCCAATTTAGTTGCAATATCACAACAGCTGTTTCGTGCCCTTCATGAGCACATCTTCAAGGTGAAGAACACAAATTAACACATTTCACTCGCGGAAGAGCTCGTCAAAAAACATAAAAAGTACATAAAGTTCACAAAAAGCACATTCATTATTAAAAGTACACTTGGCCAAGTAAACGCGGTCAACGTACGCGATGCGGCGCCGGTGGTCGGTATGTCATGACTGACGCGTGTTGATAACGGAGGTATTCACCCTCCGTCACCGGTGGACAGGGAAACAGGTGATGGAGGGCCTCTCCATCACCTGTTGTCTTGTCAGGGCCTTTCTTTTGATTGGTTGTATTCATTATGCGGATGGCGGTGTTGTATATTATATTAGATTTGAATGACAGCTGTTCGTTTAAGATGTGGTCAGGATGTTCTTTAGCTGCTCTATAGATCTCAAACTCTTCAATAGTATCCATGCGTCTCTTGTTGTTGCAAAAATGCATAACTTCCAAATTTGTTTCTATGTTTGTATAGTTATGGTTGTGGTTTGTGAGATGGTCAGCGAAAGCAGATTTGTTATATCTTTTCGGTAAATGTTCATTAAATCTGGCTTTAAACGAGCGAGCAGTTTGTCCGATGTAGAAACTCGGACAGTTGTCACATTTTATTTTGTAAACACCTGTACCATTTATTTTACTATGGGGTTTGTTTTTGGGCTGTTGGAGGAGGTTGAATAGTTTATTAGATGTTCTGTAGGCTATTGTGACATTATTTTGAGCCATCTGTTTTGATAGGGTATTATTTAAGACTACACCATATTCAGCGCTAACATATTGTTTATCGGTTGATTCGTTTTGTCTTATCTTATTTTTGTGTTTTCTTATCAGCTTGTCAATCAAGGAGCTATTGTAACCATTAGCTACTGCAATATGTTTTAAGGTGTCAACTTCATTTCTATAGTTTTCTGTATTTAATGGTACGGAAAGTAATCTGTGTACGTAACTGTTAAAAGCTGCTGTTTTGTAGTTGTGGGGATGGTGTGAGGATGAATGAATAGTCTGATCTGTCGTTGTCGGCTTCCTGTAAATATTAAAATCAAATCCTTTATCTGTTCTGGTAATCGATACATCTAAAAAGTTGATGGATTTATTGTTCTCAGTTTCCAGGGTGAATGTTATGTTACGGTGGATGGTGTTCAAATAATTTGTTAGCAAACTGATCTGTCTTTCGTTTCCATTAAATAGAACTAGTGTATCATCAACATATCGACTATAATGTATGATTTTGTTCTTGTGTCGGTTCAAATTAGACCATAAAAATTCATTTTCTATGTGATTCATAAATAACTCGGAGAGAATGCTTGAAAGGGGGCAGCCCATGGTTAATCCTTCGTTTTGTTTGTAAAATTCACCATTGAATGTGAAATAATTCTGACTTAAGATGCATTCTGTTAATTTGATTAATTCGTTTTTAGCAGTAGTCGACAAAGAAGAATTTTTGTGTAAGTTATTTTCTAGAATATGGATGGTCTCTTTAACAGGCACGTTCGTAAACAAATTTACGACATCAAAGGATGCGAGCATGTATGATCTTTTTAATTCGATGTTTGCTATCTTATTAACTAGGTCGACTGTATTTTTCACACTATTATCGTTTTCAAGAACTATTTCACTTCTGATTATTTTATCCAGTTTCTGTGAAATTTTGTATGCGGGAGAAGACTTAAAATTAACGAGGGGTCTTATTGGTACTTTGGGCTTATGGATCTTTGGTAGTCCTCTTAAAACGGGAGCCTGGGGGTTTGTAACTTTAACTTGTTTTATTTCCTCTGGTGATAAAAGATCAGTGCTAGATGAAATCAATTTATTGATGTTTTTGGAAAATGACGTCGTCGGGTCCTGAGTGAGGGTGTCAATGTTATTGTTTTCAATGAAGTCATGTACTTTCTTAACGTAGTCCTGTCGATTGAGGATGACGATACAGTTGCCCTTATCGGCCTTGGTGATAACGGCGTCGTTCTGTTGCAACTTGTACCTAATGCTAGCCGCAACCTGTTTTAAAGATCTGTATTTAGGCAAATACTTGTTTCTGGGGATTGGATTATTCAAAGTCTTGTTTAATTTATTTGAAATGACCACCCTAGTTGAATCTCGTGCGTCATATGACTTTAATTGTTTAACAGCTGTTTCAGCATTGAACAGTTCGGAAATTAGGCTGTTTTTCTTATTATTGGGAAAATTAAAATTGAGACCTTTATTCAGTAAACTCATTTCCTGGTCAGAAAATCCTATACCTGTTTTGTTTACTACTCTTGGATGGAAAACACGTTTACAATTAATATTTTCTGTGATAATTTGTTGTTCAAGTAACCTGTCAATCTTTTTAGTTTGAGATTTCTTTTTCATCATAATTTTCTTGTTGATCTGGGAATGTAATTCCATAATGACGCCATTTTGTTGGGACGGATGTAAGTTGCTTAATAGATTCAAGTGTTTGTGTAAGAGTAGTTTATTCAACATTGATTTCTTGGCATACATTGACTTGATTTCATTTTTTATCCAAGCTTTCTCAGCAATATTTTTAGCTTTTATAGCGGCTTTTGACTGGGATGTTATTTTCACAAACACGTATTTAGGAACAATTCCCAGCTCAAGGCATTTCTTGTTGAACTTTATGTTCTCAATTGTTTTAAAGAGTTTTAATTTTGTGTTCTTGTAATCGAAGGCTATTTTAACTTGGCTGAGTTCCAATTTCATGATGGATAGCCTCTGGATCATAAAAATTAGCAAAAAATGGTTTATGTTACCTGCCTATAAATGATCCAATTTAGTTGCAATATCACAACAGCTGTTTCGTGCCCTTCATGAGCACATCTTCAAGGTGAAGAACACAAATTAACACATTTCACTCGCGGAAGAGCTCGTCAAAAAACATAAAAAGTACATAAAGTTCACAAAAAGCACATTCATTATTAAAAGTACACTTGGCCAAGTAAACGCGGTCAACGTACGCGATGCGGCGCCAGTGGTCGGTATGTCATGACTGACGCGTGTTGATAACGGAGGTATTCACCCCCTCTCCATCACCTGTTGTCTTGTCAGGGCCTTTCTTTTGATTGGTTGTATTCATTATGCGGATGGCGGTGTTGTATATTATATTAGATTTGAATGACAGCTGTTCGTTTAAGATGTGGTCAGGATGTTCTTTAGCTGCTCTATAGATCTCAAACTCTTCAATAGTATCCATGCGTCTCTTGTTGTTGCAAAAATGCATAACTTCCAAATTTGTTTCTGTGTTTGTATAGTTATGGTTGTGGTTTGTGAGATGGTCAGCGAAAGCAGATTTGTTATATCTTTTCGGTAAATGTTCATTAAATCTGGCTTTAAACGAGCGAGCAGTTTGTCCGATGTAGAAACTCGGACAGTTGTCACATTTTATTTTGTTAACACCTGTACCATTTATTTTACTATGGGGTTTGTTTTTGGGCTGTTGGAGGAGGTTGAATAGTTTATTAGATGTTCTGTAGGCTATTGTGACATTATTTTGAGCCATCTATTTGATAGGGTATTATTTAAGACTACACGATATTCAGCGCTAACATATTGTTTATCGGTTGATTCGTTTTGTCTTATCTTATTTTTGTGTTTTCTTATCAGCTTGTCAATCAAGGAGCTATTGTAACCATTAGCTACTGCAATATGTATAATCGTTACAATCGTTACTTTGAATAATCCAATCCCCAGAAACAAGTATTTGTCTAAATACAGATCTTTAAAACAGGTTGCGGCTAGCATTAGGTACAAGTTGCAACAGAACGACGCCGTTATCACCAAGGCTGATAAGTGCAACTGTATCGTCATCCTCAATCGACAGGACTACGTTAAGAAAGTACATGACTTCATTGAAAACAATAACATTGACACCCTCACTCAGGACCCGACGACGTCATTTTCCAAAAACATCAATAAATTGATTTCATCTAGCACTGATCTTTTATCACCAGAGGAAATAAAACAAGTTAAAGTTACAAACCCCCAGGCTCCCGTTTTAAGAGGACTACCAAAGATCCATAAGCCCAAAGTACCAATAAGACCCCTCGTTAATTTTAAGTCTTCTCCCGCATACAAAATTTCACAGAAACTGGATAAAATAATCAGAAGTGAAATAGTTCTTGAAAACGATAATAGTGTGAAAAATACAGTCGACCTAGTTAATAAGATAGCAAACATCGAATTAAAAAGATCATACATGCTCGCATCCTTTGATGTCGTAAATTTGTTTACGAACGTGCCTGTTAAAGAGACCATCCACATTCTAGAAAATAACTTACACAAAAATTCTTTTTTGTCGACTACTGCTAAAAACGAATTAATCAAATGAACAGAATGCATCTTAAGTCAGAATTATTTCACATTCAATGGTGAATTTTACAAACAAAACGAAGGATTAACCATGGGCTGCCCCCTTTCAAGCATTCTCTCCGAGTTATTTATGAATCACATAAAAATGAATTTTTATGGTCTAATTTGAACCGACACAAGAACAAAATCATACATTATAGTCGATATGTTGATGATACACTGGTTCTATTTAATGGAAACGAAAGACAGATCAGTTTGCTAACAAATTATTTGAACACCATCCACCGTAACATAACATTCACCCTGGAAACTGAGAACAATAAATCCATCAACTTTTTAGATGTATCGATTACCAGAACAGATAAAGGATTTGATTTTAATATTTACAGGAAGCCGACAACGACAGATCAGACTATTCATTCATCCTCACACCATCCCCACAACCACAAAACAGCAGCTTTTAACAGTTACGTACACAGATTACTTTCCGTACCATTAAATACAGAAAACTATAGAAATGAAGTTGACACCTTAAAACATATTGCAGTAGCTAATGGTTACAATAGCTCCTTGATTGACAAGCTGATAAGAAAACACAAAAATAAGATAAGACAAAACGAATCAACCGATAAACAATATGTTAGCGCTGAATATGGTGTAGTCTTAAATAATACCCTATCAAAACAGATGGCTCAAAATAATGTCACAATAGCCTACAGAACATCTAATAAACTATTCAACCTCCTCCAACAGCCCAAAAACAAACCCCATAGTAAAATAAATGGTACAGGTGTTTACAAAATAAAATGTGACAACTGTCCGAGTTTCTACATCGGACAAACTGCTCGCTCGTTTAAAGCCAGATTTAATGAACATTTACCGAAAAGATATAACAAATCTGCTTTCGCTGACCATCTCACAAACCACAACCATAACTATACAAACATAGAAACAAATTTGGAAGTTATGCATTTTTGCAACAACAAGAGACGCATGGATACTATTGAAGAGTTTGAGATCTATAGAGCAGCTAAAGAACATCCTGACCACATCTTAAACGAACAGCTGTCATTCAAATCTAATATAATATACAACACCGCCATCCGCATAATGAATACAACCAATCAAAAGAAAGGCCCTGACAAGACAACAGGTGATGGAGAGGGCCTCCATCACCTGTTGCCCTGTCCACCGGTGACGGAGGGTGAATACCTCCGTTATCAACACGCGTCAGTCATGACATACCGACCACCGGCGCCGCATCGCGTACGTTGACCGCGTTTACTTGGCCAAGTGTACTTTTAATAATGAATGTGCTTTTTGTGAACTTTATGTACTTTTTATGTTTTTTGACGAGCTCTTCCGCGAGTGAAATGTGTTAATTTGTGTTCTTCACCTTGAAGATGTGCTCATGAAGGGCACGAAACAGCTGTTGTGATATTGCAACTAAATTGGATCATTTATAGGCAGGTAACATAAACCATTTTTTGCTAATTTTTATGATCCAGAGGCTATCCATCATGACATCATTTTACTTCACAATCGTCACATACGACGTCATTTTTAAATCCTCCAGACTTATATCGTTATCAGGATGATGTCAGATGCATGATAACGTCACACAATGGGTCCGCTCATCCGACGCATGCCTGTACAACGTAATATATTAAACGCCACATCGTTGGTCGCCCTGCTGATAATAACTCACTGGGCCGTGCACGAGTTATCGTTAACTGACAACTCTTATCAAACGGTGCATCTAACTAACTGTTATCTACAATTTGTTCCATTACAAAATTAATTAGTTAAATCATTGGTTATAATCTGTGACTAAACCTTATGGGGGTTAAAAGGCTTCTCTCAGAACGCCATGCAGAGCTCCGCCTGTTTCCATTTTGTTTTTATTTTAACTGTGATAAAATTGAGACGGATTTTAAATTAAAGATAAAGACTGGGACCATTGGATTCGCTTTTATATATCTTAATATTTCAAATCCGTATTAGACTGTGATGTTTCAAAGTTGATCAACACTGCTTTTTATATGGATAAAAAATATGTAAAAAACAACAACAAAATAACAGCGAATAAAATGGCCTAAGTTTTTATATCTTATTAAAATCCTATCTATTTTATTTCTCCCTTTATTAAAAAAAGTATTTACAATTTTCTAAAACTGTTATTTTTTTATAAATTTAATTTTAGACCATTAACAGTCAACGATGAAACTGATATTAAGACATTGGTTTGGCTTTTAATAATACTACAAAATGAACACCAATACATTAGCCAAACATTATAGCTTTTGCAAACCGCCAATTATTACATTACTAAAATTTAAAAATAAGCCTGATAGCATGATTTCATGCAAGGATGGGGTCAAAGGGCTAGAGTAACATTCTCTAAGGATATGTTACTGTGTCACCTGTCACTGGTGGTCATTAATGTTGCAATAACTATCACGACGGACGCCCAGACAAATGTGGGTCGTGGTGACGCCTAGGAGACCAAATAGGATCCTACTGCAGTCACATGACATACAACGATATGTCTACTGTGTGTCAACTGTCACTGGTGGTCATTAATGTTGCAATAACTATCACGACGGACTCCCAGGCAAATGTGGGTCGTGACTCTTCAGAGACCATAGAGGATCTTACTGCAGTCACATGACATACAACGATATGTCTACTGTGTGTCACTTGTCACTGGTGGTCATTAATGTTGCAATAACTATCACGACGGACGCCCAGACAAATGTGGGTCGTGGTGACGCCTAGGAGACCAAATAGGATCCTACTGCAGTCACATGACATACAACGATATGTCTACTGTGTGTCACCTGTCACTGGTGGACATTAATGTTGCAATAACTATCACGACGGACTCCCAGGAAAATGTGGGTCGTGACTCTTCAGAGACCATAGAGGATCTTACTGCAGTCACATGACGTACAACGATATGTCTACTGTGTGTCACCTGTCACTGGTGGTCATTAATGTTGCAATAACTATCACGACGGACTCCCAGGCAAATGTGGGTCGTGACTCTTCAGAGACCATAGAGGACCTTACTGCAGTCACATGACATACAACGATATGTCTACTGTGTGTCACTTGTCACTGGTGGTCATTAATGTTGCAATAACTATCACGACGGACGCCCAGACAAATGTGGGTCGTGGTGACGCCTAGGAGACCAAATAGGATCCTACTGCAGTCACATGACATACAACGATATGTCTACTGTGTGTCACCTGTCACTGGTGGACATTAATGTTGCAATAACTATCACGACGGACTCCCAGGCAAATGTGGGTCGTGACTCTTCAGAGACCATAGAGGATCTTACTGCAGTCACATGACGTACAACGATATGTCTACTGTGTGTCACTTGTCACTGGTAGACATTAATGGTGCAATAACTATCACGACAGACGCCCAGACAAATGTGGGTCGTGCCACCTAGGAGACCATAGAGGACCTTACTGCAGTCACATGACGTACAACGATATGTCTACTGTGTGTCACCTGTCACTGGTGGACATTAATGTTGCAATAACTATCACGACGGACTCCCAGACAAATGTGGGTCGTGCCGCCTAGGAGATCATAGAGGACCTTACTGCAGTCACATGGCGTACAACGATATGTCTACTGTGTGTCACTTGACACTGGTGGACATTAATGTTGCAATAACTATCACGACGGACTACCAGGCAAATGTGGGTCGTGCCACCTAGGAGACCATAGAGGACCTTACTGCTGTCACATGGCGTACAACGATATGTCTACTGTGTGTCACCTGTCACTGGTGGACATTAATGTTGCAATAACTATCACGACGGACTCCCAGACAAATGTGGGTCGTGCCACCTAGGAGACCATAGAGGATCTTACTGCAGTCACATGACGTACAACGATATGTCTACTGTGTGTCACTTGTCACTGGTGGGCAGTAATGTTGCAATAACTATCACGACGGACTCCCAGACAAATGTGGGTCGTGCCACCTAGGAGACCATAGAGGATCTTACTGCAGTCACATGACCTACAACGATATGTCTACTGTGTTACACCTGTCACTGGTAGACATTAATGGTGCAATAACTATCACGACAGACGCCCAGACAAATGTGGGTCGTGCCACCTAGGAGACCATAGAGGACCTTACTTCAGTCACATGACGTACAACGATATGTCTACTGTGTTACACCTGTCACTGGTGGACATTAATGTTGCAATAACTATCACGATAGACGCCCAGACAAATGTGGGTCGTGACGTCTCGGAGACCATAGAGGATCTTACTGCAGTCACATGACATACAACGATATGTCTACTGTGTTACACCTTTCACTGGTGGACATTAATGTTGCAATAACTATCACGACAGACGCCCAGACAAATGTGGGTCGTGCCACCTAGGAGATCATAGATGATCTTACTGCAGTCACATGACATACAACGATATGTCTACTGTGTGTCACCTGTCACTGGTGGACATTAATGTTGCGATAACTATCACGACAGACGCCCAGACAAATGTGGGTCGTGCCACCTAGGAGATCATAGATGATCTTACTGCAGTCACATGACATACAACGATATGTCTACTGTGTGTCACCTGTCACTGGTGGACATTAATGTTGCAATAACTATCACGACAGACGCCCAGACAAATGTGGGTCGTGCCACCTAGGAGATCATAGATGATCTTACTGCAGTCACATGACATACAACGATATGTCTACTGTGTGTCACCTGTCACTGGTGGACATTAATGTTGCGATAACTATCACGACAGACGCCCAGACAAATGTGGGTCGTGACTCCTCGGAGACCATAGAAGATCTTACTGCAGTCACATGACATACAACGATATGTCTACTGTGTGTCACCTGTCACTGGTGGACATTAATGTTGCAATAACTATCACGACAGACGCCCAGACAAATGTGGGTCGTGCCACCTAGGAGACCACAGATGATCTTACTGCAGTCACATGACATACAACGATATGTCTACTGTGTGTCACCTGTCACTGGTGGACATTAATGTTGCAATAACTATCACGACAGACGCCCAGACAAATGTGGGTCGTGCCACCTAGGAGACCATAGAGGACCTTACTTCAGTCACATGACGTACAACGATATGTCTACTGTGTTACACCTGTCACTGGTAGACATTAATGTTGCAATAACTATCACGACGGACGCCCAGACAAATGTGGGTCGTGACGCCTAGGAGACCATAGAGGATCTTACTGCAGTCACATGACATACAACGATATGTCTACTGTGTGTAACTTGTAACTGGTGGACATTAATGTTGCAATAACTATCACGACGGACGCCCAGACAAATGTGGGTCGTGACGCCTCGGAGACCACAGAGGATCTTACTGCAGTCACATGACATAGAACGATATGTCTACTGTGTGTCACTTGTCACTGGTGGACATTAATGATGCAATAACTATCACGACAGACGCCCAGACAAATGTGGGTCGTGACGCCTCGGAGACCATAGAGGATCTTACTGCAGTCACATGACATACAACGATATGTCTACTGTGTGTCACTTGTCACTGGTGGACATTAATGTTGCAATAACTATCACGACGGACGCCCAGACAAATGTGGGTCGTGACGCCTCGGAGACCATAGAGGATCTTACTGCAGTCACATGACATACAACGATATGTCTACTGTGTGTCACTTGTCACTGGTGGACATTAATGTTGCAACAACTATCACGACGGACTCCCAGGCAAATGTGGGTCGTGCCACCTAGGAGACCATAGAGGACCTTACTGCAGTCACATGACGTACAACGATATGTCTACTGTGTGTCACCTGTCACTGGTGGGCAGTAATGTTGCAATAACTATCACGACGGACTCCCAGACAAATGTGGGTCGTGCCACCTAGGAGACCATAGAGGACCTTACTGCAGTCACATGACGTACAACGATATGTCTACTGTGTGTCACTTGTCACTGGTGGGCAGTAATGTTGCAATAACTATCACGACGGACTCCCAGACAAATGTGGGTCGTGCCACCTAGGAGACCATAGAGGATCTTACTGCAGTCACATGACGTACAACGATATGTCTACTGTGTGTCACCTGTCACTGGTGGACATTAATGTTGCAATAACTATCACGACGGACTCCCAGACAAATGTAGGTCGTGCCACCTAGGAGACCACAGAGGACCTTACTGCAGTCACATGACGTACAACGATATGTCTACTGTGTGTCACCTGTCACTAATGGACATTAATGTTGCAATAACTATCACGACGGACTCCCAGACAAATGTGGGTCGTGACACCTAGGAGACCATAAAGGATCTTACTGCAGTCACATGACGTACAACGATATGTCTACTGTGTGTCACCTGTCACTGGTGGGCAGTAATGTTGCAATAACTATCACGACGGACTCCCAGACAAATGTGGGTCGTGACGCCTCGGAGACCATAGAGGACCTTACTTCAGTCACATGACGTACAACGATATGTCTACTGTGTGTCACCTGTCACTGGTGGACATTAATGTTGCAATAACTATCACGACAGACGCCCAGACAAATGTGGGTCGTGACGCCTAGGAGACCATAGAGGATCTTACTGCAGTCACATGACATACAACGATATGTCTACTGTGTTACACCTGTCACTGGTAGACATTAATGTTGCAATAACTATCACGACGGACGCCCAGACAAATGGGGGTCGTGACGCCTAGGAGACCATAGAGGATCTTACTGCAGTCACATGACATACAACGATATGTCTACTGTGTGTCACCTGTCACTGGTGGACATTAATGTTGCAATAACTATCACGACAGACGCCCAGACAAATGTGGGTCGTGCCACCTAGGAGACCATAGAGGACCTTACTTCAGTCACATGACGTACAACGATATGTCTACTGTGTTACACCTGTCACTGGTAGACATTAAAGTTGCAATAACTATCACGACGGACGCCCAGACAAATGTGGGTCGTGACGCCTAGGAGACCATAGAGGATCTTACTGCAGTCACATGACATACAACGATATGTCTACTGTGTGTAACTTGTAACTGGTGGACATTAATGTTGCAATAACTATCACGACGGACGCCCAGACAAATGTGGGTCGTGACGCCTCGGAGACCACAGAGGATCTTACTGCAGTCACATGACATACAACGATATGTCTACTGTGTGTCACTTGTCACTGGTGGACATTATTGTTGCAATAACTATCACGACGGACGCCCAGACAAATGTGGGTCGTGACGCCTCGGAGACCATAGAGGATCTTACTGCAGTCACATGACATACAACGATATGTCTACTGTGTGTCACTTGTCACTGGTGGACATTAATGTTGCAACAACTATCACGACGGACTCCCAGGCAAATGTGGGTCATGCCACCTAGGAGACCATAGAGGACCTTACTGCAGTCACATGACGTACAACGATATGTCTACTTTGTGTCACCTGTCACTGGTGGGCAGTAATGTTGCAATAACTATCACGACGGACTCCCAGACAAATGTGGGTCGTGCCACCTAGGAGACCATAGAGGACCTTACTGCAGTCACATGACGTACAACGATATGTCTACTGTGTGTCACCTGTCACTGGTGGGCAGTAATGTTGCAATAACTATCACGACGGACTCCCAGACAAATGTGGGTCGTGCCACCTAGGAGACCATAGAGGACCTTACTGCAGTCACATGACGTACAACGATATGTCTACTGTGTGTCACCTGTCACTGGTGGGCAGTAATGTTGCAATAACTATCACGACGGACTCCCAGACAAATGTGGGTCGTGCCACCTATGAGACCATAGAGGACCTTACTGCAGTCACATGACGTACAACGATATGTCTACTGTGTGTCACCTGTGGGCAGTAATGTTGCAATAACTATCACGACGGACTCCCAGGCAAATGTGGGTCGTGCCACCTAGGAGACCATAGAGGACCTTACTGCAGTCACATGACGTACAATGATATGTCTACTGTGTGTCACCTGTCACTGGTGGGCAGTAATGTTGCAATAACTATCACGACGGACTCCCAGACAAATGTGGGTCGTGCCACCTAGGAGACCATAGAGGACCTTACTGCAGTCACATGACGTACAACGATATGTCTACTGTGTGTCACCTGTGGGCAGTAATGTTGCAATAACTATCACGACGGACTCCCAGACAAATGTGGGTCGTGCCACCTAGGAGACCATAGAGGACCTTACTGCAGTCACATGACGTACAACGATATGTCTACTGTGTGTCACCTGTGGGCAGTAATGTTGCAATAACTATCACGACGGACTCCCAGGCAAATGTGGGTCGTGCCACCTAGGAGACCATAGAGGACCTTACTGCAGTCACATGACGTACAACGATATGTCTACTGTGTGTCACTTGTCACTGGTGGACATTAATGTTGCAATAACTATCACGACGGACGCCCAGACAAATGTGGGTCGTGACGCCTCGGAGACCATAGAGGATCTTACTGCAGTCACATGACATACAACGATATGTCTACTGTGTGTCACTTGTCACTGGTGGACATTAATGTTGCAACAACTATCACGACGGACTCCCATGCAAATGTGGGTCGTGCCACCTAGGTGACCATAGAGGACCTTACTGCAGTCACATGGCGTACAACGATATGTCTACTGTGTGTCACCTGTCACTGGTGGACATTAATGTTGCAATAACTATCACGACAGACGCCCAGACAAATGTGGGTCGTGCCACCTAGGAGATCATAGATGATCTTACTGCAGTCACATGACATACAACGATATGTCTACTGTGTGTCACCTGTCACTGGTGGACATTAATGTTGCGATAACTATCACGACAGACGCCCAGACAAATGTGGGTCGTGCCACCTAGGAGATCATAGATGATCTTACTGCAGTCACATGACATACAACGATATGTCTACTGTGTGTCACCTGTCACTGGTGGACATTAATGTTGCAATAACTATCACGACAGACGCCCAGACAAATGTGGGTCGTGCCACCTAGGAGATCATAGATGATCTTACTGCAGTCACATGACATACAACGATATGTCTACTGTGTGTCACCTGTCACTGGTGGACATTAATGTTGCGATAACTATCACGACAGACGCCCAGACAAATGTGGGTCGTGACTCCTCGGAGACCATAGAAGATCTTACTGCAGTCACATGACATACAACGATATGTCTACTGTGTGTCACCTGTCACTGGTGGACATTAATGTTGCAATAACTATCACGACAGACGCCCAGACAAATGTGGGTCGTGCCACCTAGGAGACCACAGATGATCTTACTGCAGTCACATGACATACAACGATATGTCTACTGTGTGTCACCTGTCACTGGTGGACATTAATGTTGCAATAACTATCACGACAGACGCCCAGACAAATGTGGGTCGTGCCACCTAGGAGACCATAGAGGACCTTACTTCAGTCACATGACGTACAACGATATGTCTACTGTGTTACACCTGTCACTGGTAGACATTAATGTTGCAATAACTATCACGACGGACGCCCAGACAAATGTGGGTCGTGACGCCTAGGAGACCATAGAGGATCTTACTGCAGTCACATGACATACAACGATATGTCTACTGTGTGTAACTTGTAACTGGTGGACATTAATGTTGCAATAACTATCACGACGGACGCCCAGACAAATGTGGGTCGTGACGCCTCGGAGACCACAGAGGATCTTACTGCAGTCACATGACATAGAACGATATGTCTACTGTGTGTCACTTGTCACTGGTGGACATTAATGATGCAATAACTATCACGACAGACGCCCAGACAAATGTGGGTCGTGACGCCTCGGAGACCATAGAGGATCTTACTGCAGTCACATGACATACAACGATATGTCTACTGTGTGTCACTTGTCACTGGTGGACATTAATGTTGCAATAACTATCACGACGGACGCCCAGACAAATGTGGGTCGTGACGCCTCGGAGACCATAGAGGATCTTACTGCAGTCACATGACATACAACGATATGTCTACTGTGTGTCACTTGTCACTGGTGGACATTAATGTTGCAACAACTATCACGACGGACTCCCAGGCAAATGTGGGTCGTGCCACCTAGGAGACCATAGAGGACCTTACTGCAGTCACATGACGTACAACGATATGTCTACTGTGTGTCACCTGTCACTGGTGGGCAGTAATGTTGCAATAACTATCACGACGGACTCCCAGACAAATGTGGGTCGTGCCACCTAGGAGACCATAGAGGACCTTACTGCAGTCACATGACGTACAACGATATGTCTACTGTGTGTCACTTGTCACTGGTGGGCAGTAATGTTGCAATAACTATCACGACGGACTCCCAGACAAATGTGGGTCGTGCCACCTAGGAGACCATAGAGGATCTTACTGCAGTCACATGACGTACAACGATATGTCTACTGTGTGTCACCTGTCACTGGTGGACATTAATGTTGCAATAACTATCACGACGGACTCCCAGACAAATGTAGGTCGTGCCACCTAGGAGACCACAGAGGACCTTACTGCAGTCACATGACGTACAACGATATGTCTACTGTGTGTCACCTGTCACTAATGGACATTAATGTTGCAATAACTATCACGACGGACTCCCAGACAAATGTGGGTCGTGACACCTAGGAGACCATAAAGGATCTTACTGCAGTCACATGACGTACAACGATATGTCTACTGTGTGTCACTTGTCTCTGGTGGGCAGTAATGTTGCAATAACTATCACGACGGACTCCCAGACAAATGTGGGTCGTGCCACCTAGGAGACCATAGAGGATCTTACTGCAGTCACATGACGTACAACGATATGTCTACTGTGTGTCACCTGTCACTGGTGGGCAGTAATGTTGCAATAACTATCACGACGGACTCCCAGACAAATGTGGGTCGTGACGCCTCGGAGACCATAGAGGACCTTACTTCAGTCACATGACGTACAACGATATGTCTACTGTGTGTCACCTGTCACTGGTGGACATTAATGTTGCAATAACTATCACGACAGACGCCCAGACAAATGTGGGTCGTGACGCCTAGGAGACCATAGAGGATCTTACTGCAGTCACATGACATACAACGATATGTCTACTGTGTTACACCTGTCACTGGTAGACATTAATGTTGCAATAACTATCACGACGGACGCCCAGACAAATGGGGGTCGTGACGCCTAGGAGACCATAGAGGATCTTACTGCAGTCACATGACATACAACGATATGTCTACTGTGTGTCACCTGTCACTGGTGGACATTAATGTTGCAATAACTATCACGACAGACGCCCAGACAAATGTGGGTCGTGCCACCTAGGAGACCATAGAGGACCTTACTTCAGTCACATGACGTACAACGATATGTCTACTGTGTTACACCTGTCACTGGTAGACATTAATGTTGCAATAACTATCACGACGGACGCCCAGACAAATGTGGGTCGTGACGCCTAGGAGACCATAGAGGATCTTACTGCAGTCACATGACATACAACGATATGTCTACTGTGTGTAACTTGTAACTGGTGGACATTAATGTTGCAATAACTATCACGACGGACGCCCAGACAAATGTGGGTCGTGACGCCTCGGAGACCACAGAGGATCTTACTGCAGTCACATGACATACAACGATATGTCTACTGTGTGTCACTTGTCACTGGTGGACATTATTGTTGCAATAACTATCACGACGGACGCCCAGACAAATGTGGGTCGTGACGCCTCGGAGACCATAGAGGATCTTACTGCAGTAACATGACATACAACGATATGTCTACTGTGTGTCACTTGTCACTGGTGGACATTAATGTTGCAACAACTATCACGACGGACTCCCAGGCAAATGTGGGTCATGCCACCTAGGAGACCATAGAGGACCTTACTGCAGTCACATGACGTACAACGATATGTCTACTTTGTGTCACCTGTCACTGGTGGGCAGTAATGTTGCAATAACTATCACGACGGACTCCCAGACAAATGTGGGTCGTGCCACCTAGGAGACCATAGAGGACCTTACTGCAGTCACATGACGTACAACGATATGTCTACTGTGTGTCACCTGTCACTGGTGGGCAGTAATGTTGCAATAACTATCACGACGGACTCCCAGACAAATGTGGGTCGTGCCACCTAGGAGACCATAGAGGACCTTACTGCAGTCACATGACGTACAACGATATGTCTACTGTGTGTCACCTGTCACTGGTGGGCAGTAATGTTGCAATAACTATCACGACGGACTCCCAGACAAATGTGGGTCGTGCCACCTATGAGACCATAGAGGACCTTACTGCAGTCACATGACGTACAACGATATGTCTACTGTGTGTCACCTGTGGGCAGTAATGTTGCAATAACTATCACGACGGACTCCCAGGCAAATGTGGGTCGTGCCACCTAGGAGACCATAGAGGACCTTACTGCAGTCACATGACGTACAATGATATGTCTACTGTGTGTCACCTGTCACTGGTGGGCAGTAATGTTGCAATAACTATCACGACGGACTCCCAGACAAATGTGGGTCGTGCCACCTAGGAGACCATAGAGGACCTTACTGCAGTCACATGACGTACAACGATATGTCTACTGTGTGTCACCTGTGGGCAGTAATGTTGCAATAACTATCACGACGGACTCCCAGACAAATGTGGGTCGTGCCACCTAGGAGACCATAGAGGACCTTACTGCAGTCACATGACGTACAACGATATGTCTACTGTGTGTCACCTGTGGGCAGTAATGTTGCAATAACTATCACGACGGACTCCCAGGCAAATGTGGGTCGTGCCACCTAGGAGACCATAGAGGACCTTACTGCAGTCACATGACGTACAACGATATGTCTACTGTGTGTCACTTGTCACTGGTGGACATTAATGTTGCAATAACTATCACGACGGACGCCCAGACAAATGTGGGTCGTGACGCCTCGGAGACCATAGAGGATCTTACTGCAGTCACATGACATACAACGATATGTCTACTGTGTGTCACTTGTCACTGGTGGACATTAATGTTGCAACAACTATCACGACGGACTCCCATGCAAATGTGGGTCGTGCCACCTAGGTGACCATAGAGGACCTTACTGCAGTCACATGGCGTACAACGATATGTCTACTGTATGTCACCTGTCACTGGTGGACATTAATGTTCCAGACAAATGTGGGTCGTGCCGCCTAGGAGACCCTAGAGGACCTTACTGCAGTCACATGACATACAACGATATGTCTACTGTGTGTCGCCTGTCACTGGTGGACATTAATGTTGCAATAACTATCACGACGGACTCCCAGACAAATGTGGGTCGTGCCACCTAGGAGACCATAGAGGACCTTACTGCAGTCACATGACGTACAACGATATGTCTACTGTGTGTCACCTGTCACTGGTGGGCAGTAATGTTGCAATAACTATCACGACGGACTCCCAGACAAATGTGGGTCGTGCCACCTAGGAGACCATAGAGGACCTTACTGCAGTCACATGACGTACAACGATATGTCTACTGTGTGTCACCTGTCACTGGTGGGCAGTAATGTTGCAATAACTATCACGACGGACTCCCAGACAAATGTGGGTCGTGCCACCTATGAGACCATAGAGGACCTTACTGCAGTCACATGACGTACAACGATATGTCTACTGTGTGTCACCTGTGGGCAGTAATGTTGCAATAACTATCACGACGGACTCCCAGGCAAATGTGGGTCGTGCCACCTAGGAGACCATAGAGGACCTTACTGCAGTCACATGACATACAACGATATGTCTACTGTGTGTCACCTGTCACTGGTGGACATTAATGTTGCAATAACTATTACGACAGACGCCCAGACAAATATGGGTCGTGCCACCTAGGAGACCACAGATGATCTTACTGCAGTCACATGACATACAACGATATGTCTACTGTGTGTCACCTGTCACTGGTGGACATTAATGTTGCAATAACTATCACGACAGACGCCCAGACAAATGTGGGTCGTGCCACCTAGGAGACCACAGATGATCTTACTGCAGTCACATGACATACAACGATATGTCTACTGTGTGTCACCTGTCACTGGTGGACATTAATGTTGCAATAACTATCACGACAGACGCCCAGACAAATGTGGGTCGTGCCACCTAGGAGACCACAGATGATCTTACTGCAGTCACATGACATACAACGATATGTCTACTGTGTGTCACCTGTCACTGGTAGACATTAATGTTGCAATAACTATCACGACGGACGCCCAGACAAATGTGGGTCGTGACGCCTAGGAGACCATAGAGGACCTTACTGCAGTCAAATGACATACAACGATATGTCTACTGTGTGACACTTGTCACTGGTGGACATTAATGTTGCAATAACTATCACGACAGACGCCCAGACAAATATGGGTCGTGCCACCTAGGAGACCATAGATGATCTTACTGCAGTCACATGACAAACAACGATATGTCTACTGTGTGCCACCTGTCACTGGTGGACATTAATGTTGCAATAACTATCACGACAGACGCCCAGACAAATGTGGGTCGTGCCACCTAGGAGACCACAGATGATCTTACTGCAGTCACATGACATACAACGATATGTCTACTGTGTGTCACCTGTCACTGGTGGACATTAATGTTGCAATAACTATCACGACAGACGCCCAGACAAATATGGGTCGTGCCATCTAGGAGACCACAGATGATCTTACTGCAGTCACATGACATACAACGATATGTCTACTGTGTGTCACCTGTCACTGGTGGACATTAATGTTGCAATAACTATCACGACAGACGCCCAGACAAATGTGGGTCGTGCCACCTAGGAGACCATAGAGGACCTTACTGCAGTCAAATGACATACAACGATATGTCTACTGTGTGACACTTGTCACTGGTGGACATTAATGTTGCAATAACTATCACGACAGACGCCCAGACAAATGTGGGTCGTGACGCCTCGGAGACCATAGAGGATCTTACTGCAGTCAAATGACATACAACGATATGTCTACTGTGTGACACTTGTCACTGGTGGACATTAATGTTGCAATAACTATCACGACAGACGCCCAGACAAATGTGGGTCGTGACACCTCGGAGACCATAGAGGATCTTACTTCAGTCACATGACGTACAACGATATGTCTACTGTGTGTCACTTGTCACTGGTGGACATTAATGTTGCAATAACTATCACGACAGACGCCCAGACAAATGTGGGTCGTGACGCCTCGGAGACCATAGAGGATCTTACTGCAGTCAAATGACATACAACGATATGTCTACTGTGTGTCACTTGTCACTGGTGGACATTAATGTTGCAATAACTATCACGACAGACGCCCAGACAAATGTGGGTCGTGACGCCTCGGAGACCATAGAGGATCTTACTGCAGTCAAATGACATACAACGATATGTCTACTGTGTGTCACTTGTCACTGGTGGACATTAATGTTGCAATAACTATCACGACAGACGCCCAGACAAATGTGGGTCTTGACGCCTCGGAGACCATAGAGGATCTTACTGCAGTCAAATGACATACAACGATATGTCTACTGTGTGTCACTTGTCACTGGTGGACATTATTGTTGCAATAACTATCACGACGGACGCCCAGACAAATGTGGGTCGTGACGCCTCGGAGACCATAGAGGATCTTACTGCAGTCACATGACATACAACGATATGTCTACTGTGTGTCACTTGTCACTGGTGGACATTAATGTTGCAACAACTATCACGACGGACTCCCAGGCAAATGTGGGTCATGCCACCTAGGAGACCATAGAGGACCTTACTGCAGTCACATGACGTACAACGATATGTCTACTTTGTGTCACCTGTCACTGGTGGGCAGTAATGTTGCAATAACTATCACGACGGACTCCCAGACAAATGTGGGTCGTGCCACCTAGGAGACCATAGAGGACCTTACTGCAGTCACATGACGTACAACGATATGTCTACTGTGTGTCACCTGTCACTGGTGGGCAGTAATGTTGCAATAACTATCACGACGGACTCCCAGACAAATGTGGGTCGTGCCACCTAGGAGACCATAGAGGACCTTACTGCAGTCACATGACGTACAACGATATGTCTACTGTGTGTCACCTGTCACTGGTGGGCAGTAATGTTGCAATAACTATCACGACGGACTCCCAGACAAATGTGGGTCGTGCCACCTATGAGACCATAGAGGACCATACTGCAGTCACATGACGTACAACGATATGTCTACTGTGTGTCACCTGTGGGCAGTAATGTTGCAATAACTATCACGACGGACTCCCAGGCAAATGTGGGTCGTGCCACCTAGGAGACCATAGAGGACCTTACTGCAGTCACATGACGTACAATGATATGTCTACTGTGTGTCACCTGTCACTGGTGGGCAGTAATGTTGCAATAACTATCACGACGGACTCCCAGACAAATGTGGGTCGTGCCACCTAGGAGACCATAGAGGACCTTACTGCAGTCACATGACGTACAACGATATGTCTACTGTGTGTCACCTGTGGGCAGTAATGTTGCAATAACTATCACGACGGACTCCCAGACAAATGTGGGTCGTGCCACCTAGGAGACCATAGAGGACCTTACTGCAGTCACATGACGTACAACGATATGTCTACTGTGTGTCACCTGTGGGCAGTAATGTTGCAATAACTATCACGACGGACTCCCAGGCAAATGTGGGTCGTGCCACCTAGGAGACCATAGAGGACCTTACTGCAGTCACATGACGTACAACGATATGTCTACTGTGTGTCACTTGTCACTGGTGGACATTAATGTTGCAATAACTATCACGACGGACGCCCAGACAAATGTGGGTCGTGACGCCTCGGAGACCATAGAGGATCTTACTGCAGTCACATGACATACAACGATATGTCTACTGTGTGTCACTTGTCACTGGTGGACATTAATGTTGCAACAACTATCACGACGGACTCCCATGCAAATGTGGGTCGTGCCACCTAGGTGACCATAGAGGACCTTACTGCAGTCACATGGCGTACAACGATATGTCTACTGTATGTCACCTGTCACTGGTGGACATTAATGTTCCAGACAAATGTGGGTCGTGCCGCCTAGGAGACCCTAGAGGACCTTACTGCAGTCACATGACATACAACGATATGTCTACTGTGTGTCGCCTGTCACTGGTGGACATTAATGTTGCAATAACTATCACGACGGACTCCCAGACAAATGTGGGTCGTGCCACCTAGGAGACCATAGAGGACCTTACTGCAGTCACATGACGTACAACGATATGTCTACTGTGTGTCACCTGTCACTGGTGGGCAAATATGTTGCAATAACTATCACGACGGACTCCCAGACAAATGTGGGTCGTGCCACCTAGGAGACCATAGAGGACCTTACTGCAGTCACATGACGTACAACGATATGTCTACTGTGTGTCACCTGTCACTGGTGGGCAGTAATGTTGCAATAACTATCACGACGGACTCCCAGACAAATGTGGGTCGTGCCACCTATGAGACCATAGAGGACCTTACTGCAGTCACATGACGTACAACGATATGTCTACTGTGTGTCACCTGTGGGCAGTAATGTTGCAATAACTATCACGACGGACTCCCAGGCAAATGTGGGTCGTGCCACCTAGGAGACCATAGAGGACCTTACTGCAGTCACATGACATACAACGATATGTCTACTGTGTGTCACCTGTCACCGGTGGACATTAATGTTGCAATAACTATTACGACAGACGCCCAGACAAATATGGGTCGTGCCACCTAGGAGACCACAGATGATCTTACTGCAGTCACATGACATACAACGATATGTCTACTGTGTGTCACCTGTCACTGGTGGACATTAATGTTGCAATAACTATCACGACAGACGCCCAGACAAATGTGGGTCGTGCCACCTAGGAGACCACAGATGATCTTACTGCAGTCACATGACATACAACGATATGTCTACTGTGTGTCACCTGTCACTGGTGGACATTAATGTTGCAATAACTATCACGACAGACGCCCAGACAAATGTGGGTCGTGCCACCTAGGAGACCACAGATGATCTTACTGCAGTCACATGACATACAACGATATGTCTACTGTGTGTCACCTGTCACTGGTAGACATTAATGTTGCAATAACTATCACGACGGACGCCCAGACAAATGTGGGTCGTGACGCCTAGGAGACCATAGAGGACCTTACTGCAGTCAAATGACATACAACGATATGTCTACTGTGTGTCACTTGTCACTGGTGGACATTAATGTTGCAATAACTATCACGACAGACGCCCAGACAAATGTGGGTCTTGACGCCTCGGAGACCATAGAGGATCTTACTGCAGTCAAATGACATACAACGATATGTCTACTGTGTGTCACTTGTCACTGGTGGACATTATTGTTGCAATAACTATCACGACGGACGCCCAGACAAATGTGGGTCGTGACGCCTCGGAGACCATAGAGGATCTTACTGCAGTCACATGACATACAACGATATGTCTACTGTGTGTCACTTGTCACTGGTGGACATTAATGTTGCAACAACTATCACGACGGACTCCCAGGCAAATGTGGGTCATGCCACCTAGGAGACCATAGAGGACCTTACTGCAGTCACATGACGTACAACGATATGTCTACTTTGTGTCACCTGTCACTGGTGGGCAGTAATGTTGCAATAACTATCACGACGGACTCCCAGACAAATGTGGGTCGTGCCACCTAGGAGACCATAGAGGACCTTACTGCAGTCACATGACGTACAACGATATGTCTACTGTGTGTCACCTGTCACTGGTGGGCAGTAATGTTGCAATAACTATCACGACGGACTCCCAGACAAATGTGGGTCGTGCCACCTAGGAGACCATAGAGGACCTTACTGCAGTCACATGACGTACAACGATATGTCTACTGTGTGTCACCTGTCACTGGTGGGCAGTAATGTTGCAATAACTATCACGACGGACTCCCAGACAAATGTGGGTCGTGCCACCTATGAGACCATAGAGGACCTTACTGCAGTCACATGACGTACAACGATATGTCTACTGTGTGTCACCTGTGGGCAGTAATGTTGCAATAAATATCACGACGGACTCCCAGGCAAATGTGGGTCGTGCCACCTAGGAGACCATAGAGGACCTTACTGCAGTCACATGACGTACAATGATATGTCTACTGTGTGTCACCTGTCACTGGTGGGCAGTAATGTTGCAATAACTATCACGACGGACTCCCAGACAAATGTGGGTCGTGCCACCTAGGAGACCATAGAGGACCTTACTGCAGTCACATGACGTACAACGATATGTCTACTGTGTGTCACCTGTGGGCAGTAATGTTGCAATAACTATCACGACGGACTCCCAGACAAATGTGGGTCGTGCCACCTAGGAGACCATAGAGGACCTTACTGCAGTCACATGACGTACAACGATATGTCTACTGTGTGTCACCTGTGGGCAGTAATGTTGGAATAACTATCACGACGGACTCCCAGGCAAATGTGGGTCGTGCCACCTAGGAGACCATAGAGGACCTTACTGCAGTCACATGACGTACAACGATATGTCTACTGTGTGTCACTTGTCACTGGTGGACATTAATGTTGCAATAACTATCACGACGGACGCCCAGACAAATGTGGGTCGTGACGCCTCGGAGACCATAGAGGATCTTACTGCAGTCACATGACATACAACGATATGTCTACTGTGTGTCACTTGTCACTGGTGGACATTAATGTTGCAACAACTATCACGACGGACTCCCATGCAAATGTGGGTCGTGCCACCTAGGTGACCATAGAGGACCTTACTGCAGTCACATGGCGTACAACGATATGTCTACTGTATGTCACCTGTCACTGGTGGACATTAATGTTCCAGACAAATGTGGGTCGTGCCGCCTAGGAGACCCTAGAGGACCTTACTGCAGTCACATGACATACAACGATATGTCTACTGTGTGTCGCCTGTCACTGGTGGACATTAATGTTGCAATAACTATCACGACGGACTCCCAGACAAATGTGGGTCGTGCCACCTAGGAGACCATAGAGGACCTTACTGCAGTCACATGACGTACAACGATATGTCTACTGTGTGTCACCTGTCACTGGTGGGCAGTAATGTTGCAATAACTATCACGACGGACTCCCAGACAAATGTGGGTCGTGCCACCTAGGAGACCATAGAGGACCTTACTGCAGTCACATGACGTACAACGATATGTCTACTGTGTGTCACCTGTCACTGGTGGGCAGTAATGTTGCAATAACTATCACGACGGACTCCCAGACAAATGTGGGTCGTGCCACCTATGAGACCATAGAGGACCTTACTGCAGTCACATGACGTACAACGATATGTCTACTGTGTGTCACCTGTGGGCAGTAATGTTGCAATAACTATCACGACGGACTCCCAGGCAAATGTGGGTCGTGCCACCTAGGAGACCATAGAGGACCTTACTGCAGTCACATGACATACAACGATATGTCTACTGTGTGTCACCTGTCACTGGTGGACATTAATGTTGCAATAACTATTACGACAGACGCCCAGACAAATATGGGTCGTGCCACCTAGGAGACCACAGATGATCTTACTGCAGTCACATGACATACAACGATATGTCTACTGTGTGTCACCTGTCACTGGTGGACATTAATGTTGCAATAACTATCACGACAGACGCCCAGACAAATGTGGGTCGTGCCACCTAGGAGACCACAGATGATCTTACTGCAGTCACATGACATACAACGATATGTCTACTGTGTGTCACCTGTCACTGGTGGACATTAATGTTGCAATAACTATCACGACAGACGCCCAGACAAATGTGGGTCGTGCCACCTAGGAGACCACAGATGATCTTACTGCAGTCACATGACATACAACGATATGTCTACTGTGTGTCACCTGTCACTGGTAGACATTAATGTTGCAATAACTATCACGACGGACGCCCAGACAAATGTGGGTCGTGACGCCTAGGAGACCATAGAGGACCTTACTGCAGTCAAATGACATACAACGATATGTCTACTGTGTGACACTTGTCACTGGTGGACATTAATGTTGCAATAACTATCACGACAGACGCCCAGACAAATATGGGTCGTGCCACCTAGGAGACCATAGATGATCTTACTGCAGTCACATGACAAACAACGATATGTCTACTGTGTGCCACCTGTCACTGGTGGACATTAATGTTGCAATAACTATCACGACAGACGCCCAGACAAATGTGGGTCGTGCCACCTAGGAGACCACAGATGATCTTACTGCAGTCACATGACATACAACGATATGTCTACTGTGTGTCACCTGTCACTGGTGGACATTAATGTTGCAATAACTATCACGACAGACGCCCAGACAAATATGGGTCGTGCCATCTAGGAGACCACAGATGATCTTACTGCAGTCACATGACATACAACGATATGTCTACTGTGTGTCACCTGTCACTGGTGGACATTAATGTTGCAATAACTATCACGACAGACGCCCAGACAAATGTGGGTCGTGCCACCTAGGAGACCATAGAGGACCTTACTGCAGTCAAATGACATAAACCGATATGTCTACTGTGTGACACTTGTCACTGGTGGACATTAATGTTGCAATAACTATCACGACAGACGCCCAGACAAATGTGGGTCGTGACGCCTCGGAGACCATAGAGGATCTTACTGCAGTCAAATGACATACAACGATATGTCTACTGTGTGACACTTGTCACTGGTGGACATTAATGTTGCAATAACTATCACGACAGACGCCCAGACAAATGTGGGTCGTGACGCCTCGGAGACCATAGAGGATCTTACTTCAGTCACATGACGTACAACGATATGTCTACTGTGTGTCACTTGTCACTGGTGGACATTAATGTTGCAATAACTATCACGACAGACGCCCAGACAAATGTGGGTCGTGACGCCTCGGAGACCATAGAGGATCTTACTGCAGTCAAATGACATACAACGATATGTCTACTGTGTGTCACTTGTCACTGGTGGACATTAATGTTGCAATAACTATCACGACAGACGCCCAGACAAATGTGGGTCGTGACGCCTCGGAGACCATAGAGGATCTTACTGCAGTCAAATGACATACAACGATATGTCTACTGTGTGTCACTTGTCACTGGTGGACATTAATGTTGCAATAACTATCACGACAGACGCCCAGACAAATGTGGGTCTTGACGCCTCGGAGACCATAGAGGATCTTACTGCAGTCAAATGACATACAACGATATGTCTACTGTGTGTCACTTGTCACTGGTGGACATTAATGTTGCAATAACTATCACGACAGACACCGAGACAAATGTGGGTCGTGACGCCTCGGAGAACATAGAGGATCTTACTGCAGTCAAATGACATACAACGATATGTCTACTGTGTGTCACTTGTCACTGGTGGACATTAATGTTGCAATAACTATCACGAAAGACGCCCAGACAAATGTGGGTCGTGACGCCTCGGAGACCATAGAGGATCTTACTGCAGTCAAATGACATACAACGATATGTCTACTGTGTGTCACCTGTCACTGGTGGACATTAATGTTGCAATAACTATCACGACAGACGCCCAGACAAATGTGGGTCGTGACGCCTCGGAGACCATAGAGGATCTTACTGCAGTCAAATGACATACAACGATATGTCTACTGTGTGACACTTGTCACTGGTGGACATTAATGTTGCAATAACTATCACGACAGACGCCCAGACAAATGTGGGTCGTGACGCCTCGGAGACCATAGAGGATCTTACTGCAGTCACATGACGTACAACGATATGTCTACTGTGTGTCACCTGTCACTGGTGGACATTAATGTTGCAATAACTATCACGACGGATGCCCAGACAAATGTGGGTCGTGACGCCTCGGAGACCATAGAGGATCTTACTGCAGTCAAATGACATACAACGATATGTCTACTGTGTGACACTTGTCACTGGTGGACATTAATGTTGCAATAACTATCACGACAGACGCCCAGACAAATGTGGGTCGTGACGCCTCGGAGACCATAGAGGATCTTACTGCAGTCACATGACGTACAACGATATGTCTACTGTGTGTCACTTGTCACTGGTGGACATTAATGTTGCAATAACTATCACGACAGACGCCCAGACAAATGTGGGTCGTGACGCCTCGGAGACCATAGAGGATCTTACTGCAGTCACATGACGTACAACGATATGTCTACTGTGTGTCACTTGTCACTGGTGGACATTAATGTTGCAATAACTATCACGACAGACGCCCAGACAAATAATGGTCGTGCCACCTAGGAGACCATAGATGATCTTACTGCAGTCACATGACAAACAACGATATGTCTACTGTGTGCCACCTGTCACTGGTGGACATTAATGTTGCAATAACTATCACGACAGACGCCCAGACAAATGTGGGTCGTGCCACCTAGGAGACCACAGATGATCTTACTGCAGTCACATGACATACAACGATATGTCTACTGTGTGTCACCTGTCACTGGTGGACATTAATGTTGCAATAACTATCACGACAGACGCCCAGACAAATATGGGTCGTGCCATCTAGGAGACCACAGATGATCTTACTGCAGTCACATGACATACAACGATATGTCTACTGTGTGTCACCTGTCACTGGTGGACATTAATGTTGCAATAACTATCACGACAGACGCCCAGACAAATGTGGGTCGTGCCACCTAGGAGACCATAGAGGACCTTACTGCAGTCAAATGACATACAACGATTTGTCTACTGTGTGACACTTGTCACTGGTGGACATTAATGTTGCAATAACTATCACGACAGACGCCCAGACAAATGTGGGTCGTGACGCCTCGGAGACCATAGAGGATCTTACTGCAGTCAAATGACATACAACGATATGTCTACTGTGTGACACTTGTCACTGGTGGACATTAATGTTGCAATAACTATCACGACAGACGCCCAGACAAATGTGGGTCGTGACGCCTCGGAGACCATAGAGGATCTTACTTCAGTCACATGACGTACAACGATATGTCTACTGTGTGTCACTTGTCACTGGTGGACATTAATGTTGCAATAACTATCACGACAGACGCCCAGACAAATGTGGGTCGTGACGCCTCGGAGACCATAGAGGATCTTACTGCAGTCAAATGACATACAACGATATGTCTACTGTGTGTCACTTGTCACTGGTGGACATTAATGTTGCAATAACTATCACGACAGACGCCCAGACAAATGTGGGTCGTGACGCCTCGGAGACCATAGAGGATCTTACTGCAGTCAAATGACATACAACGATATGTCTACTGTGTGTCACTTGTCACTGGTGGACATTAATGTTGCAATAACTATCACGACAGACGCCCAGACAAATGTGGGTCTTGACGCCTCGGAGACCATAGAGGATCTTACTGCAGTCAAATGACATACAACGATATGTCTACTGTGTGTCACTTGTCACTGGTGGACATTAATGTTGCAATAACTATCACGACAGACGCCGAGACAAATGTGGGTCGTGACGCCTCGGAGAACATAGAGGATCTTACTGCAGTCAAATGACATACAACGATATGTCTACTGTGTGTCACTTGTCACTGGTGGACATTAATGTTGCAATAACTATCACGAAAGACGCCCAGACAAATGTGGGTCGTGACGCCTCGGAGACCATAGAGGATCTTACTGCAGTCAAATGACATACAACGATATGTCTACTGTGTGTCACCTGTCACTGGTGGACATTAATGTTGCAATAACTATCACGACAGACGCCCAGACAAATGTGGGTCGTGACGCCTCGGAGACCATAGAGGATCTTACTGCAGTCAAATGACATACAACGATATGTCTACTGTGTGACACTTGTCACTGGTGGACATTAATGTTGCAATAACTATCACGACAGACGCCCAGACAAATGTGGGTCGGGACGCCTCGGAGACCATAGAGGATCTTACTGCAGTCACATGACGTACAACGATATGTCTACTGTGTGTCACCTGTCACTGGTGGACATTAATGTTGCAATAACTATCACGACAGACGCCCAGACAAATGTGGGTCGTGACGCCTCGGAGACCATAGAGGATCTTACTGCAGTCACATGACGTACAACGATATGTCTACTGTGTGTCACTTGTCACTGGTGGACATTAATGTTGCAATAACTATCACGACAGACGCCCAGACAAATGTGGGTCGTGACGCCTCGGAGACCATAGAGGATCTTACTGCAGTCACATGACGTACAACGATATGTCTACTGTGTGTCACTTGTCACTGGTGGACATTAATGTTGCAATAACTATCACGACAGACGCCCAGAAAAATGTGGGTCGTGACGCCTCGGAGACCATAGAGGATCTTACTGCAGTCACATGACGTACAACGATATGTCTACTGTGTGTCACTTGTCACTGGTGGACATTAATGTTGCAATAACTATCACGACAGACGCCCAGACAAATGTGGGTCGTGACGCCTCGGAGACCATAGAGGATCTTACTGCAGTCAAATGACATACAACGATATGTCTACTGTGTGTCACTTGTCACTGGTGGACATTAATGTTGCAATAACTATCACGACAGACGCCCAGACAAATGTGGGTCGTGACGCCTCGGAGACCATAGAGGATCTTACTGCAGTCACATGACATACAACGATATGTCTACTGTGTGTCACTTTTCACTGGTGGACATTAATGTTGCAATAACTATCACGACAGACGCCCAGACAAATGTGGGTCGTGACGCCTAGGAGACCATAGAGGATCTTACTGCAGTCACATGACATACAACGATATGTTTACTGTGTGTCACTTGTCACTGGTGGACATTAATGTTGCAATAACTATCACGACAGACGCCCAGACAAATGTGGGTCGTGACGCCTCGGAGACCATAGAGGATCTTACTGCAGTCAAATGACATACAACGATATGTCTACTGTGTGTCACTTGTCACTGGTGGACATTAATGTTGCAATAACTATCACGACAGACGCCCAGACAAATGTGGGTCGTGACGCCTCGGAGACCATAGAGGATCTTACTGCAGTCAAATGACATACAACGATATGTCTACTGTGTGTCACTTGTCACTGGTGGACATTAATGTTGCAATAACTATCACGAAAGACGCCCAGACAAATGTGGGTCGTGACGCCTCGGAGACCATAGAGGATCTTACTGCAGTCAAATGACATACAACGATATGTCTACTGTGTGTCACCTGTCACTGGTGGACATTAATGTTGCAATAACTATCACGACAGACGCCCAGACAAATGTGGGTCGTGACGCCTCGGAGACCATAGAGGATCTTACCGCAGTCAAATGACATACAACGATATGTCTACTGAGTGACACTTGTCACTGGTGGACATTAATGTTGCAATAACTATCACGACAGACGCCCAGACAAATGTGGGTCGTGACGCCTCGGAGACCATAGAGGATCTTACTGCAGTCACATGACGTACAACGATATGTCTACTGTGTGTCACCTGTCACTGGTGGACATTAATGTTGCAATAACTATCACGACGGACGCCCAGACAAATGTGGGTCGTGACGCCTCGGAGACCATAGAGGATCTTACTGCAGTCACATGACGTACAACGATATGTCTACTGTGTGTCACTTGTCACTGGTGGACATTAATGTTGCAATAACTATCACGAAAGACGCCCAGACAAATGTGGGTCGTGACGCCTCGGAGACCATAGAGGATCTTACTGCAGTCAAATGACATACAACGATATGTCTACTGTGTGACACTTGTCACTGGTGGACATTAATGTTGCAATAACTATCACGACAGACGCCCAGACAAATGTGGGTCGTGACGCCTCGGAGACCATAGAGGATCTTACTGCAGTCACATGACGTACAACGATATGTTTACTGTGTGTCACTTGTCACTGGTGGACATTAATGTTGCAATAACTATCACGACGGACGCCCAGGCAAATGTGGGTCATGGTCAAGGTTCGTATATAGTAGGTTGCCTTGATGCCATAAGACGCGTGGAGCCCGCTGCCGACTCGGCTGTGACGTCACGTGCCGACCTCGGTGCACGGCACACGCTTGACACGACTCAAGTTTGTGCTCTAACAGAAAATCGACTATTACCTCTACATAAATGTTGGTTACATCAAAATGTTCACGATTTAATCTATTTTCAGGCTGTGTGGGTTAAATTATAAAATGTTATCCTGTGATTTTTTTAAACTTGATAATAAGAACTTGGGAAAGTCAAACCTGCGGGCCTTGACGGGAGTTGAACTTAGGCAACATTGATGCTTATAACACCTCATTACACCGAATTTGTTAGAATAATGATTGATGTATCTATATATTTCAATGTAGGAAGGGACAATCTTTACAACAATATTATTTTTAATGACGTAAATATCCGTAATTAATTTTGAAAATACAAAAATCACTATGTTTGTTTTAAATTACGAAAAATTTACATTAAAATTTCGGTAAGCGAGGAAAATTTGTATTTCCTAATCGTTACCTACAATTGAAATGTCAAATCAAAGAAGAGAAAATGAAATTTTTGTTTGGTTTAACTAGAACTAAACTGTGATGTATTTTTCGTTTACAATCGCCTCTTAATGATAAAAATATTATACGCAAGCGCTCTAAACCCCTGTAGGCGAGCGGGATACTTAAAAAAAATACACTTTGTTATTTACGAGATACCCATCACATAGGGTCTAAATAGATAATTTATACTTTAATCGATGCACTGATGAGGTACTCTAGTGTATTTTTTCTTTTTTTCTTGTGGTGGGGGAATTTGAGTGGTTTCAAAAGACAATGTTGAACAAAAATCAATGTTTCATAATGTTCTTTGAAAATCCAAAACTGGCACTAAAAACATTGCAGTTTTAGTTAGACTATACCTGTTATTTGTATTTTTAAATTTTAAATTTAATTTTGTGTAAATTTAAGAAATAGGTTTTTTTTGCATTTTTTTATTTTTTTTTTAACATGGTTATGTAACTAACATATCAAAGCATAGTTTACTTTGAGAAACTGTGAATAAAGTATACTAAAAGAAAACATTTTAAATCAGATGACGATTAAGTACAACTTTTAATAAATAAACTAATAAATCGCTGGGTTACAGTTAAGGTAGAACTTACAGGAACTTAGGTTACAGTTAGATTAGAATTAAACCCTATTTTGAACACAAAAAGGTCGTACTATTGAGATGGGTTACAATATCTAAATTCACTTGATTCATATCTTGTAACGTCAAACCGTATGTATGTTTGTATTTCTAATTTCTAAGATTCCAAAACAGAGACCCTCATTTTTTACAAACACTCTGTACATACATTGTTTAAATTTTTAAAGTTGTTTATTTTAGTCAAGTTAGTACTAATTAATTTTATTAAATGTTTAACCAGCCATTGTTTGTAATTAATTTGAGTCATCTTATAAATTGAGCATAATAGGTCTCGCGCCGCTCTGGCCGTCATCCGGGTACTTTTGAAGGCTTAGTATTCTCTTAATATAAAACATTGAAGATTGAGGTATTCACAAAGCTATCACATACATAGCAATGTTAAATTTATTTTTGATTTAATTTGTCAAAAAATCATTCTTGCATTTACATAATTTTTCGGTTGCAATGTATGTTAGTTATTTTACATTAATTAAACTTCTTAAATCTGTATATACAAAGTAAAACATAGCATTTATTGCTTATAATCCATCGAGTATCTTTTCACTTTAATACAAAACACACATTATGGTCGTCAAATTATTATCAATTATGGTCGTGCTTCATTGAAATACAACACACACAACTCAAACTGTAATGATTTTTGTGCAACACTGTAGTTAAGAAAAATTGTATTCGGACGTAATTATTTTGTTAAAGATACTAAATTTCCCGGCAAATGTAAATAAACAAACCACATGCAAAAGTTGTAATAGATTAAAACATAAACTAACTATTATTACCTGATGTGATCGATCTTCCGGAAACAAAGCGAATTTTCAGTAGTATCTCGTTCGCCTACAGCGGTTTGGAGCGCTTGAGAATAAAACTAATTAATTTAAGATATTATTGTAATCAATATATTCAACACATTTGGATTCTAGTCACGCCAAAATAAAACTTAGTTTCTGTTCTTTAATTTGACACGTTAGTTTTAGATACTGGTTATAAAATAAAAATAGTCCTCGCTTACTAAAAAACGTATGTCAATATTTTGTGAATTAAAATGAATGTGTAGGAATTCGTTTTTTCAAAATTATATACGGATTATTATGTCATTAAAATTAATACAGATATAAAGCCTGTCTCTTCCTGAATTAAAATATACAATTAAACTCATGAGTACTCTAACAGGTTCGGTTAAATAATATGTTTAAACCATCAATGTTGCCTTAATTCGACTCCCGTCAGGGCCCGCCGACTAAAGCGACTTTGGAGCGCTGGCGAATAACATTTTCACTTTAAGAGACGATGGTAAACGAAATATACATCACAGTTGAGCTATAGTTACGACAAAAGACAATTTAGTTTCTGTTCTTTAATTTGACATTTAATTTTTTTATATAGGTTAAAAAATAAAAATTTTCCTCGCTTACTGAAAAATTTATGTCAAGATTATGTAAATTAAAATGGATGTAGAGGATTTTGTATTTTCAAAATTATATACGGATACGTACGGTATGTCATCAAAATTAATACCGTTGTAAAGGATGTCTCTTCCTGAATTAAAATATATAATTTAATTTATGAGTACTCTAACAGGTTCGGTGTAATGATATGTTATAAACATCTATGTTGCCGTAATTCGACTCCCGTCAGGGCCCGCAGACTAAAGCGACTCTAGCTGGCCTACTCGGGTTTGGAGCGCTTGCGAATAACATTTTCAACTTTCAGAGGCGATGGTAAACGAAATATACATCATAGTTGAGTTCTAGTTACGGCAAAAGAAAATTTAGTTTCTGTTCTTTAATTTGACATTTTAATTTTTTACATAGGTTAAGAAATAAAAATTTTCCTCGCTTACTGAAAATTTTTTGTCAAGATTTTGTGAATTAAAATGAATGTTTAGGATTTTGTATTTTTAAAATTACATACAGATACATACGTCATTAAAATTAATACCGTTTTAAAGCCTGTTTCTTCCTTAATCGAAATATGTAATTACAATCATGATTACTCTGACGCCTTCGGTGCACCTAGTTGATATTTGAATCGATGTTTTCTGAATTCGACTCGGGCCAGAGCCGCTCACCAGCCCGAAGGTCGGACGGTGACGTCACAACTGCTTGTGCGTGCGCGTACGAAAAATCGCATCAAGACAACCTACTATGTACGAACGTTGGGTCATGGTGACGCCTAGGAGACCATAGAGGATCTTACTGCAGTCACATGACGTACAACGATATGTCTACTGTGTGTCACCTGTCAATGGTGGACATTAATGTTGCAATAACTATCACGACGGACTCCCAGGCAAATGTGGGTCATGGTGACGCCTAGGAGACCATAGAGGATCTTACTGCAGTCACATGACATACAACGATATGTCTACTGTGTGTCACTTGTCACTGGTGGACATTAATGTTGCAATAACTATCACGACAGACGCCCAGACAAATGTGGGTCGTGACGCCTCGGAGACCATAGAGGATCTTACTGCAGTCACATGACGTACAACGATATGTTTACTGTGTGTCACTTGTCACTGGTGGACATTAATGTTGCAATAACTATCACGACGGACGCCCAGGCAAATGTGGGTCATGGTGACGCCTAGGAGACCATAGAGGATCTTACTGCAGTCACATGACGTACAACGATATGTCTACTGTGTGTCACCTGTCACTGGTGAACATTAATGTTGCAATAACTATCACGACGGACTCCCATGCAAATGTGGGTCTCGACGTCTCGGAGACCATAGAGGACCTTACTCCCAGACAAATGTGGGTCGTGCCACCTAGGAGACCATAGAGGATCTTACTGCAGTCACATGACGTACAACGAAATGTCTACTGTGTGTCACCTGTCACTGGTGGTCATTAATGTTGCAATTACCATGAATTTTTCAGTGATGTGCTACACATGATGCCCAGACAAATGTGGGTCGTAATAATTTTCACGTTTTGAAGACCTTTAATAATCATTGCTTGACTCTCTCTCGTATATTTGATCGTTTGAAGTGCATTCAAAAGTTGATGAATTAATTATATCCGTGGAGTTTTTATTTATTTATAATATAATTAAAAAACCCCATGTTTATAATCCTACGACTTATAAGGCTTCATACATAAGATACATAAACAATAACTGACAGTTAAGTTGTACAGCATGTATTTGGTTCAAAGTAGTTCTCTCCCAACATCTTGCTGATACTGATACAATCAGATATTCCATCAGGCAAATTAATACAGACATCTCACCAGTTGGTAGTTAACTGCTTATTCACTTGCGAAATAGAAGTTTGGAGTTTCGGAATATACCGTAGCCTACATTGTCTATATTGTGTTACGTAAGTTCCGCATAGTAAGTTATATGTGTTGATAACAATATATGTCAAAGTATCATAAAATGACAACGGATTAAATTGGGACTTTCCTGTTGAAATCCCTTGAATGTATGTACTCTTTGTATAGTTATTGATTAGAAAGGACTCATACACTGCGCAGTAAAATGTTCAAATGACATGGAAAAGTCTCTAGGTTATTAGTTTTGACTTTATTACGTTATTAAATTAAAATATAAAATTTAATTAATTTGTTAAAAAAAAAAACAAAACAAAAAACAAAACAAAACCAACTAGACGCAAAATGCTCTTTCACTATAGCACCAAGTGCGTCATAGTTTACCCCCACCATTTATAACAGGTTGTAATGTTGAAACCAATGAATACAAAATTTTCTTTAATATAGTTCTAAGTAAATTTGGTTTCAAGGCATTATGCATAATACACAACATATCTTATCAAATAATTTAAGTGGTTAAAATTTTGTTGTTGGGCCATACCCTTACAGACTGCCGCATCCCTTAAAGCATTTAAAATACTAAAATTTGCCTGCATATTTTCCAAAACCTCATCAAGACCTCTATGGAATTTCGTCAAAATCATATTACCGTCACCTTATCATCAATACAGATATAATTTAAAAACTATTCTTAGAATTTAGTGATGATTGCAACAACTCCCATTAACACATGAAGTTTATGAGAAAAATGTAGGCCAACTAGAAAGAAAAAAGTACCATGCACTAGTGGAGACAGTAAAATAAAAATAATCGATCGATCAGCACAATTCATCAGCACGAGGAATAAAGTACAATACGGTGTCAATGACACCTTTGTTGGCGTAATGTTTAGGTTGAAGTCATAGGCTTTGATTTCAAGTAATAAAAGTTGTCTAAGATTAATTTGCAGCCATATTTTCTGTATGGTATAAAACATTCTAAAACGTGTAGTTACACCAATAAAAGCTGATGAATGTTTGGGGCTTAGGTGGTCGTGTGATGCATTAGCCCGGTTGGCGGTGAGATATGGCAGATGCGGAACGTAAAATCATGATTTATGTCCCTGATTGAGCATTATTGGCTCATGTAGACGGGTCGGGCCGGTGGAAGGAATTATTTACCTACGTTGACATATATTACAAAAGTACTAAAAAATATGTTAAAAAAAGGATTTAGGTTATATTGTACCGATTATCACGATAGCTTCTTCTCTGTGTGAATTCTCTAATAGTATTTATAAACCATGTTTGTTTGCTCATTGTTAGAGGAGACTAAAATTATTATTTATAGTAACAAATAAAAAAAGTTATACATCTTTCTCTTCATGATGCTTTGGGAAGGAGTAAGAACGTGGGATATAAATTGCACTTGCTTTGTAAAAAAACCAGCCTAACCCCTTGAAAAATTTTTTTTACGTCCTCTCAAAAATCTAAACAGATCGAAAATCGATTATCGATATCCACACGAAAATAGACAATCAGATCAAGATTGATTTAGACTGATATCATATTAGAATATTTAACTGACCACTGCTCTGGATTATATACATTGTTCTTGTAGTCTTTTAAGTTGAATAATTAATGAAATACGGATTGGACTTCATAAAGAAATACAGTATTACATGGGTTAAAGTTTGACAAAGGATCACAAAGTATAAGCAATTCATATTGTGAAATTATACTTTAGCATCACAAGATATAATACCACACTTAAACATGCTCCGTTTCCCACCTTTTAACATATCCAAATTAAAAATGGCACCACAAATTCAAGACGATGCATAACTTTACTACTGAGGACAGTGGAATTGACTAATCATTTGGGATTATCAAGTTTGTATCCGATAAATGTTCCCTGTGTGGCACTTGTCTTTGTCATTAACGTTAACAATAATTGCATGTACAGTGATTATTGATCGGTAAAATAAAGATGTTTATTAGTTAAAATAAATCTATACCTACTGAAACATCAATGAAACATATTTTAAGTATTAAAAAAGTACATAACACAAAAAAAATTGAATATGAAATTTTTAACACAATACCCAGATATTCATTTAATTTTTATTTGTTTACTTTTAAAATATTAAAAGGGGTACAAGTAAGATTTCATTGACAAAATAGTTATTCAGAGCCCCACCTAGATAGAAACAATTTCAGATAATATTTTTATATTACCCTAACACCATCCCATGCGGCGGTTACTACTAATTTATATAAACTGGTGTCAATTTAACAAGTAACATTCTCATTTTACTACATTATACCTTATTTTTATTTATGCTAAATTATTATTTCCTGAATAAAACTGCTTTAGACCACAAACACAAACATACTTATGTATAGGTTGTTGAACATTTTATTTACAACATTGAGGAGTAATAATTTATATCTCACGAAACTCAGAGAATAAGAAAAATATGAGGGGATATAGAGGTAAAAGGGAGAGCTTGATCCTCAATAAACGCAAGATAACTGCAACATCTCGGGTCTTAGAGTCGCTTCGATCTCTATATCTCTAGAACTGTCTTTAGAAACACATCTGTGAAAGTGTTTTGAGGACAAGCTTACTTATCTTTGACAAGGAAATGCGATATTTCACAAGGCAATCATGCTTTAATGCTAGATTATTTTTATACTTTATATAAACGGAGTTTGAAGTAACACATCAAACTAAAACAAAAACGATTAACGTAGAGAATTAATTATTGAAAAGTGGACGTATCCTGGTTGAAGATTTTTTTCACTCGTAAAATAAGTACAAAACATTTTTAGGAATATTTGAAGATATAAATAATAAAATAAGATTGTTATACACTGTTATATAGGCAGAATCGAGATTTATAATGTGTTGCTCGAAATCGAGCAATTTATTATAATACAATACAAATTTTACTTCAAGCTCTAAATCAATGACATTCGACCAATCCAATATTGTGAATATCTTTAATCACCAAAATCTTCACGTATTTACAGCTGATTATTAACAGATGTTTAAAATGCTTTATTCAATCCCAATGTTATTTAAATGGGGAATTTTGAGATTTCAATGGTGGATAGCACCTTTATTTTCAGTCCAATTCTCATCGGTCTTTGGGAGAAACAACTATAGACCAAGCCCTATCCAACGACAACAAAAACTTGAAAATCGGCTAAAAATTGTAGGAGGAGTTCCCAAGACAAAAAAAAAAAAAAAACCCCTTAGCGTATTAAATAAGTATAGATTTGTATGGATAAATTAATTGGCAATTGCCAAACTACACAGAAATTGGACACATAGCGACATGTCAGGAGTGAGCATTAATCATGGGACATTTCAATGATTCATTCAACGAATTACAACCAAAACAATACAGGGATATTTGGCATTAATTATACAGCATTCTACTATTGTTATCAATAACAAGAGATTTACACACTTTGCTCGTCACTGATGCAAATTAATTCTGTAATTAAATTAAATAATTAATTAATTCTGTGCCTTTAATTCCTGCTGAATTTCATTTTTAGATTTATATTCAAGCTCAGTTAGGGTTTATTAATTGTTTCCATACTGTAAAATTATTTGATTCAATGATAATTAAATTTAATTTTATTCTTAATTTCTTAACCTTGTATTTAAGTTATTTTTACATCAAAACTTATGGTTTTTCAGTTAAAGTACGGTTTGAAATCAAACTAAACATAAAATACTTAATTACTCGATGAACTGTACTCAATGTATTCGTTTTAAAAACAATCATACCAGAAAAAAATATGGTTAGAGTACTGTAAGAAATTTACTGTAATTATATTATACTGTGTGATTTTGTTACCAAACAAATGCAGCAAAAAACCAATACAATATTAAATAAACATGAAGCATACTTAAAATGGTTGAAGATGCAGAGTTCAACATGAGTGTTTTCAAAAAGCGGAATTGGTTGTTTTTGTGCATCAATCCATCCACCATGTATGCATTTAAATGGACTCTAACTAAGATGACAATCTAATTGCAAATGTGCCTCACTCAAGTCATACATTCGCCCAGGTAGCAGTCATGTTCGGAACTCTGTCATGATATGATGTGTGATTTATAAAACACTCTTTTGGGTAATATGATAATGTTCTGAAGTTGATGGAAAATTTGGGAGATTTTCAAGTATCGTTGTAATTTCCGAAGTTCCATCAATATGCAACTAAATTAAACGAAACAAGAATAAATGAATCTTAACACTATGCAAATTATATGTTAATTATTATTCTAAAAATAATTTCTATTTACTCCAATTATTTCTAGTAACTCTACCTCGTCACAAAACAGTTAAAAGAATGACATTTAATATTTCCATTTTCATTCCTGCCCTTTAGCAAAAAAAAAAAAAAATAAATAAATAAAATAAAAGAGAACGTCCATGTCTGTCATGTTAGCACACAAAAAGGGAACGAATGGATTAAAAGATTAAAACATTCCTGTTGAAGAATGCTGCATTTAACACAATATTTGAGTTCGGTTTCATTTCCACATACTAAAGCTGGCGATGGGATAAAACAATTTGTTACTTCAAAGAACAAATACAATTGATACGGCTTGATTACAAGAGCAGTTCTATATAGTTGTTGATACATACGAATATCAAAGGCTAGCAATTATTGAGCGAGTGTTTTGTTTAGAACAAATGAGATAACTTATTGAAATGTATTCGTAGTTAACGTTTAGTGTTCCCAAAAGCATTTCAAGTTAACAGTATTTCCCAGCGTTGCAGATTTGGTAGTGTTTGTAACGTAATTAAAGCATATTCCAGTTCATTTAGTGTTGTAAATTAACCTTGAATGCACATCTTAAATAATAAAAATAATATAGAATATAATTTTTTATGACTTCTTAAATAAATAAATAAATTAAATCACAATTTGGACATCGGACTACCAATGTACCTACATTGAAGATTAACGACGCGACGTGAAATTTTTAGCAGTGCTAAAAAAATGATGCCCTTTCGAAAATGAAAAATCTCACTGTAATTTCTTAAAGTTTACGATTTTTTAAAATTAACAGATATGAGTTCCTTAGTTCATATTAAATGGAATTGTACTAGGCGGTTTTATAAAAAATTTTAAGTACTGTAAAAGCAGAGACTCAAGATAAGTTTTTATTCTTCTAAAGTATATAAGAAATAATTTTAAAATCTTAAAAAGTGAAAATGAAATGAATTTATTTTTATAACTGAAAAGTATTTTATGAAAAGAAAGTCAATATTCTATCCAAAAAGAACACGCTAAAACTCCGATTACTTAACGATTATATTAACTTTAGACTTACTCGTATAAAATATAAAAATTAAGAAATATAGAAATAGAATTCTCAGTATATTTGTCAAATATTAACTACTATTTAGATTTATTTTTATAAAATCAAACACAGTTCAAGCTTATTTTATACTGTTAGGCACGTTACGTATGAAGCAGTAACTGGTGCATTTACATGCGGTAATAATGTGGTATCGGGACCATAAATCGTGTATTCACATTGCTATTATGTCGAGTCACAATCCACCGTCCGCGACGCAGCGGATTTTATACTGACCTAACCTAACATAACATAACCTAACCTAACCTAACGTAACCTTACCTAACCTAACTTAACCAAACCTAACCTAACCTTACCTACCTAACCTTACCTAACCTAACCTAACCTTACCTAACCTAACCTTACCTTACCTTACCTTACCTTACCTTACCTTACCTCACCTCACCTTACCTTACCTTACCTAACCTTACCATTTGCTGGTGTGTCCATTTGCTCAGCGTTGGTTCTACAGCATAGTTTACTTTTTTATAACACATCACATAGAGATAATATGGCATTATGATTGATTATATTTTACATTTAGGTCTACTTTACCTATAATAGGTTAGGAAGTCAACGAAAATTTCCATTTTATCGTTGACTTCCACTTAGTTATTTAATTTGGACAATTGGAGTTATTTGCTCGGAACAGTTAAAGTTACACAGAAATCGTTGACTCAAATCTATACTTATTTAATACGCTAAGGGGTTTTTTGTCTTGAGAACTCCTCCTACAATTTTCAAGTTTTTGGTGTCGTTGGATAGGGCTTGGTCTGTAGTTGTTTCCGCCAAAAAGCATGATAATCGGACTGAAAATAAAGGCACTATCCAACATTGAAATCTCAAAATTTTACATTTAAATAACATTGGGGACTGAATAAAGCATTTGAAACATCTGTTAATAATCAGTTGTAAATACGTGTAGTTATTGGCGATTAAAGATATTCACATTATTGGATTGGTCAGATGTCATTGATTTAGAGCTAAAGTAACATTTGTACTGTATTTAAATAAATTGCTCGATTTTGAGCAACACGTATACTAGTTCTACTTAAATGTCTAAGCAAAAGAGCACATCGGTATTTTAAATTGAAAGCAATTAATTGAATCATTATCATCCTTATTCGAAAATATAAGCATACCCTGAAATAAAGTTGATAATATTTCTTCATAACAAGTTTCATACAGTTCCTTTATTTCGTCCATGTAAAACTTTCAACTTACTTGTACCACATGATCACTGTAATTATGTTGCGTCTGTGAGTACAATATATGATCTCATTGATTTTTCATTAGATTGGGAGAAATGAAAAATTCTAATGGAGTATATTTATTACGATCTACTCGTATTACGTTCTTGAGGATAAAATGGGGCATTTATTTTTAATGTATTTTGTAGAGTAAATAAAGTGACAAGTAAAGCAGACTAAAGCAGACTTTCTGTTGGCATATTGAGGACGCGACGCACGTATTACAAAAAAAGCTTATGCATTTAAATATTCTCTAAATAGAAGACAATTTATTTGCAATTGGATCGAGGTTTCAAGGTTACCATGTCCATGTAAATCAGATACCGATATTGTGGTTTTATGTGATTTACTATTTACTGGTTTTAATTTTAAAAAACAGTAGATAAATCCATTTTTAATGCTTATTGCATTGAACATCTGTGTTTTATTAACACAAAAACTTCTTAATTTGTTGAAAAACATAATCTCACAATATTGTTTACTCAACACAGACAGGTTTCAGACTGAAAAAGAGGAGAAACTGTTATGGGTAAACTGATGGTTTGGACTAACCTCGTTTATTTCACCTCTTGGGACTTAGTTGTTTAAGTTGATGATTTTAATTAAAATATATCAACTTTTATTTTTTTAGGGTTTGATAAACTTTGAATTGTTTCTTGTAATTAACTGAACCATTGAAACAATAGGCTGAGGGTTACTTGGCAACTGGAATCATCCCTTTAACCGTGCTGAGCGATTTCAATGAACTCATTCGAACACATGACTGAATTTCCCAAGTTTAGGTGAACCCTGAGTAAGCAACCCTATTTTGATGAGCTAGAAAATCTCGTTACAAAATGTCAAACACCTACAAATTGGTTGGTCCTGAAGGTTAGTATGATTTTTATAATAGTAAGCACGTTCTTTACTTTATGCAAAGTATTCCATTTACTCTCCATTAAAGTATATTCCATTAAAGTATCGATTCCATTACAATAACACCATCAGCTACAAAAAAAAAAAAAAAAATGTCTCAGCTTGAAAAATATTGACTTTCCACGTTTTACCCTGTAGTCTTCAATTATTTCTGAGAAGTAAATCTATTTTTGGAAATACAGTTAAAAGTTAAAGCTTCTTAAAAATTAAGTTAGCAATTTTATTACAATAGCCTGTATCTGAAAAGTATCTTTTTTTTACTATGATATTAAACTGATAAATAATTTCTCTAATGAATGCTGTTATCAAAGTCTCATGAAGCTCAATGAAGTTTCAACGTAATCACATTTGAGAACAACATTTTTTTATGTGAGTATCAAACTTGAAATATTTCGCAATTTAATGACATTTTGTAGCAAAGTAAATTAGTGTGTTATAAAAATATAATAGTACTAAAGTAGACCTAATTTGAATATTCTTTCATTTGTCTTATCTAATTTTCTTCCCCTTTGGTCCTTCAGCTGATTGATGTTTTTACTCTTGATGGCTAAATAAAAAATAAAGGTCTAGTCTAGGAAAATTGCAAAACATAAATATTTTCTTATGGAAATTATTACCTGGGATTTTTGTGAGTAGTTGATTTACTAACATTCCTACTTAGAATGTTAATATTTTGTAGGAGTAAGATTGCGCATAAATTTTAATTCATTATCTTGTTTAAGAGGTAATTTAAGTCAATCATTTTGTGCAGTTAGCAGATTTTAATTCGCCAATCATCAGTTTAAGAGTCTTCGCCGATAATTGGGCTCGTCAAGGGACTTATATATCATTTTTTATTTTATTCTCAAATGGGGTTGTTAAAATACAATACTGAGGTATGCATGAAAATCAATCAAGATCCATAATTTAAGATCAAAAGAATGTTAATTTTATCATTGGGAGCGTCTCAAAAGATGTTTGTATGGTTGGCGCGTCTACTCGGGGGAAATCAACAGTGACTAAAGGCAACACGGATCTGCCGTCATTGCTGGGGGTTTCCCGCTGTCCGCAAACGCTCACATCATTAATAAATGAATTCCCTAAAGAGCCTCTCATATTTTTTATATTAAATAATAGAAAATCCTTACAATTAGAGGTAGTAGTTAGGAAAGGCCAAGTAACGCTAGCAGTTAGTACATTTCAATTTGAATATCATCAGTTTAATTCTTTGCCGACATTTGGCTCGCAATGGGACTTATCCTTTATTCGTTATTTTATTTTGTGAAGGTTGTTACAACATGGCACTAAAAGGTATATAGAAGTTTGTCTGAAAATTAGTCATGCGTATTAGAAACACCATCTTCTGAACGGCAGACAACTGGAGTATAAAATACGATAATTGTTGGAGTCCCAATCAAAAATAAACTAAACTGCAGGTTTTTTGCACCATCTATAACACTTCTTGAGCATTGCCCAATGGTTTTATCAGGTACAAGAGAATTTCAATGCATAATAAAATTGTATACTTTTGGCTCTGCGTTTACACATTTATCTAAACTTGAAATATTTTTTTATTTCAAAGTTTAAAAATATTAATTTAAAAGGGTTAAAAATATTTTTTAATTGAATGTATTAAACGGTTGAGACTGCTGAAAGCCATGGGATTTTTATAGAAAAATTTAATAGACTTTATATTTTGGACATTTTTTATTTTTGGATGCTAAAAATATAAATTTATTAAGATTTTGTATACACCAAATAAGTTTGTCTTATTCTTCTTACGATTTTCACATTGTATTATCGTATTATTTGGAAATAACAGTTTATTAGAATGTTCCTTTATATACATATAGAATTTTTAACCACTATCTGCTGGAGTCGGGAAAATCCTGCTTTTATAGGTCACATCTTACTAGAAGAGATTTACATACTCAATGAATTAGACTAGAAGAAACTTTATTCTTTTTCACTAAAAACGTAAGGGGTTTATAATGATGTATCTGATTTAAATTAAACAAAACAAACAACTAAAATAAATAAAAAAAACATACTCTAATCATCTCCAAAATTTATTGGAATGTATTTAATATTATCAGTTAACATTTCTGTCAACCTGTCTTTTAAATTAAAAATGTTAATGTACAAAGAAATATGGTTTGAAAATGAATTTAAAAAATGTGAATCTAAGTTTGTTATGGAAAGTTGTAATGAACTTTATGGCTAGCAATCGAAGTAAAATACTCGTTTAAAATCCCTCGTACCTTATGAAGTGGCAGGGATTTATTGTAACTTTTTCCAACTTTATATACGTTTTGTTTAACCATAACATTTTTGTATTAGTCCCAAAGCAGTCGGAGCTTTCTAAATTTTCACAGTTAACGGTCAAAATTCTTGATAAAAGTTAGAAAACTCTTTGTAAGAGCTGGAATGTATATTTGTCACATTATATAATGGGTAAACATAAAAGAAAATTAATGGAACACATTTAAATGTAAGGATAAAAAAATCCACTTGGCTCTCATTCAGAGTTTCAACTTGGCAAGAACAGCTTTTGCTATGAAAATCACGTACACCACTCTTCTCTGCATACTTTGCATCTATATTCAGTGATCTTGCTTTTGATATCCTTGCAAAATCATTCTCAGACTTTCAATTCACCCAAAAGTTATTTTGGTAAGAAATATTTGATATTTTATGTGTTACATTTACAACCTTAAAACTAATTAAATTTCAAAAGTATGGAAAAAACGCAAGTAGGCAAGTAGATATATCATGTAATTGTATGGAAGAAAATCTGTTATATGTTGTATGATTCCACGAAACTTTGAAAACTTTGTTATCCAACTTAAGGAGGAGTTGTTCAACAGGTAACACTAATGATTTGTTGAATATGGCAAGATAGATTAATATAAACTTCAACCAGTTGACCATATTCTTACAACTTTGTTAAACCTAGCTATACTGAAAGAATTAAAAAAGCTACGGGTAGATTAAAAAAATGAAGTGGACTCATTCCATCGTTAATTGTGGCTAGAATAGTCCAATTGTTTGAAATGTATTTCTATGGAATGTATTTGATAGAAATTTTTCAACTCGTATTTAGTTGGCTGACTGAGGAGCGATGACCAGTTAAATTTGATTCATAAACCCGTAACCACTGCATAGGCAATGTAAGGTAAAAAATTATAAATAGTGCCCTGGCAGTAATGCATCTTCTATTAGATAACAATATAATTGGTTTTCTGCTGTGGAATAAACTTATATTTTTTATTTATCAAACTATAAGTGTTGCTTCTTATTGAAATAATTCAGTTAAATGTACTGTATGAACATAATATATTTTAAAGGTGTAAATAAGTAATTTTAAGTAAAACTAAAGTAACAAGGATCAATGGTTTTGCCGGTTTTGTTTACGTCCTGGTTATGTAACTATAAACTAAAGTACATCTCTAGCAGCGTGCTAAGGTTTTATAAGGGATTACTCACTCCAAGGTTTGTGTTCAAAGACGTGATGCCGCATATTAGAGTGACGTCAGATATTGAGAGTGACGTCATGAATTATACATTGGAGAGATGAGGAGAAACATAAAGAAATAGTTATTTGTGCTTCTAGGGACTAAAGTACAAATTTTTCTCCCTGAAGGGAAAGTGTTGTCGCCCGAAGGCGAAGCCGAGGGCGACAATTTCCCTGAGGGAGAAAAGTACTTTAGTCCCTTGATGCACACAACATTTTTCCTCCACCTACACGAATAAAATTTGGGCCTAATAGGCCTACCGTAGATAATTTAACTTTACCTTCATATGATCCCTTGCTCCGTCAAGCTGGATCAGTCACATCAACATAAAAAAACACACAAGGTAGGCCATATCAATTTTAAAGAACACGAAAAAACCAAATATAATTTAAGCCTGGTTAAAAGTCTTACACTTATGTTTTGGACTTCTTAGGTTAATAGCCTACCCAAGCGAAATGTAAACAAACACCTACACTGCCACGGCCATCTCTAGTACTAGAGATGCTGCTCACCCACTGCTGACTGAATAGTCAGCAGTGAGTGAGCAGCAGCTACAGCTGCTATTCGTCAACAATGAGTAACGAAACAAATACAAGTAACAGCTGACTGTGGCTCATGTTCTTTTTAATCTCTCTTTTAATGTTATTCTTATGTAAGTAACTTTAGCCCCGTGGTACGAAAAAACTTGAGTTTCCCCTAGGTAGAAAGTATTCAAGTCACATGGGATAGAAATTAGTACTTAACTACTCTATTCCAAGGAGTAAAATACGGCTTTAGATAGTAGGTGGAGGAAAATAATAATAATTATAATAAGTAAGTAGAATAATACAGTGTATGCTGTTATTGTTAATGTTTGACATATTAACATCATTTTAAAACACCTGAAATATTATAAAGCATTTAATTTAGAAAATTTTGCTTCCTGCTTCCTTCCTGTCCATATATCTGTTCAAAAGAAAAAAACAAACATATTCTGAGTCATATACAATCTTAATGGTATAAGTAATGCCATTACAGTTGAACTTTGCTCTAATCTAATAACACTGACAGTATAAATTATGACCTCGTTGCCTTCCAACTGCAGTAAACATTTACTACTCTAGTTTTATTACTTAGTTATAAAGCTCTACATTAGACTTATTTGAACTAAATTAATCATTGTTTGAGATGAGTGCTTGAACTGTTGATTATTGCAAAACTACTTCCTAAATCAACTCAGTGAGCCTTGGAGCTTTTCTTTGGTCAATGATTAAAAAAGATTCCATATAACATATAAAATACGATTACTATTCTTCCTATAAATATACTACTATGTTAATTTCGCTTACATAATTCTACAAAAAATTCAAGGAATGGTAAAATATTCTTTGTATTAATTAACTAACTCTCTTACAAAAGGCAGTTAGAATGAATTTTGTGAAAAAATTTAGAAAACTACGAAATTATATATAATTAGTTAAATTTTTAATGAACGTTATTCTTAATAAAAAAAATTTAAAGATATTTTGTAATGAATTATTTAAAATGTTGTCGTATTATTTTTCTCGATTCTATACACAATTTGCGTTCTGTAAAAAAAAAATCTAGCTCGGTGCTGCTAGCTTATAAAATATTTTTTAAGTAATAAAATTTACACTTTTTTTATTAGCATGATACGTGTTGTTTGTAATCAAAAATGAAAAACAAACGTCTACAACACTCAAACTATATTTAAGTTGTTTGAGTGTTGTAGACGTTTGTTTTTCATTTCTAATAAAATTTATAAAACAGAGTGTATTATTATTATTAAGTCTGAAAGAATTTCTTTTAGGAAATATAATTTATTCGGCAAACCACTTATAAAAGAAAGATTATTCCCAACGTTAACTTTTCCAAGTCCCATTATATTTAACGGCAAGCTCCAGTGTTCGGTTTCAAATGATTCAACTTGGAACAAGTTCCGCGATTGTGTAATAAAAGTGATTCAATAAAAACCATTTCAACAAACCTAAAGTCAACTGGTACAGTGCATTTTACAGTCCTTTCCTGTTCATAAATAAGATTTATTATGATTTTTTATTATACTCTTGGCAATCTTTATAAATCCTTATATTTCTAAACTCATTTGGTAACATTCGTTGATTTTGAGCTGTGCATGTTTTTTACTGGCAAGTATTAATTTATTTTGCATTAAAACACAACAATTTTAAAGATATTTATGGAATATTGTTTTATTTATTAGATTAGCAATACGCTTCAGAGATGTGTGATATAGAGAATAAAATATGATTGGAATAAAATCTAAGAAGTGACACGCGAAAAACTTCCGTCATTATAAATTCTATTTTAAAAGGTGTAGCTAAATATATATCCTAATCTTTTTCTGTAACGATAAATCTATACGTGGTTTTATATGACCTGGTTTCAATTAAAAATAATTTTCTTTACGAAATTATTCTTTGTTTATAGTAAATTTCATTTTAGATACGATGAATAGGACAGTTATTTTTTATTTTTATAGTTAAACATTAAAAATGAAACAAAATTTAAATGAGAAATGAATTTAAAAAGTCCCAGTTCGTAAAATGTATGAGCAATTTGCTTTTGCAACCTCACTTTCTTGCAATCCTGTACAGTTCTTACATTCTCTATATAGTTACGTTCAGTACTAGTAGGTCTACTGTTTTCTACTATGTTTGTTGAACTATCTCCTGGAATTGTTATTTAAATTTAAAATATAAATCAGGTTGATTGAAAAATTTACAAAAATTCTGTGGGTGGAACTTCAGAATGAATTCTAAAACAAAAGAGAATATTATACGTCTCTAATATACCAGCTTTACTTCTTTTTTATTTTATTTTATTTTATTTGGCTTTTTAAATTTTAGTTAGAATAATTTGATGAGTTTTACTAACAGTTATTTGACCCCAGGATTTTAACATTTTGAACGAAATTGTTTATAAAGTTTAAAATTTTGTAGAAAACTGTCCACTCATAAATTTAAAATGTTGTCCTACATAAAAAAGGTTGTTTGTTGAAACTGTACCTTTTGTAATTAAAAGTGTCAAATTTGGGTAAGTTAAAATAAACAATGGAAATACATTCAAATAGATAAACAGAAAATATTAATCTCAATACTTGTGTTTCACATGATTTTTCCTGTTACTTCATTATTATTGTAAATATTTACTAACAATTTTTGAAATTGACAAATTATTATTTCCTACAAAGAATTACTGTTCCCACAAATTTTACTTAACTGTAAAATTCTAAAAAAGGTGTTTCCATAATATTAATAAAAAATAAAAAAAATGTCTAGGTAATATATACATTAGGGGTGTTTAACTTCACTAAAAGAGTCGAGTCTGGACCTTAAAAACTCCTAAGATTAAAAATGTATTAATTTTATTAAAATCAGTTTATATTAATTATATTAAATTTAATCAGTTTATTACAAATTACTAAATTTTTTAGTTGGCGATATTATAATTACAATATAATAATTGTTGCCTAACTGCCGAACTGTTGCCTTCTCAATTTTTTTACATCAAAGTGCTTGTAGTTTGTTGCATGTTTAACTAAGATGCAATTAAAATAATAGACTTAATTTTATACCTTGGGTAAGATTACACTCAATGAAAATTTTAATTAAAACGTAAGAACTAGGGAAAAACAAAGAGAAGTATTAATGTCAGGGGGGTTTGTTTTGCTGATTTGCATAGGGAGGTTTCTGGAGCTACTGTGTGGAGAGAATGCTTTGTTTGGCACAATACATTACTGCATTCATTATCCTGGTGCATTCCTCCTGAACACAGTATGTGTGTGATAGTTTTAGTTGATGATAGTGTGAGATTTAAAAGTCGTAAAAAGGTATCGATTGCTGAATTATTTAGAATTACAAAGCAATTTTACTCAACGATTTTATTCAGCAAGAGATCCCTACATATTTAAAAAAAAGTAAAAAAAAGTCAATGGAGGATACGATTTTGAGCTAAGCACGCTAGTAAAAAAGAAAAAAAAGAAATGCCTATAACATAATATGATTTATAAATTTAATTAGGAATCTTTTGTATTTTCAATCAGACGAACAAAGAAAAATATAGTCTGATAAATAAAGGCCTGATAAAATCGTATTCAGTTTCTATAAAAATGATCAAAACTGAACTTACTGAATCAGGGTTTTTTCAGTCCTGAAGTCAGACGTTTGTGTCTGAATCAGCCTGAATCAGGTCTGACTTATTAGGTCTTCTTAAACTATAATTGACTACTATACTATTATTGTCTAATGAGACTGGAATTTTCTCAATCACATTTGATAGGTCCTGAAGTCAGATTATTTGTGTTTGAATCAGGTCTGACTTCAGACTATAAGGGTTTGGACAGAACTGAACATCCTGAATCAGATTTATCAGTCCTGAAGTTTTTCAAATAAATCAGGCCTAACATTAGGCCTAACATCAGGCCTTTAAGTGCCTTTATCAGTAAAAGGTTTTGTGTTTTAATCTGTCTGAAATGGTTTGATCAGAGCTGAGTTTTCTGAATCAGACTTCATTTAATTATACTTCCTTTTTCGCATAATACATAGCAGTATTTACCCCACGTTATTAATACAATTCTCTTTTATTTTTAATTATGAGGTTGAGATTCCTTTATGAAATGGCATTGCTCATTACTTGTGTTCAACCGTTAAATCAAAAATATTATTTTATTACGTAACATACTGAAATTTGTCTTTTGAGTTTGCAGTGGTATTCTGCAGCAGTAGTGGACCAATCACAAACGACACTGGACGTCCATTGTTGTGGACAATGGGAATCGGTCCTGTTGTTGTCCTCTATTGATTGTGCTGCTGTTTTAAAATATCATTGTACAGCCATAGTCTGTCATGATTATCAAACATTTTTATATGTTATATTAATTTTGCATAGATGAGTTTTAGACTGGAGTTAGAGTTAATGTAGTGAATATGTCTTGATTTTTATAGTTTGAAACATTCAGCTTACGCTCTAAAAAACTGATTAAGTTCTACATAAACACTAATAAAAAAAATGTTATTCTATTATTTAATGCTCTGACGAAAAGAATGTACAATTGTAAAATTTTAAAATAGTCATAGAATAAAAAAATGGCACTTAGCAGAACCAGGTAGGAACCGACTCTGACTACTCCACGTGAGACATCCATGTGTCAAATAAAACCAATAAGTAGTCGGAACCGCTAAAAATAATATGGAAAAAATCGGAATACATCTGATCTACTTTGTCAGATAAATTAAACTGTAACATACAGAGGAAACAAAATGCATGCGTAAGCCTCATAATTAACTTTGAATAACAATACTTCAGTAATTGTGATACTGTAATGAGAAAAATACATAGCAATATCTCAGTTCTACTATATTTTATACAGAAGAAACAAAACGTGCCAGCCTAGCACTTGATATAATTAACTTTGAATGACAATTCTTCAATAATTGTGATGAACGGGTGGCAGGTAGGCGGACATGTGATATACAGTCTGAGTTGGTGATGAGTTATGGCCGGTTGTGAAACATAAATTTATGACACATAAACTTGATTGAATAATGTTAATATCGTCGTAGCACCTGAGTGTAGGTATTCCTATAACTTAGTAAGCAAGAAAGGTATCACTTGGGGGGTTCTTATGTAAATTATTATTATCTAATTTGTTATATTTTTTGTTATTATTTATTTAAGAGGTTAGTGTGAAAATATAATAAACTAAAAAATAATACTGTATTATATTGTACAGTAAGACCACCTAATTTAACCCTTATTAATTTTCAAATTTATTATTTTATATGTATGCGAACAAATTTATATGTTCGCTTCAACAATGGTGATATGTTCAATAAGTATGTAGATTACATTGGAATAAATATTTTCTCACGACTTTCACAATTATTTAAGTTCCACTCGTGGCCACCAAGACTGCTTTTAGAAAAAAAGTGCTGCTACAAAATACAGGGTGTCTATAAAAAACCTTTACAACCTTACTATCCTCCCATCCTCTTTCCATGTAACATACACGTTTTCTAAAAACACCACATGAAAGAGTAGCTCAAAAAGTTTTAATCAGTAGCAGTTTTATCAGCTGATTGGTTTATTTTGTTGTTTGGTAAACAATAACAAATAATTTGTGAATCCCATCAGAATTGCAATGGATGTTCGTATTAAAGCGTAGTGTGGAGTGGTTTATTGAAACCAAGCCCTAATTGTTGGTCTTGAAGGAGGATTACTATTGCATCTAGTCCAAAATCTCTGTTGAACAACAACATTAGACTTGGTTTCAATAAACCACTCCACACATTGCGCTTTAATACGAACATCCATTGCGATTCTTATGGGATTCACAAATTATTTGTTATTGTTTACCAAGCAACAATATAAAATCAATCAGCTGATAAAACCGTTACTGATTAATCTTTTTGAGCCACTCTTTCGTGTGGTGTTTTTAGAAAACTTGTATGTTACTTTTAAAGAGGATGGCAGGATGGTAAAGTTGTAACGGTTTTTATAGACACACTGTATTATGCTGCAATGCTGCAAAATAAATTTTGAAACAATAAGTTGATTAAAAATTTGAATTTAAAATAAATTGTTTTATTTTTATGAAAACGAATACATTTTTATCAAATTGTTCCTCGTAAGAATAGCGACCCCTTAAATTTAATATCATATGATAGGGAGAAAATGGTAAAAAATTATTCCTGAAGATTACATTATAGACTCGTGATATTACAAAATACTTCTACTTGAGATTTCCAAAGATTTTTTACAGTACAGTTCTAATAACCATTTCACAAGCCCAACAGATTGTTAGTGTACTTCACTGAGTCAAAACACTCGCTGTGTAACATAAGGCTCTTCTTGATCAAGCTCTGGATAGCTTGTTGATGAAGGCACACTGAGATACTCTCGGGGCCATTGATTGGCTAGAGCGGTTCGTTATATGATAGATAATGTTCGGGACACGTGCCTCCTTCAATATGGATAACACCTATATGAGAAAACATAATGAGTTTATGAGTCCATATGAGTTTAGCACATAATGGAGTGGGATAATGATTAGACGGGAAAGTCTAATGTTAGAAAACTTTTATTTTGCTTTTAGGCTGGTTGTAGATAGTCATAAACGTTGTATGAAAAAATAAAATTCGTTTATAATCTATCAAGGACTCTAATAATTAGTTGGCTGGTTTTTGAGTACATACTCTTTTATGATTTTATTTATATTTTCCTTTAAACAATGGGAAGTGGAATATGCATGTTCAAAGTAAATAGTTTGTGCCATTTTGTTTATTATTTCTAATGATACTACATATTAAGAGTCTATAGCTTACACTTCTATATAAAGCAAACCAATAAGGTTTTAAAGCCTCTTCAAATATAATTTTTCTCGTCGAACGCGGGAGTTTCACTGACACTGCACTCTCAGTCACTTTATAGTCCATGCAGGAACCATAGATCTTCATAGCCCATAAAATGAACATAATAAAACTGCAGGGCTGACTTAACAGAACATACTGACATACTGTAGGTCCATGTTAAATACAATATCATGACTTCGTGCTTCCTACAACTAAGCTACATCTTTGACGGTTTGGATATATTCAGATTTTAAACTGGGTATTTTAGCTTTGTATCATTCAGAACTTCATATTGAATAAATACATTCTCTATTAATATGAAAGAATAACGCAAATTGGACCTTCAAATTAAGACCGAGTGGCAGGTAAAGAATCATATTGACAATACATTCGACATTTAGAAGTCAGGTTGTGGCGAATTGTTCAGAAAAAATTGTTGCGTAATTTTTTTTGAAGAAATTTGCAGAAATTGTTGCGTAGGAAAAATATGCTATGTATTATGTGTAGATCAATAAAGTTTTCACAAGACTGTCTTTAGTTTACGTATCTAAGCATATGCATAAGATTGCTTTCTAAAGCATATGAAGAACGGGAATAGGCTTTCTCCCAAGTAAATAAAATATAGTTGTATATTTGAACACTACAGAAATCCTCCTGCTAATCGTATGTTTTAAATTTTATTCCACGAAATTATAATAATCTCTACACCTAACGAAGTAAAAGATATAAATTTTTTCCTCATATATTTCAAAGCACTTCAATCGAAAAACAATGTCAACGTCCTTATCTAAAAGGTTAATGTAATTCGTACTGGAAGAGAGTGCCAATTTTATTCAGGAGGATATGTTAGTGCTATACATTCTTTTGGATAAACGACCAATTGTTTTATGATTAATAATCTATGACCACAAAGAAGTCCAATTTACTAAATTGTGAATTTTATTATTCAATATACAACATAATAAATCAATAATTTTTACTTTAAGATTTCTAAGATGCTTATTAAGCATAAAAAATACATTACTAGAATTTTAAGGTAGGAAATACTAAATTTTCTTTTATTTGTAATCACTTAGTAATTAAAGTCCAAAATGTCTAATTACTATTGACCAATTTCGATACATTTGAATATCATGCAACTCAGATATTTTGACAATAACATATTTTGTACTTGATTCCAAAATTAAAATTATAATGCTAACAAGTTCTTAACTAAATTAAAGTGTTTTATTGTTCCAAATTATGTACCAAATAATTTTAAAAGGCTTCTCTAGAAGGATTTTACCGTGAAGTTATTTTAGTTTTGTAATAATAAAACACCCTACCAGGACAAATATTATGAAATTAACAGAATGCTTTAACATGAAGGTTATCGCTCAAGATGTTTGAAATGCTAAAGCGTCGACTCCTGGGAAATCAAGGTAGACGTAAAGCAACACGGATCTGCCGTTATTGCTGGGGATTTCCATACAGCACCTCAAACGTTCTATGACTCTAAATTAAATGGTGTACCCTGGAGAATTTCAATAGAACTTTAATTCTGAGAATGATTTAATATTTTGATGGTATATGGTTTACAAATTATATGAGTCTGAATCCTATTCCAAAAGAGAAGTGAACAAATTATGGATTTCAATATAATCTAAGTTATCTTTGTCAAGGCATTTAGAGTAAAAATCATTGTAATATTTTTACTTATAAAAACACAGTTTAAACACTCAATTCTAGTTATCCATAACAACTCATCCAAGAGAAAAAAATACGTGTCATATCGTGTTAAACAACACTACTTACGAAAAAATACAAAAGATTTTCTATATTTTCATGTAAAAATTTGTTTTGGTAGGGTGAAACTTATTTTAATAATAAAAAACTCAATTAGGCTTAGTAAACATAACAAAGAAAAGCCTGTTTAAAAAATTGTATGTAAAGAAAATTGTGTTATTGAATTAATTCATGTTTCATCTTTCAACTTCTATAGAAACAAAACTGTAATTACAACTATTTCAAGAGAAATATAAACATTTTAAGGGTTTATAAATATATATTTTTACTTATAATTAATACATTTATTTCAACAGAATTAATTTGATCATACATCATTTGATCATCAAGTAAATCAATGAAAAAACAATTATATGGTAAATAATAGTCTAGAAATAAGCTTTAATAAAGAAAATATGTTAGTAAACATATAGTGGTGGAGTTGTAGAATACCTGAATAAAGGTTTTTGAGGAGCTAATGAGGTTTGAAACAACGCGAGACCACCCGCCCGTTTTGTTTGAACAATAGCATGTCCAATTGAATGGAAACGCATTTCCAATGCGTTGTGAATAATTAACATAAATGTTTGTATAAAAAAATTCTAAAGAGAAAATCATACCAATTTATACAATTTTTTGAATTTTAGCCATCGTAGTGAAACTACATTTGTAGTCATTTAACAACTGGGTCACAAGGTATACTATTAGTTAACGTTGGATATGCTTTCGTGGGAAAATAAAATTATAACTGAATCTTTATAAAATAGTTTTCCAAGTTTTCTCTCTTTTTTTTTGTTATTCAGTCTCAAAACAAAGACTTTTAAATCTAATTACTTACTATAACATTAATTTTAATACAAGATATCTCAAGATAAAGAAAATATGTAACTGTCATTTAAAAAATACATTACGATTGAAAAACATTTTTATGCCTAACTGAACGGTAAATAGATTTCCGTTCAAAACATTTGGCACAGACTCAACTTTTTACAGTAATTACACACTCACAATTAGTGGAACCTATGTTACGCTTCTTTTCTTATTCCTATTAACACTGAAAATATAAAATATACACTTGTTAAGTATTGACAAAATAAACAATTTTTATGAATGAGCAATTAAAACAATTGGTGCTGTTAAAAGAATGATCGCAGAACTTTGTAAAATAAAGTAGTTCACTTCCAACAGCAGTAAGCATTTGACTGCAATCGTTTTATTACTCTGCACTGGAGATCTGTTTTTGATTGATTCCGGCCGAATCATTCGACATCAGAACGACGTCATAAAGTTTTATTATTTTACGACATCGTGACCTGATCTACAGGCCTCTGAATTGACATTTATGTAGGCCTACTGCACTTCGATTCATAATATTGATGAAACTATATTGAGTTTGAAACAATTTCATGGTTTATAATAATTAACACAACTTCAAACTATGTCTAGATGTTTTTAAGTGGACAGTGTATGTTGACCTCTTTATAAACAGTAAAATTATTTCAAGTACAGACATTGCACTAAGCACAATCTATTATAATGTGCAGTAACATCTTACAAATGTACATTATTAAACCAAATTCAAACCCGTTCCTTAGTAAAATCTTTAAAGTACCTCACATTAAAATCAGATTTTAGCATTGATGAATGAGAGCTTGGCATTGGACAAAAGTACTAATTATTCGATTACGATTCATGATTTCGTTTTCTGTGCCTAACCTCAAAGAATGTAATCATATGTGGCTGAGAATTATTTCAAGTGACAGTTTTTTTCATTATTTATAAGAAAGACAGTAGTCTTTTTCATTGTTTATTGGGTATTTTTTGTGTGTATTACTTGCATGTACCATTTGCATTTTTTGCATGGCTGTCAACATTTATTTGTGGTTTGATTCATGAATTTTTTCATAAATTTGTGAATTAGCATGGTTACTATTTAAGTATGATGGTCTGTTAAAAATTAGTCCCTGTGAGTAGTTAGATTTGGTTACTTCTGGCACAGGCCAGCTGCCCCGGAAGCCACGTGCCGGGGCACATAGCTTCCGGTCGTATATTAAATGAGGGGTGAGGAGGTGGGGTGAGCGTTTGAAGTAGATTTGCGCATAAATTAAAAGTTAGTTCAAGACTGAAATTCAACAATTTGGGAGTGAACTAAATGTGCGCATAAATTAACCGGGTTCAACTAAAACTTCGCATAAATTAAAAGTTAGTTCAAAACTGAAATTCAACAGTTGAACAAAAGTAGAAGTTAGTTGAAAAGGGAGAGGGGATAATTGCTTCAAGGTCATCCGGAGGAAGTTTTTAAAAAAAAAACTGAACTTCTAAGAGTTCAGTTTAACATCGATCGTCGTACAGGTCAGTCGAAACCGACGAGCGACCGAAGAATAGCTTCAAGATCATTCCTCGCCGTCGAAGATACATCCGAAACTTGGACGGGGTTCTGTGGATTCGGTGAAGGCGAAGTTCTTGGAGGATTCTCTCTCGGGTGGGTAGTAGACGATATTTCGTGAACTTGTACTTGTTCTTGGTTTGTATCCATCTTCTTGTAGTGTGTAATTCAGAGCGGAGTAGTTGTCGGTCGAAGAGCGTATAGAAGAATGAAACAGGAATTGTCGTGAGCGCACTTATATAAAGAATGGTGGGGATGAAATAGAAAAACCTGTTGAACACAGTCGATAGGTGTAACAAGTTCGAAGTTGTGGAAACGTAACATCGAACGCAAAATGTTGTGAATAACATTATCATCAACGTGAACCTGCGAAGTTCTAACAGAGTATAACGGGTTAAAACTTAATTTCTTCCTCACTTTTGTTAAATTTGTTTTAGTCTTTGAAACCGATGGTTTGTAATTATTTCGTAATATATGTTGTGTCCGCAAAAGTTTCAATTTCAAACAATGCGTATCCATCACACGATGGTTTGTAATTATTTCGTAATATATGTTGTGTCCGCAAAAGTTTCAATTTCAAACAATGCGTATCCATCACAAGAAGTATGTCAGACGTGTAGAAGTGAGAACAAGACAAATGAATGAGATATAACGTCGAGCACGCGAAAGTGATTCAAACAGGACGACATGTGCTAATGTAAATGAAACTCCAGGTTAGTAGCAATTAGACTTGTATAATGAAGTTGGCGAAACGTATATGTAATGAGTAGGAAGGATGTGAACAACTCAAATGCGAGTTAATTAATGGTCGCGGCGCGATGAACAATCTCCTTTTTATAACGGCTATCGCGTGGGAAGGATCAGTTCCGCATGAGCGTCCAAGTGGAACCTCCCGTGTTCACTCAAGCGGAACCCCCCCCCCGTGACTAATCAAGCGGAACCCCCCCCCCATAAAAAATGGAGATTAAATCCCCCCCCCCCCCCCCGGTGTTCACTCAAGCGGAACCCCGCCGGGTCGATGACCGGTCAATGGCCGGTCACGACCGGTGTGCTAACCCCATCTAATTACCACACTTCACATCCCATGCCAGCCATGAACTACTATTGTTTGAATGAAACAGAATTAAACATGGCAGCTACCATGGAAAATTCTAACCTCAAACCTTGGTTTTTTACGTCACTGCGCATGCGCCGCTCCCACTCCTTCGTTTCATTTTTATGCTGCTATAACTTGTACTGGAGTGAGCCAACTTCACGCTACGGCGCCTAGTCATGTATTACTCACTTTAGCGCTACTGCGAATGCGCCTAGTCTGTATTACTCACTTTAGCGCTGCTGCGAATGCAACGAGTTCTCCGGATCGGAATCACTCCTCGCTATTGCGCATGCGCCGAGTCCTGTATTACTCAATTTAGCTCTACTGTGCACGGAAAGTTCTAACCTCAAACATTGGATTTTACGTCGCTGCGCATGCGCCACCCCCACTCCTTCGTTTCATTTTCACACTGCTGCGAACTGGAGTGGATTGAAGACCGTACTGGAGTGAAACAATTTCCCCACCACTGCATTAATTACCCCCACCACTCAAAAACCCGAGGAGCGATACGAGCCCGATTTTCGCGTCAGTCGTCAACGAGTTTTCATAGCGAAAAGTCGTTGGCGACTCGGTAAGAGGTTCAAATATATAGTAGGCCTATATATATTTGAACTTCTTATACTACGTTGCGTTCTTTAATGCAATGTGGTATGTGTGTGTGTGTGTGTGTAAATATTAGTTGTAAGTTGCACTTAATTTAAGAATTAATTTGCGCATTGCGATGTTAGTTATAAGTTGTGTTTAGCGTTAAAGGTGTATTAATTTTAAGAATAATGATGGTATTTGGTTGTGTTGAATTATTTGATATTTAATAATGATGTGTTGTTAGTTTTAAGTGTTGGTATTTATAATTAATGTTGTTGTTTTGCCTTTCAGCTAGATGATAGGGGGTAGATTAACTGTAAATTCAGAAGTTCCGTTGAACTTCACTTAGAAGGGGTGGGACATCCGCAAATTGCGGACTAGGTTTTGCATTTGTTTAGGAATATGATGGGTGGGATAGTTGGGTGGGTGTTAGAGTTGCGTTTCTGCATTAGGTGTTCCAGTTTCCCTTCGAATTCACGGTTACGGATGGACCCGGACCGGCCCGTTACGGGATGGACCCGGACGGGCCAAACAAAATTGCGTCGATGTCCCCTCGCAGAACGTAACTAGTGGGTTGGGAGTGGGAACCGTTAGGCAAACAGGGTGGTGGGAACAGTTACTACTGTTCCCATCACCTTGGTTCTTTATAAGTCTTAAATGACCTTGACCCACTTTCGGAAGGGTCAATGACCGACCCCCCCCCCCCCGTGTCCACTCAAGCGGAACCCCCCCCCCCGGAAAAATTAAAATGCCTATAACTCGATAATGGCTTAACGGATTAGGACAAGCGATACATCATTGAAAAGGTCTATGTAAGACGAACATTTTAGTCAAAGAAGAATTTAGTTATTTTATTTTAGTCAAAAGTTATGCGAATTATTTGAAATAAATACCCCCTCTCTTCCTTCTCTCCCACCTTCCCCCCACCTAACGGTTGTTAACCCTTCTCATTAGCATACCGTTATAAAAGACGCATCGACCACGGCTAACGTTTCATTCTGATTCCAGACGTTAAGCTGCGAACTGCGAACAGAACTACCACGATGTCATCCCTGCCGACTACAACTTCCACTACAAGCCTGCTCTTCTATTACAAGTTCAACTTCTACTTCTACTACGGCTTCAACTCCAGTCAAGAAAACTCTTCGCTTGAAAAATGCTCCCGATTGGTATAAGAAGCAACTAGACTCGAAACCTTCAACTTCTGGAGCTCCTCTTCCCCCGGCCAACAATACCATACGTCGCAGCATATTTTCACCGCCTTCGTCTTCAAATGACTCCACACCGCCTTCAACTAACATGCCACCACCGCAGAAGCCAGCTCCTCGTCCTAATACCCCTTCATTTGAAACCTTGCTTCATTGTCTTAGTACACCTGTCATTCCACTGTCACCATTGCCTCCTACCCCACCACTTACTATTCCTAAAGATCACGCCTATCCTAAAAATAAATCTCCTAAGTCTGCTCCTTCAGAGCGTTTCCAATTATTAAAAGAAGAGCGTCGTAGGGCGTTTAGCCGTCCCACTACTTGCCCTGAAGTGCTCGCTAGGGGAATTAAGAAAGGATCAGCTTGTGGTAGGAAATGTGTTAAGAACGAACGTTTCTGCCGTGTACATATCGTAAAACATCTTTCCGAACCACAACTGACAGAAATCCCCACTGTTGAAGACGATCCTGAAATAATATCCGTCAGAGGAGAGAGGCTTAAGAAAGGTTTGAGATATTTTTTTCTAAGTGTTGTTGACCACCAACACATATTGGCAAAATGTAACGGCAATAAATATAAAATTAAAGTTCCTGACAATTTGTGTAAAGAGAAGAGACTTAACAATTTAAGTTCTCAAGACTTTCTCCTCAGGGATAAAAAGGATCGTATTACAAGGTGGGGGACGTAAACAGTAAATTCACATAGATTTTCCAAATTTTGCTAAAAATAATGGGGGAGAAACACAATGCGTTATAGCGTTGTGTTTCTCCCCCATTATTTTTTAACACTCTAAGTCTCGTGACCTACTTTTCAGTGGTTGTTGTACAGTTATATGACCGCTCTGACTTGCATAGCCAGTGTAGCTTCATATAGCGTGCAAAGAATGGTTCCTAATGAAATCTCATCAGCATTCAAAGACAGAGACTGTTGTTTTGCAAGTTAATTAGTCTTGAAATAATGAAGTAGGAAACGTATATGTAATGAGTAGGAAAGATGTGAACACCGCAAATGCGAGTTAATTAGTGGTCGCGGCGTGATGAACATTTGTCTTCATTATCACACAACGACTATCTCGTGAGAAGATCAGTTCCGCATGAGCACCCAAGTGGAACCCCCCCCCCATAAAAAATGGAGATTAAATATCCCCCCCCCCCCGAAAATTCAAATGGCTATAACTCGATAATGGTTTGATCGATTACGACAAGCGATACATCATTGAAAAGGTCTATGTAAGACGAACATTTTAGTAAAAGAAGAATTTGGTTATCTTATTTTAGTCAAAAGTTATGCAAATTATTTAAAATAAATATCCCCTCTCCTTCCTTTTTCCCCACCTCCCGGGTCACCTCTTACCCCTCTCATTAGCATATCGTTATAAAAGCGAAGCAAGCATTGTTCACTCCTTCATTCTGCTTTCACGCGCCACACTTGTTGTTTCGTCTCTGCCGTTATTATTTGCTTTAAAATGCTTCCTCACCATAGTGAAAACTTCAATCCTTCCGAAATTGCTGATGTTTTCCAACAGCCTGAAGAAGATGTGATAGATTATTATGATAGTAGCAGTGACAATGAAAATGATAGTAGCAGTGACAGTGAAGATGAAGATGTAATTGAACTTGATGAACAAATGAGACCAATCTACATCGATGAACAATTTCCTTTTGATACAATAGAAAGATTTATTACGGAAGCACACAAATGGCTAAATTTAGGATTCAATGTTATAATTGGTTCAGCTATTGTGTATAATGACAGTAGGTTCTTCTGTGTAACACCAAATACTAGAGAACGTATGTTGACTTGGCAGGATGATGTTATGAAGTGTTATGAGCTCGAAGTTAGCATTGGTGGCTACTTTGTCGCACAAGTGGTCTAATAACCACATTACCCTTCCCTCACCCCCACCCTATCCCCTCCCAATCCTTATTCCTTCCCCTTCCCCATTTTTAAAACTCATAAAAGGCGGACTATGAACCTCCAGGTTTTTAGTCTGTACTTGCACCGTCAAGATGAGTACTAGACTTGATGGTTTTATAGCCAATGATATTAATATATGGAGTTTGATAACAAACTTGCGTATTAAAATTGAAGAAACAATTATGGCAAACAATGGGATAGGAGTTATTGTTATTGTTTCATTACTAAGACATATTGATTTTTTGTATGATATAAAAGTAACAATCAACAATATTAATGAACTATTTCCCTGGACAATCTTTATTCGTGATGAAGTTGAAAAGCAGAAAATTATAGTAGATGTGCTAGCAATGAAATATAACCTAGATAGAGAAGAATAGCTACAAAATCTTCTCCCCACCTTCCTTCACGTTGTGCAAAAAAGTGGGGGTAGAAGTATATAAGACTAAGTAAGCGATACATAGTTTGTTATTCGAGGTAAAAGAAGTGGTGAACAAATATGTTGTCTAAAGATACTCTATTTGTTAATTATTTTGAAGTTAAAAATGTTTATATTAATACAAATGAAATGGAAGAAGACAATATAGAAGAAAATTATAACGAAACTGATAATGATTCCACGATGGAAGAAGAAATGGTACAGTTTGAACAAGAACTTTTTGAAGAAATGATAAACGATAGTGACGAAGATATAGTTAAGGAAGCTATTGATACATTTATATTAGATTCATCGTTGGATTCACCCATATCACCTTTATTGTCTTCTGAATCCGAATCCGAATTGGACTAAGGTAGTTCCCCCACTTTATTATTCAAACAAGTCTTATAAATTGAGAGTTTTGTCATTAGTAAGTCAGCATTTGTTGGAGCTACATGTATGGTTAATAATGTCTCCTAGAGATAATTCTTTTATACAATTAATTGAAATTGTGAGACAACGAAATATTACGTTAGTTCAAGAAGAAGATGAAGTTGAAACAACCGACACAATACAAAATCCTGTAGAAGAAGCGATGGAAGTAACAGAAATTGATCAAGAACCTTCAATGATGGAAATGGTTGAAACACAAAATGAATCTCAAGATGTGGAAGAAACTGTTTCATATTCAGTTTTTTGGGAATTTGCGTCAAATATATTTGTTGTAATTCAAATTGAAGCTATTAATTCTGAAGAAGTGGTGGGGGAAAATTCTCCCCACCACTAGCTTAAAGTTGGTGGGGAAATGTTCATAAATGTGTTGGTTATTTGCGTAGAAGCTTATTCGTCAGGAAACTGTCGACTAAAAATGTTCAATCCTAACGCACCTACAGAACCTTCTTCGAGTAACTGTCTAGTAAAAACGTTTCGTGCTGTACCTTTTGAACCTTCGTACTATAAAATGATAGGTATTCATGAGATTGCAATCAATGATCAAAAACTGTTCAAAATATTCTGTTCTCGACTTGATAGAACCTTACGTTTACCACCAAATACGTTCACCTACAGGCTACCTCTGATAGACAAAGATGATGTAAGCAAAATACCAATGATTCAAGTGAAATTCCTGGAAGATGGAATTCTTGTTAATTTAAGAGAAGTATATCATAATGACTATTCGAAAAGAATAGCTTTCAACTTTCTTAAGGAAAATATAGGACGTGAAATATACCAGTATCCAGAACCATTTTACAGATACCTTTTTGAAAATGGAGCAAGTGTAACGGTGGAAATAAGTATTAAATTAATGTAATTCTCCCCACCACTAGCCTAAAGTTGGAGGGGGGAGTGCATAAAGGTGTTGGTTTTCTGCGTAGAAGCTTATTCTTCGAGATATCGTTGACCAAAATGTTTCATCATATTCCTTGTGATCCAACTTCTTCGTTAAGGGAGAATCAAAGATTGAAAAGACTAGAAAAGGAAAAACAAGACCGACAAGATATGAACATGGAGTTCAATCGACTACAATTTCAAATACCTGGAATTGCAATGGGAGCACCAAAATTGAAAACCCTACACTGGGCTGGAAGTTACATCAAGTATTTAAAACTACAAATCGAAGCAAGAGATTTAAAATTGAAGAAAGTGGAAATGGAAAATCGAGAAATGAAGAAACTAATATCACATATGTCTGGTAATACTACAGTTCAAAAAGGTGAAGAAGAAGGAAAAGAAATATTAGGAATCTAAATTATCAACAATCTTCTTAGAGAATGGGGAATAGATCACTTTGTGGTAATATAATAACATGCCACTTAGTGATCTATTCCCAGTTCTCGCTTGATATCCAATGACCTTGACCTATATAAAAGTGGTGGGGGGGGGGGGGAAAATCATATAAGAAAAAGGTTTTAGATGTAACTATCAGTATAAGTCGAACACGATGGATAGGTTGTTGGTTCTGTGTTTACAAGTAATTATCAATAATGGGTTTCTTTACCATTACATTATGAGATCAAATGAGTGTCAAATACCTAAAGCAATTCGTGAAATGCTCATTGAATTTAAGAAAGACAATTATGGATTTGCTATCTATCTTGCTTATACTTTTAAAGATGGTACAAAAATGTGTCATTATTGTGGAAAAGCGTCTGTTTTAGATTTTGAACAATTCCAAGATGATGGAGGTAGGTTAGTTCATCTTGTAAAAGGTCAAATAATGAAATTCGAAACGTGTAATAACACTTGCGACATTTGTGCACAGTGTTTGTTTGAATTTATTAAGTATCGTGCATTCAAACCATAATACCCCTTCCACATATAAAGGAGAGGGGGGGAAAAGAGTGGGGGTTATAATTAGGTGGGGGAACGTGTATAAATGCAGGTTGTTTGAAGAGAGTTTTATTATTGTTGCGGCATTGTAAGAAACATCATGGAATTCGAAGTGCGTCATTTCAAGATTAAATATGAAGAGTGGACCTCTGTTGCAAATTTCATATCATCGAAAGAAGAAGAAAACAAGTTAATGCAAGTTTATTGTTACATAGAAAATGAGGAAAGCCATCACAAGGTGATGAGCTATCTAAACAGACCGAATGTATCGTCGAGGAGTCCTGAATTTGTCAAATACTTGAAAGAGGAAGACGCAGATGTCACATTGGAAGTATGGTATAAAATTTGAAATGTGGAAAAACAAGTATAAATAATTATGGTGGGGGGAAGAATTTATAAGTCGGTGGTGGGGGAAATGTGATAAAAGAAGTAAAACTTAAAAAAAGAGTTCACTCTGTACGACAACAGTGAAAGATGACTGATCCTTCTGCAACACCAGTACTTTCAACTACAGATTGCCACCAAAACTTAGAACCGAAGATGTATTGCAATACTCCAACAACAAATTATTATCAAGCTCAACGGCCGCAAGTATCTCATTGTACTTCAACATCAGTGTTAAAAATGTCAAAACCATATCCAGATTGTATGTACGAGCCTATAACACCATCTTCGGCAAGACTAAGGAAAAACCTAAAAATGAGAGAAAGGTGCAAGAAAGAAAAGATAGAATTTGCAAAATTGCAACTAATAGTGCCTTCCATTCAAGTTGGATGTAGCAGACTGAAAACTTTAGAAAAAACTAACGCATATTTGTTACAATTGTTGGAAACTATTGAAGATTTGAAGAAGAAAAATGGACATTCTACCAAGTAATATTCAAACACTCATTCCCCCAGAAAAACCAAAAAAAAGATAAAAATAACAAAAACCCAAAAAAATTAGATGTAGAATAGAGAGCGAGGAATAGATCACTTTGTGGTAATGGACTAACATGCCACTTAGTGCTCTATTCCTCGTTCTCGCGTTAATACCATATGACCTTGACCTATATTAGTAGGGTGGGGGAAATTGAAAGTGGTGGGGGAAAGTGTATAAAAGACGAGTGTACTATAGTCGAATTATTCTGAAAGCGAACTTGTCACGAGTATGGACTTGACTACAAGTAAAGACAATAAGAAACAAAGGCTTCGGGAAATGGCTAAGGCAAGAGAGTCTAGAATAAAGTTTAAGTTTTACAGACTACAGAGATTGATTCCTGGTGTTATGTTAGGTGAAATACGAACAAGAACGGTGGATAAAGCAGCTGATTACATTAATGAGTTACATACAGAACTAATGATAAAACAAGCAAAAATAGAAGAATTGGAACAAATAATAAGACGACACATTGAAATTTCAAACAGTCAACCAATAAACTATGTAACAAAAGATTCAAATTAAACAAAAAAAAAGGAAATGGATTTGGACTTTGGTTATTGATTGAACACTTCTTAGAGAATGGGGAATAGATCACTTTGTGGTAATGAAATAACATGCCGTTTAGTGATCTATTTCCAGTTCTCGCTTAATCTAAAATGACCTTGACATACTTATCAAAATATCATATAAGCCGAATCACAAAGAGTTATTCCTCATTTACTTGAAATGGCTCCTGTGGACAACACCGATTATCCAAGGAAACCTCTTATTGAAATATTGTATAAAATTCAACTAGACGATTTTAATATGGAAGAAGATGATAATAACAGTGAAACATCAGAAGTAGAAAGTGTAAATGATATGGATGTAGATCTAACAACATCAGAAGTAGGAAGTGTAAATGATGTGGAGAATGAAAATTTGGATATGGATGTAGTAATGTCAGAATCTTCATCATCGTTTGAATATGAAGAAGTACATACTGAAACCCCAACTGGAATAGAGAACACAAATGAACAATCAGTTAGTAGAAGATTAATGTTTCGTCCAAGACGTTTGTTTTCCTCGGATAGTGAAGAAGAAGAAGAGGATGATGATGATGAAATAGTGGTGGGGGAACCGTTATAAAAGCGGGACCGTCAGAGCCCATTTCATTTCTCGGCGAAATTTCGAAGAGTAAACATCGTCAACATGTATCATTGCGATAAATGTTCGGAATCGTTTCACGATGAAATTCTACTAGATATACATAAAGAACTAATTCACAACAACACAGAAGAAGATCAAGAACAACAAGAAGAACAAGAAGAACAAGAAGAAATAACAGCAACATCTTCAACTACTTTACCGAATCTACAAGTATTTGCTTTACCCGGTAAAGTAGTAATGCATCATAAGATTCAAAATGAAAACTTTAACTTAGAAGAATTTATTAGAGAAGCAAAACCAATCGTAAGTAAAACTTTAAAAGAAGAATTGAAAAGATTGAACTTTCTTAAATTTGGTTTACTACTAGAAGCTATGTTTATAAATGCACAAGAAGAATTATCACCAAGAGGATTCATAACAAAAAACCGAACTATCATGGAAAGTTCAAACATTGATTCAATAGTCGAGAATTGTATAGAAGAAATATTAACTAAACTTCAGGAACACGAAGGAAGAGGATCCGGATGGAGTCTTACAAGTATTGAAGTATTAGATATAAGAGTTCACAAACACGGATATGGACTAATGGGATCTAGTTACATTCCTTTGCCAAAAATAATTGAAAATACAAAATCTTGTATTAATGTTCAAAATGAAGATAATGAATGTTTTCGCTATGCTATGACGACAAAGTTTGTATCACAAAATCCATGTAGACCCAACCAAGAATATGAAGACGCAAGACACAGGTACAATTTTCAAGGAATAACATATCCCGTTTCTACGAAAGATATATCAAGATTTGAAAAGAAAAATCCCGGCACGTCTATTAATGTTTTTGCATTAGATAGTTCAAACAAAGTGTATCCTTTACGTATTGCAAAAGAAGAGCTACCAGATCATACGGATTTACTACTACTAACGCGAGGAGATGTGTCTCACTATGTGTACATAAAGCAATTCGATCGTCTTGTTAACAAGCAACTTTCTAAAGATCGACACAGAAAGATAATTTGCAAGAGATGTTTTAATTTTCAACGAGAAGGAAGACAAGGAAGAGAATGGTTACAAGAACACAAAAGATTATGTAACAATAATTATGAAGCAAAGATTAATTTACCTTCGGAAAACAGAGCATTCGTTACATTTGAAAAGGTTCATCATCAATACCGTATCCCTTTAGTTGTGTATGCGGATTTTGAATCAACACTTGTTCCAGTTGAAGATGAAAATTGTGAAGCAAGAAAAAGTGTAAAGTATCAAATGCACAAACCAAACAGTTTTTGTTTAATGGTCAAATCAACATTATCAGAAGAACATTTAAACAGATATGGATTAACTTCAGAACCTCTAGTATATCGTGGTGAAAATGCGGAAAAAATATTTCTTGATCACCTATATTCAATAGCTGGAAATACACAAAGATTATATACAAATATTGTACCAATGAAACCGATGGACGAAGAAGAAGAAATTCAACATGAAAATGCGACTCACTGTTTCTTGTGCAAAAATGATTTTACTATTGAGAATTATAAAGTTAAAGATCACGACCACCTCACAGGATATTACAGGGGTGCTGCTTGTAATAAATGCAACTTGAGCTATCGTTTACCACTATTTATCCCTGTGGTTCTGCATAATCTTAGTGGGTACGACGCTCATTTTATAATACCTGAATTAGGAAGAGACGACGGTAAAATCGATGTGTTAGCTGAAACTTCAGAGAAGTTCATAAGTTTTTCCAAAGAAGTTGGAAATGTCAAACTAAGATTCTTGGACTCCTACCGATTTTTGCCGTCGAGTTTGTCTAAACTTTCTGAAAACCTAAGGAAACAAGATTTAATCGAAACAAAGAAGATTGTAAATAGCGACAAACTGGATCTGGTACTTCGAAAAGGTGTTTTCCCATATGATTACATAGACAGTTTAGAAAGATTTAATGAAACATCACTACCTCCAAAAGAAGAATTTAAAAGTAAACTGTACGACATGGATATATCTCAAGAGGATTATGATCATGCATGCAAAGTATGGAACGAATTAGGATTTAGAACATTGGGGGAATATTCAGATTTCTACGTTAAATTAGATGTGACTTTATTATGTGATGTGATGGAAGAATTTAGAAATACATGTTTTGCGTCATATGGATTAGACCCTCTTCATTCGTACACTTCGCCTGGACTAGCGTGGCAAGCCATGTTAAAAGAAACAAATTGTAAAATACAACTTCTTACAGATATAGATATGGTGTTGATGTTAGAATCAGGAGTTCGAGGAGGATTGACGCAAAGTGTAACACGTCATGTCAAGGCGAACAATAAATATTTGCCCGATTATGATGCATCAAAACCAACAACATTCCTGGGTTATTTTGATGCAAATAACTTATACGGATGGGCAATGTCGAATCCCCTTCCATATGATAATTTTAAATGGATAGATCCAGAATCGATTGGAAACATAATGGATATACCGAAATATGGAGAAACTGGTTACATATTCGACGTCGATTTTGAATATCCCGAACATCTTCACGACGAACATTATGATTTACCACTTCTTCCGAAGACTGAAATTTCTCCAACTGGAAGATGGCCAAAATTATTGATCACTTTAACTAACAAGTCTCGGTATGTTGGACACTACTGGATGATACGACAGGCCTTAGACTTGGGATTGAGAATTACAAAAATTAATCGAGTACTACAATTCTCTCAATCTTGTTGGTTAAAACCGTACATTGACAACAACACAAGAAGAAGAGCCGCCGCTACATCAAGTTTTCAAAAAGATTTCTTCAAACTAATGAACAACGCAATATTTGGCAAGACTTTGGAAAACAAAAGGAAACATAAGGACATCAAATTGGTAACTGATCCAGTAAAACTACAGAAATTAGTGCAACAACCAAACTTTGGTTCATCTGTAATTATTAATGAAAATCTAGTTGTTATTTCCATGAACAAGAAGTCAGTTCTAATGGATCGTCCTTTGTATCTAGGAATGTCAATCTTGGATATTTCCAAAACACACATGTACGAGTTTCATTATAAGAAGATGGTTAACTATTATGGAAGAGAGAACATTGGTATTGCATATATGGATACGGATGCTCTAATTTACTGGATTAAAACAAATGACATGTACGAAGATCTACGCACTTTTATGTATAAAGATGATTTCGACTTTTCCGATTATCCCAAGGACCATCCAAATTACGACTACGACAGAAACAAAAAAGTATTGGGAAAATTTAAAGATGAAACAAATGGTGTGCCGATGATGGAAATTGTAGCATTAATGTCCAAACTATATTCATTTCAACTGTACATAAGCGAAAGGAACGAATATCAAGTCACGAAGAAAGCCAAAGGAATAAAAACCTCTTTCCTGAAGAAGAACGTACAGTTTGAACATTATAAAAGATGTTTGTTTGAAAATGTTGAAACAACTGCAACATTTAACACCATAAGAAGCTTCAAACATCGTCTTTTCAGTGTGAAGCAAACCAAATCGGCATTGAGCTATAAGGATGACAAGAGATACATCCTTGAAGACAACATAAGAACTCTGCCATTTGGACATTACTCTCTAAACCCTATCGACCAGTAAACCTATTCTTCGTCCTCTACCTTCTTCCTTTTTTCCTTTCCGTAAAGAAGAGGGGACATGGCAAGCCCAATGCCATGTTCCCTCTTTTTTACACTAATATGAAATGGCCTTGACCTATATTCAAACTATATAAAAGAGAAAGAACTGTTGTACGGATCAGTATTTTTACAAGCGATGTGCAAGCAACACCTGAAGATGGAAAGTGTGAAGGACAAGATTGTAAATGAACTACATAAACCAGCAAGAAGAAGATTTCCAAGAAGAAGTACAATTATTAAGGGAATGAATGATCTGTATCAAGCTGATCTCATTGAAATGATACCGCACAGTAAATTAAACAAAGGTTTCAAATATATTTTAACAATTATAGACTGTTTTACTAAAATAGCTGACGCTTTACCATTGAAGGATAAGACTGGTAAAAGTGTTACAAAAGCTATGGAAACAACGATACAAAGAAATAAATTCAAAATCAAACATCTACAGACCGATGATGGAAAAGAATATTTTAATAAAGACTTTGGAGCTTTAATGAAGAAATATCAAATAAATCATTATTCTACAAATTCTGAAGTTAAAGCTTCAATAATTGAAAGATTCAATAGAACATTAAAAGGAGCGATGTACAAACAATTTTCAAAACGAGGATCATACGTGTGGTATGACATATTACCACAACTTATAAAAGAGTATAACAACAAATATCATCGTACCATCGGAATGAAACCTATCCAGGTAAACAGCGCTAATGCTAAGGTTGTATTACAACGCATCAGAAATAATACAACACCTAAATTGGAAAAGTTACAACCAAAAAAGTTTAAAGTCAACGATAAAGTTCGTATAAGCAAATACAAAGGTGTATTTAGTAAAAGATATCTACCAAATTGGACTAATGAAGTATTTACAGTTTATAAAGTGCAACCAACTATACCTGAAACCTACTTATTAAAGGATAACAAGGGTGAATTACTTCAAGGTGGATTCTACGGACATGAATTGTTGAAATCAACAGTCGGTGATGTATATCTTGTTGAGAAGGTTTTACAAAGGAAAAAGGATATGGTTAAAGTCCGGTGGTTAGGATTCGATAAAAGTGAAGACTCTTGGATTCCTTCAAAAGACCTGGTATAGTAACTTAATAGCTCATTGTGTGTTTAACCTTGACACAAGATGGAGATTGTACAACAAAAAGATCGATTTAATATCAATAATATTGATGAATTGACGGTTGACAATGATAAGTTAAATCATGGTAAACATGGTGAATTACTACCAAATACAATAAGATGTTTAATAACTGGTCCTTCAAATTGTGGAAAAACAAATGTTGTTTTTAACCTTATAACTAATCCTAAAGGATTGCGCTTTAACAATTTATACATTTTTTCAAAATCATTGCAACAACCAAAATATCAATTATTGGATAAAGTACTTGCAAGTGTACCTGAAGTGCATTTCTACAAGTTTAATGCCAGTGAAACAATTATGCAACCAAATGAAGCAAAACCATTTTCTATTTTTATTTTTGACGATGTGTCTTGTGAAAATCACGACACTAAGGAATTACTTCGCTATGGGAAGACATCATAATATCGATAGCATTTATATTGGTCAAACATACAGTAAGATTCCAAAACAACTCATAAGAGACAATGCAAATATGTTGATCATCTTCAAGCAAGATGAAACAAATTTAAAGCATATATACAATGATCATGTAAATGCGGATATGCCATTTGAGAAATTTAAAGAAATGTGTGGCAAAGCATGGAATGAGAAATATGGCTTTCTCGTTATTATGAAGGAAGAAGATATTAAAAATGGTAGATATCGTATAGGGTTGGATAAATTTGTATTTATGCGTTGAACTACCGATGCTACATCTAGTTACACGTTGAACTTCACAGTGGAAACATGGTGAATCAAGAAAAACTATTAAAAGAAATAAAATCACTCAGTGATTCTATTAGGATGAAGAATCGTGCATTGAGGATGGGTTTAAGTGAAAGAGAAGAATTTCTAGAGACTACATTTAAACCTATTACGGAACCTTTAAAACAGATATCAGAAACTATTGGTAAACCTCGTTATGAAGGAGATGTTTTACTACCAGTTTCTAAACAAGAAGTACAAGCATTAAAAAAAGAAGAAGATGATGATTCATATACAAGTGCTAGTGAGCAAGAAGAAACAAAAGAAGAAGAACCAATTGTTGAAAAGGAAGAAGAACAGCCAATACCTGAAGCTGAACAATCTATTCCAAATTTAACTCAATTGAGTAGCGATATATTACAACATGGACCTCTTGGAAGAAAATATATAATGAAAATGCTACATGACATGAAATCAAACCCGAATTTGAGTAGATCACACGTATACGGAGCGAGAATTGATGGGAATGAATTAAAGATCGGCGATTCAAAGCTTGAAATAACACAAGACGATTACATCATTATTGGTGAGCATAAATATAAAGGAACAAAAGGACTTTATGAATTAATTTTTAAAAACATACCATTAAGATATTCATCCAAAGATTTAAGTGTTTTTAAGGAGATTCTACAAAATACTAACGCTCATAAAAGAAACTACTTAAAGGATGCAATGATTAATCGTTCACGTGCAACAAAATATAACATTGTTATAAAAAAGTTGTTTCCTCCACGAAAATTGCCAACATTACGTACTGCACCAGCAGTAAGACAACCACTGAAAAGAAAATCTTTATCACTTATAGATTTATCACTTCTTGAACAACATGGTAAAAAGAGTAAAGGAGATACTTCAACATCTGGCAAAGGATTGATGAAAAATCTATACAATACGAATGTGATTTACTACAACGACATCAATAAATTGGTTGATAGAATGAGACTATTGCATGAAGCCATGGAAGCCGGTCATACAGGTTTAAATAATGAATGGGTAGCTCTGATTGACGAACTCAGGAATCGCGGCATAATCGTATAATTGTCCGCGGATATATAAGAGTTGCAGGCGTATAATGTGTCAGTTCTAACATGAGCGTCGACAAGTTCGGACGATACTCCGCATTAGGAGTGCAAGTTGGAGAAAACAGAAAAAGAAGTGGATTACCGCAAACACCCGAAGGTGACTATAACATAAATAATAAACGTTTAAAGTTTGTTAAGGATCCAGAAGAAGATGGAGATGCAACAAATTTAAAAACAGTAAAGGAGGAAACATCTACAAGTTTAAAACTCGACAACAACCAACTGTATGATGCAAAATCTCACAGGGTTATTAATGTTGCAAAACCAGTCAACAATGGAGATGTTGTTAATAAAGGCTATTTTCTATCTGCGATGGAATACGCTTTACTGTTGGAAAAGACTAAAAGTGGAAAAAAGTACAATGCTTTAAATTATAAAATAACTAATGTAGCAGATCCAACAGAGGATACAGATACAATCAATAAGCGTTATTTGCATTCTGTAATACCAGAAAAGAAAAAAGATGGATTTTCCTTCTATAAATATACTATAAACGATATTGGATATCCTAAAGAAGAAAGTGATGGTGTTAATATTAAATACATTAAAGATAATTGTATTTTATATAATGGTGCTGTTATTGATTGTCATGGAAAAGTGTTGTCCAATCTGAAAGATGGTTCAACTCCATCGGATGCTGCTACTGTGAGACAAATGAATGAAAGCTTGAAGAAAGGAACATCCGCTTTTGTTAAACAAAATCAGGTGGTGTCAAAGAAAGGTGATGAGTTTATACAAGGAAGTGAAAAGTTTACGTTACTACAACTACAAAATGACAAGTGGGATGGAAAAAATAAACGATTGTCAAATATAAGTTTAGGCACGGAAGAACATGATGCTGTTATTTTAAAACAAGTACCACAACTATCAGCTACTGGTGTTAACTTTATATGTGGAGGCAGACGATTAACCGAAGTTAAATCTGGTAAAGATGATCAGGATTGTGTTGTTGTAAAACAAACTATAGTTAGAGATAAAATAAATAACGTATATGATGGAAAAAATAAAAGAATATCTAACATATCAGCAGGAATAGCTCCGAATGATGTTGCTACTATTAATCAAGTTATAGCAACCTCTAATAACGATCCATCTGTGTATACATGTAATGGTAAACGTATCACAAATCTTGATAATCCTACACGTAACAAAGATGCTACTAATGTAGAGTATGTAATGAATCTTGTAGGTAATGTAGTTATTGATATGCATAATCATTTGATTAATGCATCGATGAAACACAATAAAATCGAAGATTCTCAGAGAAACCAATGGATTAAAGATGAAATCATTGATAGATACTAGTAAAACTTATGAATATTTAAGTATGGAATACACAAAAAAAGGATTCATTATCATAAAGTATTTCATAGAGTGAAGACGTTGGTTACATAAAACAGCATAATGAAGACCGTATCGCTCAGTCGTCGTCAAGACAGCGGCAAGAGAGGACGTGGTTTAACATCAGCTGCATTATCCCTGCTCAGACGGATTCCAATTGGTGCTGTTGTGAATCGAGCGATAGACGCTTTACCATACGAATTACATCTGCCCGGAGGTTATCAATATTGTGGACCTGGAACTAAGTTGTCAAAACGTTTAGCAAGAGGAGATCCTGGAATTAATAAATTAGATCAAGCTTGCAAAGAACACGATATAGCATATTCAAAGTATAAAGATTCAACAAATAGATCAATAGCGGATAAAATTCTAGCGGAAAGAGCTCGGCAAAGAGTAAAATCAAGTGACGCAAGTATTGCAGAAAAAGCAGCGGCTTGGGCAGTAACTACAGCCATGAAGACGAAAGCTAAATTTGGTGCTGGAAGACGACGTCGCAGAGGAAGACCTGCAAAGAGAAGAGCTCCCAAAAGAGGTGGAAACATTAAGAAGAGACGTCGTAGAACTCGTAAAGCAACAGTAAAGAAAGCTTCTATTTGGTCAATGGTAAAAAACGGAGCAGGTTTATACCTAAGACCGTACCGTGTGTACTAAATAAGAAGAATCAATTGATAATTCCAAATAAAGCCTTAACAAATCATCAGTTAAATGATTATGTAAAATGTTTGAAAATACCATTTTTTCGAGGAGTTTTTATGAAAGATGCATTACCAACTAAAATATGGGAAAATGAAACTGGAATAGTAAATTTGGATTCCACCTATGGTCCAGGCACTCATTGGGTATGCTATAAAAAGCTCGGACAAACCGTTTACTACTTTGACAGTTTTGGCAATCTACCACCGCCGAAAGAACTGCAACATTATTTTCGAAACTCCAAAAACATTTTTTACAATTACAAAAGAGAACAACCTAACAATACTGAAATATGTGGGCATTTATGTTTGGAGTTTCTAGCGAAGAGTGTCAGTCAGCTTTAAGATGTCATCGTATACAGTGTCACTGAGTGGAAATTCATCCACATTGAAAAGTACGCTGTTCCCAGCATTGCGTCTATCCAAGGAAAGATTATGGGAAGCGGCATTACTTGATTTAACTACCTACAACTCAATTCCCAATGTTACGGAAGGAAAGAACAATTTACTACATTATTATGAAACTAAGGATGCTTCAGGAAAATACTCAGAATTGAAAATAATTTCATTTCCTACTGGAGCTTATGAAATCGATGATATAAACCAATTACTACAAAAACAACTCGGAGAAGAAAATATCACCGTTAAAGGAAACAATAATACTTTAAAAGCAGAAATAACTTCAAAATATTATATCGATGTCAGTTTCAAAAACTCCATTGGCAGTTTACTTGGATTTACAGATACAAAAAAGAATATATTAACTCCTGGAACTACTCATTCAGGTGATACAACTGTTACAATATTGAAAGTCAATAGCATCGATGTAACGTGTAATATTATACACGGATCGTATAGAGAAGGAGTGAATCAGCATATTTTACATACATTTTATCCAACAGTGGCTCCTGGTTTTAAAATTGTTGAGAAGCCACAAAACTTGATATACCTACCGTTAAACACCAGTTTCATTTCAGACATCGTACTGAACATATTGGATCAAGACGGTGTTAGTGTTGACTTTAGAGGAGAAACGATAACTATACGGATACACATCAGAGCGGCAACATAAAGGTCAACATGGGATTATCATTTAAACCGCAACGGAAGAGTCGGGAGCTCAGTAGCTCCTCGACATTGGAAGAGTTAACATCGGACAACATTCGTTTTCTACAGAAGATTGGATTGAAACTTAACAACGATGGATATCCTGGATATATCTCAAGGACCGACATTCGACGAAACACTATGGGAGAAGGAATATCACACGCACAACCCTTACACTTCATCAAAATTAAACAATAACGATGAAATAAGGATTCCCATTCAACAACAAGATATTTACACATTACCGTGTGAAAGTTATTTGTACATTGAAGGACGGGTATTAAAATTGGATGGAAAAACTGCTTCAACAGTTCCTTTTATAAATAACCCGATGGCATATCTTTTTGATGAAATAAGATATGAGATATCAGGGGTGACAGTTGATTCGACAAAAAAGGTTGGTATAACAACGACATTGAAAGGATTAACATCATTAACACCGCATGAGAAGAATTCAATAGTCACCGCCGGATGGGTTGCCCCTGATAAAGACACTATAACACCGGATTCCAACGGTCACTTTGATTTTCATGTACCCTTACGATTGCTTTTGGGATTCGCTGAAGATTACAAACGAATAATAATAAATGTCAAACAAGAATTGGTATTACTCAGATCTTCAACTAACAAGGACTTGATACTTGCAGACCCTGCAACTACGGAAGATAAACTGGAATGGCAACTACAATTGGATAAAGTTGTTTGGAGAGTACCTCATGTAAGATTGGCCGATGAACATAGAATCGTATTATTGAGAAAGTTAAAGTCTGACCGTGATATTGTGATGCCATTCCGAAGTTGGGAATTCCATGAATATCCTACACTACCTCAGACAGAACGACAAACATGGACCGTCAAGACATCAACTTATTTGGAACGGGCAAGGTACATAATACTCGGTTTTCAAACTAAGCGAAAAGATGTTATCACTGCAAATGCCGGTCAATTTGATCACTGTAAAATAAAGAATTGTAAAGTTTTCTTAAACTCTCAATTCTTTCCGTATGACAATTTGAATGTCATGTTCAGCAAAAAACGTTTTTCCATTTTATACGATATGTATGCAAGATTTCAATCGTCATATTATGGAAAGACTAATACACCACTATTATCGCCTGACCAGTATTATTCCAAGGCTCCGATAATTGTAATCGATTGTTCAAAACAAAATGAATCGGTAAAATCATCAAGTGTGGATATAAAAATTGAAATGGAATTTGAACAACCAGTAGCAGATGGAACTTCAGCATACTGTCTAATTCTACATGATAAAATAGTTACTTACACACCGCTGACCGGAATTGTGAAGAATGTACTTTAAAAAGAATTAGTACAACGACTGCAGATTTTTGAGGTTAGAATTATCTGCTTCAATTTTTGAGGTTAGAATTTCGTTTGTGAAAAACAAGTTGAAAACAAACATTTATGTGATTGTAAAAATTTCAAGGATTTCACGAAAAACATAAAAGAGAGAAAATCATGAGTGGAAAGTTCATTTTATATTCAACCGTCGTATGGGAAACATCGTTCGCAAGATGAGTTCTACTAACGGAGAAGAAAATACACCTCTAATGGATGAGAATAGTTCAGATATAGAAAAACAAGTTGAACGAGAAATGGACGAGTTCCTCAAGTTTAACAAACATAAGAAGAGAGAAGAAGAAAAAGAAGAAGGAGAAGCTGAAAAAGAAGTAAAAAGAAAAAAGGTTGAAGTTAACATTACAACTAATATTTTAACAGAAGTATTTCTTCGGATTTTCTACCCCATTTCATCATGCATGACGAAAAGTATTTCAGTTGGAATTTTAAAATCATTGGATTATTCACCGATTGTTATTTTAAATCATGGAAATAAAATGGTTACATTCACTGAAACTTCTTGGGAATCATTTATGAAACATTTACATCTTTTGGAATGTTATTTGAGTAACAACACATTTGGAAGAAGAACAAGATTAAGTTTATTGGAATCAAATATTGAAGTTGATATAGTGAAACATCGTGGGGGACAAATGGTTCGCTTCAGAGATTTAACTAGACATGATGTAAAATTACATTTGACTAAAGAAGAATTTTACACTTTAAGTTGTACTACCGGTCCCGTCACCAGATATTTGAAACAACTAATATTTTCAAGTGCAATAATCAAAGACTATCTAATCGATACATTGGACAGACAACCTTTCGTTCCAATTCTATACGGTCCTGTGGATACTTCAATTTTTAATCGAATACCTCAAGAAGTGGATATGTGGAGACAATTGAACAACTATCACACCAACTTTAATATCGACGAAGAAGCGCAAGAAGTTAAAGAAGAACAATCGTGTTTGTAATACAAGTCAGTTGCTGACGAGACTTCATCATGGACAAACGGGTTTCGTTTTCTAATGCGCCACATATAATGGAAGTTAAAAAAGGTATAATTGAATTTCAAGCTTTTCGAGGAAATGATGGAAATTTTATTATAAAAGAATTAGTAATTTTGGATATGAACACATCTGTAGTTTATCATTACTTATTCAAACCTCCATTACCATTCAATAGACTAACAACTAAAGCGAAAGTTACAAACAAATGGTTGTACAAACATTTTCACAACTTAAGATGGGATGAAGGTTTTATTAATTATAACATGATGCCGCACATTATGAATCATTACTGCAAAGAGTTCAAAACTATCTACACAAGAGGATTGGAAAAAGCTAATTGGATACAATCATTTACAAGCAACGAAGTGATAAATGCAATAATAGATAGAGATTTCCAATGCTATTTCAATGAACTTTGTATTTCATCAAAGAGTTTTAAACATCGAAGGTCACAGTGCGCTTTGAAGAATGCCTACCGCTTGAATAATTTCCTTCAACAGAATGGTGGGGGTAATGTCGGTAATAAAAGTGAGAGCGCTACCATGACGCAGCATGAGTATTACTCGAACCTCCGAAGAGACAACATCTCCGACGGACATTATTATTAACAAGAAGATTAACAAGAAGATTAACAATAACATCAAGATGGCATCGCAGAACTTTCTTCAAAATTTGGTTGATCAATTCAACGCTCATTCAAAATCAACAATCTTACCGACGAAGAGATGTTCTGAACTAAAAGAAGAAAAACATTACATCATACATACAATCAAGAAGATGGACACTTCAGTTGGTGATGCTATTAATTGCACATTGAGCGAGGCGCCGTATACAGTTGGTGACGAACCGAAGTTTCAGATATTCCTACCGAAACGATTTGTACAACTTTTACAGAATGAAGATCTTCGTGTTATTCAACCCGGCGCACTCTATTTGGTTTCACACGGACCGAGTGGAAACAACTCAACTGAACTAACTATTCATGTAACACCTTCTACTAACTAGTTTGTACATAGCATTGTAAATATATGTGTTTGTAATGGTTTCTCAATAAAGATGATATAAAACAAAAAAAAAAAGATAAAAGAAGCAACATATTGTTATGTCTTTGTACATAGCAATATGTTGCTTTTTTTAAAAATTCCACGGGATGACCTTGACCCAATTTTGTGTGATAATAAAAGTGAAAATCAACTTGTGAAATTCATCAGTCTACGACTAGCTTTCGTACCGTACACATCTCGCTCTCTATAACTAAATACAAAACTTCAACATGTCCCTAAAGGTCAAGTGTGCATCTTACGATACCAACACCATTACGAGTTTTGAACAACTTGAAGATTTAACCAACGAAATGCGAGTTTTACTTACCGGTGGTTATCACTTAACTGTTGATGTTAGTGCTACTAATATAAGGATGTTTACTAAAACAAAATACTGCGATGATGAAGTATTTCTTTCTACACAACCTACAACATCTTCATCGCCGACTGGTCAACATAACATCAAGTTTCACAAGTATTACCAATGTTAAATAACTTTTAACAAGTAAAATTAAAGAATCACGTGATCAATGTCAAGTTGATAAAAAGGGAATGATACTTGTATAAATAATCATTCGCTTCCCGACTCTCGCTGCGTGAACACCTAATTTTAAAGATGTTATACAGAATGATGATTGAACTTGATGGAAAGATCTATGGAAAAGATTACAACACTGTTGAACAAATGACCGAAGATTTAAATATATTAACTAAAGAAGGATATCAAGCTAAATTAATTTTAAAATTTCCTGAAGTACATCCACTATCGACTGAAGAACTTATCGCTATGGCTAAAGCGGAGAGAGAGAAAAAGGCTGAAGAAAACAAACAGAAACAGACAAAGTCTGAAGAAGATAAACAGAAATGAACTTCTTAAGTATAAACATTCCTTACATTAGTAAGGTATAATTTTTTAAAACTTCGTTTGGATGACCTTGAAATTACCCCCACCACTTTTTGTAATACATAAAACTGACTATTCAACACTATACACTCTTATTCTTTCACTGGACTCAGCAGCGTCAACATGGAAGAACAAAAGTACAAGTACGAACCTCGTTACTGTTGTGAACAACAATGTACAGATTTAGGACCAATGATGGTGGACGGGTTAGCTTGCACTAAATGTGAATTTTTTGGATCTTGTTACTGCAAGTGCAAAACAAAACAACTACCGCCGCCGGAATTGCGAACTTTCAAATTTTACAAATCAAGATATTTTCATACATGCTGTCCTCAAAGATGTTTCAAATTTCATCCTCTCGATCTAGCTCATTGTCAACGCACCAAGTCTCATCAAGATGATTTTTGTACACATATGATAAAAAGATGTAAATACAGGTCAGATTGGTATTCCGATCCTGTAGAACAATCGAATGTGTAATTTCAGTTTTACACTCTTTTTTAAAACTTCAATTGGATGACCTTGAGATTTCCCCCACCATTGGTTTTTAGACTTCCCCCCACCATTAATTTAAGTTTTGTATCTCATTGAATCCGCCTTTGTATTATTTCACTTCCAACACTCTAACTAACAACATGGGATCGCCTTTCGTCAAGTTTCAACATATAATAACTGACAGAGAAGAATTGGAGGAAATATTTCAAAATTTGCTCTCTGTCATGGATAGATATCCTATGAGATGGATCAGACTTGATGTTCACTATTTACGTCCTCGTGATTCTTCATCATCTAGTGAAGACGAAACAACGACTACTACTTCAGCTAGGATATTTCAATTTTCTTCATCATCGAGTGAAGACGAAACAACGCCTACTACTTCAGCTAAAATATTTGAATTGAAAGACGAAGAAGAAGAACTTGGCTATTTATTTAATAACAAGCTCATGCTCACCGACAAATAAGCCTCCTTCCTAAGCACCGATCTTCATTCAATCACCGACTCTCGCACGATGAACAACTCTCCGTTGGCACGAATGAATTCTAGTTTCGAAGTAAATTCCAAAGAAGATTTGCAAGAAATATTTAATACTTTACACGAAATTGTTAGTAAATTCAACACTGTTAAAATGAATCTGGAAATAACTTACGCCTGTCCTATTTGTGATAAGGTTGAAAGTTCTGATGAAGATAGTTTGCTGAATCTTACTCCACTTACACCTCTACAATCAGACACGACAACAACAAGTACGGAAGCAAATGGTGAGCAACCTCCTTCCCCCACCACTTCATTGTGATTCAACTTCCCCCACCACCTCTTTGTAATTCAACTTCCCCCCACCACTTCTTCGTTTAACTAACGTTCCTCGCTTTCACTTCTCATTCCGTCTCCAACATTTGAACTATCAACATCACTTGTTTCAAAATTTCAAACACCAAAAAACAACACTAAAGATGGATATGATGGATGAAGTTTCCTTCGTCACAAGGATGGAAGAGGAAAAGATGAAAGAAGAAAAATTGAAATTGGAAATTAAACGTTTGCAATTGGAACGGGAAAACCAACTCGAAATATTACGTTTCTTCAAACTTGTCAAGTATGTCATCTGGGGACTCTGCCTGTACCTTATCCTCGTCGTCGGCGTTTGCTTTTACAACTCCGTATTTCATCACAAAAATTCAACTTGTATTGCACATTGATTGTATTTGTTTTTGCACATTGATTGTATTTGTTTTTACGAATAAAGTTCAAAACTTAAATCTACCTATCCCGCTATCACCGGGTAGTTCAACTCTCAGGACTATTTCCTGTGCTAGCGGGATAGGCTTTTTTAAAACTTACTCGGGATGACCTTGACATACTTTCCGTAACCCAATTATCAAGTTGAATTTCAGTTTTGAACTAACTTTTAATTTATGCGAAGTTTTAGTTGAACCCGGTTATTTTATGCGTACATTTTGTTCAACCCCAAATTGTTGAATTTCAGTCTTGAACTAACTTTTAATTTATGCGCAAATCTACTTCAAACGCTCACCCCACCTCCTCACCCCTCATTTAATATACGACCGGAAGCTATGTGCCCCGGCACGTGGCTTCCGGGGCAGCTGACCTGAGCCAGAAGTGGCCAAATCTAACTACTAAGATGATCTACTTAGAGGTGCATACTACGTTAAAAGTCTGTGAAAAAGTATAAAATTTGACCTTTAAATTCAAATTATGGTCAAACAATCCATTATATATGTTTTAAAACAGATGGGATATTATTTATAGAGATTATTTGGGAGATTAGACATAGATATTATTTAAAGTGTATTTACCTTGAAATGGGTGCTGAGCATCCGTTACTTTTTTTAATGCTACTTTTCTATGTTATGTTAATAAGTCTATATATCTCAAAGACAATTATGTATTAAAAAAAAAAAAACTATTTTCATACATTAAAGTGGGTTTAACTTTAGAGGAATGATACACTCGTAACGGGTGTCTTACAGCACTGGATTGTAAAGAGTGCTTTGGAGTTGTATGGGCTTTGCAATATATTTACCGCTAATATATTATCTTTATAAATTAAATAATATGCAAATTATTTTAGTTAATTACTGGCAATTCACCACGGTCTATACTGTTTCAAATTCATGATCATGGGCTTTTACCAATATAAGCTCTGTAATAAATATAATCATAGTATTGAAATGTCAGCGTTAGTATTGCAGAGAAAAGTCATTTTAATGCCCTAGACTCCTGAGCTAATTGTTATATTTTTTAAGGTTACGTACCTTCCTTTTACCGGCGAACCTAACCGATCCAGCAAAGTTTCTAAAAAAGGTATTTTAAGTTCTTTTTATAGCACAATTATTATTTACTCTTTACCACCTGAGGGCATTCCGGCCGGTTATGTTCACATAATTACAATAATTACTTTATGTGAGTAAATAGCATTTGAATGTCATTCTAGTGCAGATGATTTTTAAAATATATTTTATGGTTTCATCTTAAACTATTTGTACAAATATTTCGTTATTGTCGTTACCAATAGAAATAATATCTTAAAGTGTAACCTACCTAGAGGAGTTTTATCTTGTAATGCGTGTTTGACTTTTTCGCAGTAGCTGTCTTGAAGACTAAACTTTTTCCTTTCCACTTCTTCCTTGCCATCTTTTTCCACAACAATGTATTCTCGCTTGGTACACTTTCCATCAGTCTCAGCGACCATTATGACATCTTCTTTATCACTGTAGACGTGTCCGTCTATCATTATAAAGTTATTCGAATATTTGGTGCCCGCCTCCCCAACCTCGGGGCAAGAGTAAGAGATGTCGTCAACATGAACTAGCCCCTTCATAATTTTTAAATTTTTAGTGCATGCTTTCCCAAATTTCATGTCTCCCACGTAATAAATACTATACTTTCCCCGAGGAAGAATGCCGATTCTTTCACATTTCTCATTTGGCGTTCCTGTAATGGAAATTCGACGGATAATAAATTAGGTAACAACAGGAATAAATGCATCATGCAATTAAATGTAACATATAACTGACACGGTAAAAATTGAGTGCTACAATTCCCTTACATTTGCATTTGAATTTTTCAAACTATGTATAAAATGAATTTGTAGTTATTTATTTATGTTATTAAAAATCTGAGTCCTATCTTATTAATGATTATTGTGACCATATTTTAAGTAAAAACTGTTGGATATTGTCTTAATTTACTGTACAAAGTGCGTATAATAGTTGAAGTTAACGTGATTTCCAAGTCAGTTTTTTTGGACTTGATCAACTTTTGCTGATTGTCAGGACATTCGTCAGCGAATTGAAGTTGATCGTCGTGACGATATAGGTCTCAGCCCGCCGCGTTGGCTAGCAGGCAAGCGGCCGTTTGCCCATATTATCACACGATTCAAAATCCCGAAACATTAAAAAATGTATAAATTCGTTCCAGAAAAAATAAGTAAAATATTATATTCTAATAAGAGTTAGGTAAACTTGTACAAGTATGGAAACTGATCTGTGGATTAGCTGTAATTATTTTCTTCAAACTTTGGAAATATCTTACTTTTGATATTATATATGTTGTGTCAAAACTTTATTGTCTTAAATCGAAATAATAACAATTTAAACATTAGTTTTATGGAGTTAAAAATTAAAAACAATACTTGCTGAAAATAGGGGACTTTAATGTTAATTTACGAACCACGTACTCATACATAAACATGGTTTCCCACCGTCGCTGGAATTGCTGAGCTTGTGAATGAAACTATAATAAAACAATTGATTGTTTTAATCTATTTTATACTAGTGATTATGAAAGTTTAGATAAATCCTAACTAATGGAAAGTGAAAAATATAAAACAACGAAGTAATTCGTAGACTTTAAATCGAGTAAGGAACAAGAGAACTGGTAACAATGATGAAATCAGCTGTTAACCATGGAAGAAGAATCCAGTGGTACACATGTAACATGTGGTTAAACAAATTTATACTATTTTGAGCACCCATAGGCCTACATTAAAATACTTTTGAAGGCGAGTGAACGGATTGCAAGAGCTCGGCTTGAATAAAAATGAGCCTTTGTTCACTTAGTATTTTAGCGCAAAGTTTGTTACTGGTAACATCGTTGATTTTATAGTCAACGGCATTTGTTACTTCGAAAATTTTTTTTTAGTTTACATAGCAAAATAATCCTAGATACCGAGATATAAATGATTGGATATAATATTTTGTTTTATTGGATTAGATTGGGAATCATGTGAAATAATTGTATGTTAACCTTGTAGTGTAGAGTTTTTTGATCTTGCATAAATTATAAAATTTTCAATAATCTCTGCCACTACAAAAAGGCTACAATCCCATGACCTAACAAGTGTAAGGTATATGAATGTGTGAACCCAGGCCTCAAAAGCGTTTATGATTTTCTCTAAACTTTGCAAAAGACTACATGTATGCTCTTCTTGAATAGAAACAAGCCCTTTGCACTTTAGCATTTTATCACACTGTCTGTTACCGATTGTACTATGAAAAATTGTTTAAGATTACCAAGCAAATCCTCGGCCCCAAGGTATTACATGGTAAACATACATTTAACTCTCTTGTAACTGGGTTAAATAAATAAGTAAAATAATTGTAGGGGAAAATGTATAGATTATGTATTAGTTTTTAACGAAAATATAATAATTGTTGTAAGTTCAATTTACTTAATGCCCTAACGAAAGCACAAAAAACCATACTTTCTCAACTTGATGCGGAAATCCCCTTTAAAGAATTTTAAGTCTATTCTTATAATTTTCTATACCCTTCACCCAATATGTAATCAATAAATGTTATATATTTTATAAAAAATTACATTTGAAGACTTACAAACTTCAACTTATATTAGAATAATATAAAGAAAGGATGGATAAAAAGCTATGTTAAGAAAATAAAATCAGTATGCATGTTACATGTTATATATAGGTTATGATAAAAATGAATAATTTAGTCATTAGGTACAATTTGTGAATTTGAGCAAAGTAATAAATGAGCCATTTATTATCCGGCCATTATACATAACCATTCAAGTTTATCAGTGTTTAGTCTATGTAATTTATCTACCTCTTTGACCAGAATTTATACGTATCATACAAATAATTTACGTAACGTCACATAAACTAACGTGCTTACAGCACAGAGTGACAACATTTGCTGGCCCGTGGTCAGCTTTATACATGTAATGCTCGATCTCCGATTAGATATTATGTTTAACAACCGATATTGGATGATAAACAAATTTATTACGAGTACTTTACCAATCTGCCATGAACATTACATGCATAGTGACCGGTTATCGTGATTAACTAATCACACTCACCGGAAGATTTGGTTATTATGTATAATAACCACTCATTATGTAAAATATCCGATTAATTACTTTGACCTTAAATAGTACAGTTTGAATTGAGCTGTTATATAACGTCACACATATGACGTTCCGATGACGTCATCGATGCTAATGTTAGCATTATGACGTCACTGACCTTATGTAGGGGAGGGTCACGCAGATTTCGCGCCGAGTTTTCGTTTGAATCCTCGAAAACTTGAGATTTTTGAGAAAAATTCTATGAGAAACCGCAAAAGTGCAAATTTTGTTTAACTTTCTGCGTGACCTTGACCTATATAACGTCAGTGAAGTAATCATTGTGACGTAAGCAACGATGACGTCATCGGAACGTCATTCATTCAGCTCCATCAAAACTGCAATACTGTACTACCATGACTTAACCTAACCAAACCTGCTCCAAATCCTGCCATAGACTCGGTAAATATGGCAAACTGAAACATAAGGAATTCTATTATTTATAACATGATTCACAATATTGTGTCATTTAATGAATCGTATGACGTATGAAAGGCCTGTTACAGCAGAAATGACTACAACTGTAATGAATGGGACGTCTTACTGTTTTTAAATCTATTATGTTTTTAACTCTTAAAATATTACCCAACGCTCCCTATCGAAATTCTTTTCTTCCTCCGCAATGATCTGAAACATGGCTTACACCACGGAACACTAAACGCCATGTCTAGCCTAGAACTTATAAATTTATAACGAATGGAAATGTATCTTATTAGACGTATCTTTCGGTGTGAACTGTCGTTAACTTCAGTATTAATACTCGGGATACGCCCGTTCGTAAACGTCGCTAGAGCGATGCTAAGGCGTTGTGAAGTAAGATTAGGGTAGTAAAAAAGAATTGGGGAAGGAAAAATCTCAGGAAGCAAACTTAAAATTATTTGCATTGCAAATATCATTGAAGAATATTGAATATGTGTCTAACTGAGCGCTGTGGTACTTCAACTTTCTAAATTTCTATATTTTAACCTTTTTCATTATTGATTTTATTTGATTTGGATCTAAAGTTATTAAACTCTCAATAATCGCATTGCATGACATAATAATGTGATCCAATTGCCAGACAGAATGCAGTGGTCATACAAATCAGCTCGATTCTACTTGTAAAAAAAGCTTTGAGCTAGTAGTGCAAACGCCTAAATTAAAAATTCTGGTTTTTGGGTGAAGCATGGTAATTTATATCCCTGTTTCGCACGCAGTTTTCAAAAAATTTTCTTTATAATAGGTATTTGTTAGGTCGAATAGTTAAATTAGGCCCCTCATACCTATTAGGTCCCTCATACCTTGAAGGTTTGAAAACGTGAAAATATTACTCTCGGTGACGTTGCAAAGTAACTCAATTTTTGTTACATTTAAATTTGTTCCTACTAATACCCTTTTTTGTGACTTATCAGGTATGAGGGACCTAGATCTAACCTTTATCGACGGTAAAACTTATATTAAAAAATAAATATCCAAAAACTAAGTTTAAAACAGGGGAATGCAGAAACATGTTTACAGTCTTATTACTAGAGTGTAGTCTCTTAACTCGCCACGTTTAGAAAGAAATTTTATTTTAGGGTAGTTTCGAAGGCCTTTTAATCAATAATAGAACTGTTCTTTTTTTAATATATACATTTTACACACAGTGTTGCATCGTTGTTCATTTTATAAATTATGTTAAATGAAATATTAAAATTATCTATCGACTGGAAAATCTTTCTGTTTTAAAGGAAGCAGGAACATCAAGGACTTACCAAGAGTAGGGGGACTTGGGGCTGCATACGCCTGCTGTGGGATATGTGGGATAATTTATGCAAGCCCCCCCCCCCCCCCCCCGAGGCCACCCAAATTGCTGACCCCCCCCCCCCCCGAGACCCCCCCCCCCCGAGACCCCCCCCCCCCCCCCGAGACCCCCCCCCCCCCGAGACCCCCCCCCCCAAAATAGTAGAGGTGTTTGGTGCTTTTTTTTATTTATTTATTTTTTTTATTTATTTTTTTATTTTTTTTTTTTTCATTTATTTTATATATTTCGTGTATTCTCATCTACATAATTCCATTCCCGCCTTAACGCTACCCACGTCATCAACGTTAGTTACATAACCGTCCGCCTGTCCTTGAAACACGCGCGCTTTTACAAAATATCGATCACCTCATACACTGCAAGTAAGCGATTCACTCAGTCTCACACAGTCACTCGTGCGGTACAGACATGAGCGCGTCCGGATTAATTGACGAGTACTTGAACGCATTCATGGCCGACATCAACGCTGCGAACGACAACGCTACAGTTGAACAGATCCCAGTTCCACCAACACCACCGAGACCTAAGAAGAGGATAAGACCTACGACTAAGCCTAAAGTGGAAGAAACAGCAAAACCAGGATGGGTTCCAAAACCATCAGACGACTGTCCCATCGTGTCGTGGCTTGAAAATGGACAATTTTACGCGGTGCAGAATCCATCAAACAGCGGACCAGTACTATTTAAAATGGAAATGTATGACGGTTCGGATATGGTGTACAGATGTGGCTTATTTATAGACAAGAACAGTGAATTATATGAGAGTGTCAACCAGGTAGTGGACAAATCGGAGAATATGTGGATTGATAAAGCTACGGGAGTACCGAAGATTAGCGGCTTGACACAAACAGTAACACGATACAGTAAGACAGTAGAGAAACCGAAAAAGCCAGTGGTAAAACCGAAAAAGCAAGCTGCGCGTAGAAGACCCACCAAGAAAACATTGTAGGAACAACGTCTAGACACTGTGCAATGCGACCTCGCCGAACACCTGCGCTCATAAAAATCCATGATGGCCGCCACCCTTCTCGACCACCTGCACAAACAAAAGAAGCGGTATGATCCTTCTCAGAATTCATCAACCAGCTGCACAAACAAAAGAAGCGGAACGAGCCTTCTCAGATTTCATCGACCACCTGCATCCGGCCACCTGCACAAACAAAAGATTGAACACCTGCGAGACGACCCTTCTCAGATTTCATCAACCACCTGCGCAAACAAAAGAAGATTTATGATGTCTAGACACTGTGGAATGTGCCGAACACCTGCGGGACGACCCTTCTCACGTTTCATCGACCACCTGCACTGAACACCTGCGCACATAAAAAATTCCAAGATGGCGTCGTGGGCAACAAAAACCGAACGAACGGACTGACCGAGCATCATTCTTCGCCTGGAGACCACTTCGACTAGTCGCATCATCCCCATACTCTCTCATCATTACCATGTCGAGCATCAGCAGCAGCATGACTTCAGAGTCCGCACCTGGTGTAACGATGGACCTGCGGACATCATTGAACACCTGCAAGTCCAGCTCTCCGGCCTACACCCGCCTGTCTGATCTGCGAGAGGAGTGTAGCTATGCGATCAGCGGGATGGAGCGTGTGACCACTCCATTCGGCGAGACAGTCGTCGTCATTCTCGAGGGACAAGTCGGCGATGATTTCTTCCTACGAGTCTACCTGCCCAGGCGTTTCAACCAAGTCCTGAGCGATCACGACATCGAGCGGTACAACAGCGGCTTCGGAGATCGCCTACGTCTGATGAAGCGCAGCCCACTTCCAGGCAGTAAATTTACACCGTTGGAATTTTTGTAAAGCAAGAAAAGAAGACTCAAGATTTAATTAACCTTTATAAATTTTGATAGCTTTCGTAAGCAATAAAAATCCATGTACATTACAGCATAAACTAATGTCTTTTATTTTAAGATGAAACCCCAAACCTTTATTTTAAGCAAATTGTGTGTGATATTTAGTTTTAGTGTCAGTAGCGATCATGAGCTTGAAGTGGCAACATCCATTCTCAGCCATTGTGGCGGGTCCTTCAGGTAGTGGTAAATCACATTTTGTGTCCAAGTTTATTGAACACATAGATGAAATGTGTGATGTAAAATTTGCCAAAATTAACTGGCATTATGGTAGTGGTGGAGGAGGAGGTGATGTAAGTAATTCCAAAATAAGCCACATTGAGGGTTTACCAGACTTGAGTGATTATGATGGTAAGGAACCAATACTGGTTATAATTGACGATATGATGCGTGAGGCAGACGATAGAGTGGTGGATCTATTCACGAAGGGTTGCCATCACCGCAACATCAGTGTATTTTTCATTACTCAAAATCTTTTTCATCAGGGTCGTGGGCAGAGAGACATCTCACTAAATGCTCACTACATTATATTTTTTAAAAATCCCAGAGACAGAGTACAAATCAGATATTTAGCCAGGCAGATATATCCAGACAGCCCAAAGTTCATAGAGGAAGCTTACAGTGATGCCACGAAACAGGCACACGGTTATCTGCTTTTGGACTTGAAACAGTCGACATCTGAGGACATGCGAGTACGCACTTGCATATTCCCCGAGGATCGTGTAAACTACGTGTACTTACCAAAGAAAAAATAGCCAGTCAGTCAGTTGCAATCATGTCGTGCTTGAAGAAGGACGCACCGCTGCTCAGAGCGCTGATACACGCAACACCCAAGGAACGCAAGGCACTGCTAAAGGTTTGTGACAAGAGTCGCATTCGTTCAGTCTGCGAGTGCGCCTACAACGTGCTACGTGGGAACGTGCCTCTGTCGAGTAAGACTAAAAGCCAGTTGAGCAAACATAAAGTGGCTCTGAGGCGCTTAGTAAGACAAGGACAGTGTTGGGGACAGAAACGAAAGTATCTAGTGCAGAAAGGCGGCGGAGTTTTTATTCCATTACTATTGAGCACAGTGTTACAGGCAGCAGTCAGTAGTGCATTGGGAAAGTGAGATGGATGTCCAGACGAAACCATTTTATTTGACTTTACTTAGCGGCACGGGTCCCTCAACACATTATTATCCGAAAAATACCACACATGATTTTACTGTACAACTACCGAATTACATTTGCTTGAACGGTGGCGATTGGGAAGTAGCGCTCGTAGAAACGCATTATCCATGTTCGTTCTCAACAGTAGACTCCGATGCTCTACTAAAAATATTTGGTTACAAAAAGGAAGAAGAAGACAAGAAGTCTGCGGGAAAAGAAGAAGACAAGAAGTCTGCGGGAAAAGAAGGCAAAAAGAAATTATTCATCGTCGACGTTAAACCAAATCCCGGAAACTACACTTCAGTCGAAGATTTGTTGAAACACATCAACGGGTTGAAAAGTGTAAAGAAAACTGGAAGTGTATTCAGTATTGACGAAGCAAAGCGTCTTAAAGTAACGTTCGGAACAAATACATTGGGAACTACCGAAGGAGTGGCTGGTTCCCAAAAAATCGGACTTCAGTTGGGAATAGTACGGGGAGACGAATTGTTAAATGTACCAGGTTTACAAACGAGTACTAGACCGATTAATTTAAATCTTGGTTTACCATCACATATGCTCGTGTACTGCGATCTGATTGAAGAACAAATATTAAGCGATGCCCGTACACAGTTATTGAGGATTATCAATATATCACACACGATAGATGATTATGGAACGTACAAGGCAGCATACATCAATGATCCGCACTACGTACCGGTGAGAAAGAAGACATTCGAAAGTGTGAGAATTTATGTGAAGGACATCTTAAAGCGAGATCTCTCATTCCGTCACGGAGCGTTGACCGTTAAACTACACTTCCGACCGACCGCTGCTGCACATCAATAATGGAACACGCAAAGAAGATGGCTGTCGTCCCGCAAGAGCTTATTGAGCGTTTACAGGCTACATCATCGGAGAAGCCGTCAAGCAATTTGTCCACTACGGAAGGGCTGGATGTGGAGATGCAGAAAATAATGAATAACAAGAGTATAGACGATAGTGAAAAATGGAAACTGTACAATCAGGCGTTGCAACGTTTCTTACACTTTGCCTCTAATAATCGCCAGCCGATTAATATTCCAATTGTGGATACGGCATTTGGTGATGATGCCCAACACATGACACGGGGTGCAGCGGAAGGGCCAGTCGATGAGATTGTCGAAATGTTCTCAAAGACATACAGGAGTGATGCCCGCAATCTGTTGCGATTTATGAAAAAACCCGATAGTCGAATCAGTTGGGATATCAACTACTCGGTGTTTATCGATGGTCGAAAACTACCGAATGCGAATATAGTTGATATTTTGAATAACATAGTGAGAGTTCGAATAACCGAACGTATACCGCCAGGATGGATGGAAGTGATGACCGCTTTGAAAGAAATGAATGTGCCTCTAGAATTTATAAATAATACCAGAGCGTTACGGGAATTGAATGATACATTCAAATCATCATTGCGGATGACCAGTTCACCGAGTGCACCATCACCGCGCAGAACACCGATGCGAGAGCGGCTACGTTCGTGGGCGACAGTGAAACGAGGAGCTAAGGAGCGTCGCGGTGAGACATCATTACAGAGAACATTACGTGAGGTGGATAATTATCTAGCGAAAACACCGATTGAAGAAGCTGCGACTGGCGGCTATGCTGCGTCAACTCCCATCATAAGAGACGAATACCAGTGGGACAGGGAGCCGTTGGGCTTTCTAGACAGGTGGGAACCGTATCCGACCAAGTGAGCATGTACCGTCTCTACTACGACCCCGGCGAGCCCGGTGCGTTCGGCGGTGTCGCGCCGCTAGTGCGAGCTGCACGCAAGAGAGATATTTCAAAGTCGAAAGTAATCGAATGGTTACAATCACAGGACACTTATACATTACACAAGCCGGCCCGTAAACGCTTCCCACGTAATCAGTACTCTGTTTTCGGCCCGTACGAACTGTGGCAAGCAGACTTGAATGATATGCGAGGATTGAGTAAATACAACGATGGAGTCACTTACCTACTGACCGTGATAGACGTGTTCAGTAAACGTCTGTACGTGAAAGCGTTGAAGAGAAAGGAAGGTGCAGAAGTAGCGGTGGCATTCGAAGAAATATTCAAAGAAGCGACTAAAACTCCACGTTGCCTCCAGTCTGACAAAGGAACAGAGTTTACCGGCGCCAAGACCAGACAATTATTCAAAAAGTACGGAATAAAATATGTGACCACGCAGAATCCCGATGTTAAAGCAGCAGTAGTGGAACGCGTGAACCGCACGTTAAAGTCTCACATGTGGCGTTACCTGACTTACAAAAACACTTATCGATATATCGATGTACTGAACAAACTGGTGAAAGCATACAATGCCAGTGCACACAAGAGTCTCGGTGGTGGATTGCGTCCCATCGATGTGAAAAATGATCGGACGATAGCACAGGTGCTGCAACGCATGTACAGTAAAATTCCACGCCGTGTTAAGCCTAAACTCAAGATTGGTGACACAGTGCGCATAGCAAAGGAGAAGGGCACATTCACCAAAGGCTACGAGACCAATTGGAGTAACGAAGTGTTTACTATTCGTAAAGTGAACACTCTGATGCCGCTGCCCATGTACACGCTGGCGGACCTCAAAGGTGAAGTTTTGACCGGCCAGTTTTACGAACACGAATTACAGAAAGTAATCTATCGGAGTGATCAACTATTCAAGATTGACAAAATACTGGACACTCGTGGCAGAGGCACCAGTAAGCGTTTTTACGTCAAGTGGCGAGGTTACGGAGACGAGTTTAACTCTTGGGTGAGAGCGCAAGACTTACAAAATGTCTAACTCGCAATTCTTCCTGACGCTACCCAGCAACAGTTCTATGGAATATTTCCCCAACAATAAGGTGTCAAACTACACTACGCATCTTTCGAAACAGATACGATTGGAAGGTGCATGGGAGATGGCTCTGGTGGAATCTCACTATCCATGTTCATTTCCATTAGTGGGCAAGAACGAGATTATAATAATCGAACAGGATACTATTCTTTCCGCCATAGGTATGGAAGAGCCAGACAAGTACACGTTTACTCTGGACATGGGTTACTACAAGAATATAACCGAACTGCTGAATATGATTAATGATGCAAAGGACCTCATCGATTACGTAGAGTTCACTTATGACAAAGATGCTGACAGAGTGGAAATAAAAATACTGAAAGAAGATGTGGTTGCGATACATTTAGACTATAAACTGGCTTTACAGTTGGGATTCGATCCGCAACAGAAGGACATTGTGAAAAACAATAAAGCGTCATGGCCACCGAATCTATCGATGGGGCTTCCAGCTAACATGTACGTGTACTGCGATCTGATTGAGCCACAGTTGATCGGAGACGCTTCTGCCCCGCTATTGAAAATCATCAACATTGACAGAGGTGACTACATGCACGGGGCGAATAAGACTGTACTCTATACCAGCCCGCATTACGTGCCGATCACAAAAGGTGCATTCGAGACTGTAGAAATCGACCTCAGGGATCACACGGGGCAAAACCTGTCATTCCTGTTCGGGACGTCGTACGTGAAGCTGCATTTCAGAATAGCTCTGCATAATTAACTGTAATAATGGCTTCGAACGATCCGTACATGGCGTACTACTATCGCCAGCATTCGCAGACGGGCGGATCGATAGAAAAAGTGTTTCGCGGTGCCGCCTATCAGAGAGGACATGGAGTCGGCAGCTTCTTGGGCGGTATGTTTCGCACCGTATCTCCGATAATCAAGAGCGGAGTTGCAGCATTGGGCAGAGAAGCGTTAAAGTCCGGAATGGGTTTTCTAGGTGATGTCACTCTGCGTACGAAACATCCCAGAGATGCGGCAGAGGAGCGCATGAAAGAGTTTACCGGGTCGTTGAAACGCACGGCCGATGACAAGATTGAACGAGTTCTCCGTGGTGGTGGTAGTGTCAAGCGTCTGCGGCCTGCATCCAAAAAGCGCGGATCGCGTAAGAGTGGCGCGAAACGCGCAACGCGCAAGACTTCCGCGAAGCGCGCAATGCGTGGCGGCAAGAAACAATCGAGTAGCGGTCGCACACTGCGTGTCACACCTCAGTCTCTGGCTAAACTCCTTAGAGGAAGGACGTCATCATCGCCGTCCAAGAAGAGAAAAGCAGCAGTTAAAAATAAAAGGAAAGCAGCAAAGACAATAAGGGATATTTTTAATTAATCATGTCGTTCATACATCAAAGATCATGCGAATGCGTCAAGACGGAGCTGGACTTGTTTTCACTACCGCCCACACAGACGAGTATCGAAAATGGAAAATGGATTCAATACAAACCGATATCCACACTGACGGACGATTCACCGATAGAGTTTGTAGTGCCAGGCAATGGCGAAGAGTACACCGATCTCTCGCAAACAATGCTGGAAGTCACAGCATCGATAATCAAGGCGGACGGAGCGGCGATTGCTGCGGATGATGCAACTAAAGCTGGTCCGATAAATAACTGGCTACACTCGTTGTTCAGTCAAGTGGACATGTGCATGAATCAAAAATTGGTTACACCACAAAATAACACTTACGCCTATCGAGCGTACATCGAAACAGTATTGAACTACGGATTCGATGCCAGGAAATCGCATCTATCGTCCGTGCTGTGGAACGCTGATGATTCAGGCCATATGGAAAACACCGAAGACGATAATGATGGATTGGAAAAACGACGGAAGCTAACGAAAGGAGGACGAGAAATCGATTTGGTCGGTCATTTGCATTTGGACATGTGTAATCAGAATAAATATCTTTTGAACGGAGTCGAGCTACGCTTCAAGTTAAACAGGTCGAAAGATGCATTCTCCATAATGGTACACGAAGGTGACTACAAAGTGCATATCGTCGATGCGAACCTGTGGATTAGAAGATGCAAAGTCAGCCCGACCGTACTGTTGGCGCACAGCAAGATACTGCAGTCCGGCACCGCTAAGTATCCAATCACACGAGTGGATGTGAAATCTTTCACGCTCGCTTCCGGCATAAGGAGCAAAACTCTGGACAACGTATTTCTGGGACAAGTTCCGAAGCGCGTGATTGTCGGAATGGTAACCAATGCCGCATTCAACGGTGATGTCAAAAAGAATCCGTACAATTTCAAGAATTTCGATTTGAACTACTTCTCTCTGTACGTGGACGGTGAACAGGTGCCGGCCAAACCACTCCAACCCAAGTTCTCTCCTGCAGGTAGCGCAAAGTTCATTATGGCGTACAACACAATATTCAGCGGCACGGGGATCCATTTCTCAGACGCTGGAAACGTGATCAGCAGAGAAGATTTCGAAAACGGCTACTGCTTGCTAGTGTTTGATCTGACACCCGACCTGTCTGCCAGCGATACCGGCCACTGGAATCTCGTACGCAATGGCAGCGTGCGCATGGAGCTGGGATTCGGCACCGCGCTAACCGAGACTGTCAACTGTTTGGTGTACGCAGAGTTTGACAACGTAATTGAAATCGATCGACACCGCAACGTGATGGTCGACTTTGGTGGCTAGTCTCTCACCGGCACTCGTACGAGATGGATCGCTTACGCAGAGTACGTTGCAGGAATTTGGCCGCTCCCATCATTATTGATTTCCAGAGTTTCAAAGACAACATCAATGATTACATAATGAAGGAAGTCTGCGTTATGGAAGTGGACAGCGGGATACTACTGATGCATCACATCGCCAAACCGCCATTCAACAGGGACGAACTGACCATCGATAAACATCGAGAATCCCATTGGCTATCGAAACACTATCACGGATTAAAGTGGGATCAAGGGGACATCGGCTACTGCGACTTGGAACAAAAACTACGAAAGATAATCGCCAAACGACACACCGTCTATGTCAAAGGATCGGAAAAGAAGAGTTTTATATACAGACATTTAGTTATTGATCACTGCACTACCAACGTTATCGACTTGGATGATATCGGATGCGGTTCACTGGCTACAATCAACAATCTACTATCGAAATCCACGCTGCGATGTCGCCATCACAGATCACCGAACCATCGATGCTCACTGTCCAATTGCATCGCATTGCACGGATGGTTGTTTTTGACTAACAATATTGATGATGAATTGGAATCTACTGATGAAACAAGTTCATATTTCTGCTCTTGCTTTCACACGTCTACGAGCACTACAACAAGTACTACCACCGCAGCTGTTGGCATCGACACCGTAGAATGAATACCAATCAGATTGAGAAATATCTATCGACTCTGCCAGTACACAATCATGGGGTCTACGCTGCCGACCGACTACCGCATCGCATCTCCCCGTCTACAGCAATCGTTGTGAATACCGATCCACACAATGAAGACGGTACGCACTGGGTTGCATTCTACCTGGACCGAAAGAGTGATGTCATTGAATTCTTCGACAGTTACGGACAACCTCCACATCTGTACTTCTACCAAGGATTCCTGAGACGTAACGCTCGTCGTTACCTGTACAACGAGTATCGCCTACAAGATGATGACAGCACAGTCTGCGGCCACTACTGCCTGACTTACCTGTACTACCGAACTCACCATGATATGAGGATGATGGACTTCGTGCAGCTCTTCGACGACACCTCCACTACTCACAATGATGCGATGATCAGAAGACTATTCACCAGATTGTATAAACACTTGTAGCAATTTTTGCTATTTTCTTTGTAAAAATCTTTTTATATTTTTCTTTTTATTGTAAAGTAAAAATCTTTTTCATTTGTCTTGTAATGTAATTTTTTTTTCTTGTAATAAAAATGAGTACTCAACAAACACCAATCTTTTCATTTCCTTTTAGTATGTAAGTTAATCATTTTTAACAGGCTCAATATTTCAAAGTGCATTTAGAAAAATCAGATAGTTTAATCTTTGTGTAGACTCGACATTTATAATTTACTTTCAAAGACCAGAGAGTCTAGTAACTCAGTATTTCAAAAGAGTCTGATAGTTTACTCATTGCACATATTTGACATAACAGTTCAAAGTGAAAAGAGCCTATTAGGTTAACCTTTATGCAGACTCGGCATTACATTTTTACTTTCAAAGACCAGAGAGTCCAGTAACTTGATATTTCAAAAGAGTCAGATAGTTTAAGTATTTGTACACCTCTGTGCAGACTCGTCATTTATATTTTACTTTCAAAGTGAAAAGAGTTTGATATCTTAGTATTTTTAAAAAGCAAAGAGTCTGACAGTGAATGATCTTATTACTATGTGTAAAACTGGAAAATGAAAACAAGTATGTCAATACAAATGACTAGATTTATTGAAACAATCTTAAGTCTAACATCAAGTGTATTGAAAAAGGAGGAATATTGAATCATTGGATAGAAACTTTATACATTATTTAACAATAATAAAATTTATAGAATAGACATCAAAGATAAAACATTATAAAATGGTCAACAAAAATGAATTTGATTCATTAATAAAATTTACATACAAGCAACAACAAGAAAATGTACACCACAAAATAAATAAAAGTTCATATCACAGTCCACACTAGTCCATAAACAGTCCATATCACAGTCCATAAACAGTCCATATCACAGTCCATCACACACTCCCGAGATCCGAACAGAGCCTACCCGATCACACTCATGCGACTTAAATTATACTGTCTAGTCGTCTACGTCCATCGGCGCTGGTAGAGCTGGAGGTAACGGTGGCGCCCTGGGGGGAATAGCATAGTGCCCCCACGGAAGCGTGTTTATTCCGTCCTCTGGCATTACGTAACGTTTATCATCATATGGTGCCAGGGACCGCTTCCTTACCACAACGGTGTAGATTATGTGGTGTTTGCTTTGGAACCTCTGATTGTCCGTACTTTTGATAGTCTTGTTGTATAAACAATCTAGGTAATCTTGTACGGACAGTTCCTTTGCAACTACGGCGCGGTTGACGCCCTTTGCCCGCTTTATCGGCGGAGGCGCACCACAGTCGTCGTCATCTCCGTTACCAACAGCACACGTAAAGCCTCCGGATACCATACAATATAATTTTGCCATCAAGCCGACGAATAACCTAATAACTCTCCCACCGACTTCGTCCTTGAATTTCCCCAAAACCCTAGCGTTGCGCCCGTCGTAGCACATGTGGTTCTGGGGATAGTTGCTGGTGTCGAAGTCGTCCAGGTGCGTCATCATGTCGCGGTAGACGTCTAGGGTACGGATGGCGTAGACGATACCATCTGTGTCCATGTAGGCCATCTTTATATTCTCGATGCCGTACCTTTCTACCATATCGTAGTGAAAACCGTACATCCACCGTTTACTGTGGTCCAGAATGCACATTCCCGCATAGACTGGCTTGTTGAGTACAACTCGTACTTTCGCCATATTTAGTAGTGCCAAGTTCTCGTCGTACCAAATACGGTCATTGAAATTCGCCTTGGCCACGTACTTCGTGTATGTCTTGCGGGATGTGGCGATCTTCATGTTTTGGTGTTTTCTCACATTCTGGAGACTCATACCGTAGACAGCATTGACCATCAATTTGAACATTTCTACTTCAAATTTGTTGGTGGCCTGCCGTCTCAGTTCGGTATTCAGCATCACGTACGGTTTTAACCACGGCGACTGTTTAAAACGCATAATCCGGTGAACGCGGCGAACACGCAGTCCATTCTCGATCGCTTGTTGTAAGTAACGATAGTGGATCACGTATTCATCCTTGTCCGTGAGAGTAGCCATTAGTTTGCTGGATTGTCCTGCTCCGCTATTAATGATGTCTTCTGATGAGTAGGGCAGCTGGTAAGCCGGCGACTTTCGTACTTCCGGACAGAACGGGAGATCGCGGTGTTTGTCGTGGAGTGCCTGGTCTCTTGGGTACTCCAGATCAACCTCCAAAACGTATCCATACTCACCGTCTGCCGGTATGTCCATGATGTTCAAGTCGTCGATTTCCTGCTGCGACAGCCACTCAAAATCTTTGTAGGGGAGTGGTTCTGACATGGCCCATCCGTAGAGGTTATTTGCGTCATAATACATTAAAAATGTATCATCGTCGTATTCTACGACACCTCCACTTGTCGATGCGCCCTGGCCGTCTCGGTTACCGCCATCTTCCGCTCTTGTGTATTTGTTGTTGGCGACAACGTGCCTGGTGACGCATTGGGTCAGTCCACCTCGGATGCCCTTCTCGAAGAACAAGTACATGTCGACATCTCGCAAGGTATCGAGCACCACTCCAGTCTTGAGAAGCATTACGTCCCACGCGTATGAAGGTAGCGTCAGATAATGTGCAGGATCCAAGTTGTAGTGCGTCATACACATGTCTCTGAATCCCTCGAACACGTCGGCGAGCAGTAGAACGTCTGTCATCAAATAAATCTCTGCGTACTGCCCGAGGGATATGCAGTTGAACTTATTCCATACGCGTTGGGCGTGTGCGTAGTCCTCGTCGGTTACATTTTCTCCGAAGACATCTTTAGGTGGCAGGTGATCGTCATTTAGTGCTTCCATAGACGTGACGTACTCGTAGGGGAAGATTCCCTTCCTTCGAAGCAAATCAAAGTCTTCTTGGTCTTGGTACCGGGCGCGTGTGATGTGCATTTTGTTGGCCGGCAGAAGCGACGCCAATGTACCTAAAGCCTTCGACATAAGGCGGTACGAATCGACGAACTGTAATTTAATACTATTCCGCCGGCCAGCGCCCGGATATTTGAAGCGCTTCGAGAAAGTGATGTACTTTTCTTCGGTGTTGGCGAGTACCTCAACGTCTCCCTTGTCCACGCCTAACTCACGCACGATGAAGTGAGCGTCGTAGTTGGAAAGGTTGTGGAAATACATATTGACGGTCTCCTGTTCCCTGTAGCGGAGGTTGCACGAACGATGAGCAGCTCCTCTGTAATTGTACGGAGGCGAGTGTTGGTGATCCCTAACTTTCATTTTATCTTCACCATCGTTAGGGCCGAATTCCCGCTTACAGATGTGACAGACAGTGGCACGTCGGAATTGGAGTTCTTCCTGCTCTGTCAACTGCGGTGGGTCTCCGGGCATGCGCTGGCCGTAAAGGATGTCGCCAATCTTCCGTACGTCATCCCGTACAGCGTTGATAAAATGTTGCGCAGCATCCTCGCCTCTGTACATTCGCAGCTTGGAGAAGGTGTTGGAATCCTGGTCATCGTCATCGCAGTCTCCCTCGTCGGCTGTTCTTAGGTCGTCGCGAATGTAATATGCATAAGCGTACGGTCTGTGGACATTCCTAACATTGTTGGGCAAACCACCCACGCGCTGCTGGCCGGTCGTTCGGTTAGTTGCTGGGTCCCAAGCAGGCGGTTGAACAGTTGGTGCGGGATGAATGGGCCTTTCAGCCTCAAAGGGTACGAGCATACTCTCGAAGTCGGCATATATCGTAAACCGACTCCTCTTTGTACGCTCGGGCCGATTGAACATGATGTGCTCTTCTTCCGCAACATCGGTTCTCAATGGCGCGTTTTTGGAGCAGTAACGCTTGTGTTCTTCTAACCGCTGCTCTCCTGTGAGACCCAGTTTGTTTGGTCGGCTATCAAAATGTGCAAAGCATCTCTTGCACATGAATAGTCTTCGATGACCTAGTGTTATTTGCCTAACAACTAGTCTCTCAAAGTCTGAGATGTAAGTGTAGTGGGTGGTTCGTTCATCAGTTAGGAATAGCAGATCGAAGTGGTTCGGTAGCTCTTGATCCACGACGCGAAGGGGGAAAACATAGTGCTCTTCTTTGTTTTGGTGGTGTTTCTGCTTCTTTTTGTCCAAACCGTACACATTTATGCTTACGCCGGGGTTGTTGCGCTCAAACGTGCGGATTTTATCTAATCTTACTGGAAATTCCAGTCCATCGAAATTTAGGTTTGACCGTGCTCTGACTTCTGCCGTGAAATGGTTAGCAGTAAGCCTGTCACGTCGAGCATTTTCAATAAATTTAGAAAGCATTGCGTATTCAAAACAACGCTCATCCGCAACGTTGAACACATTTACCACGGCTTTTTTCATGGCGATATCGCGAGGAAGGGGGATGAAGGAGCTACCTCTGATAGGGCTGTAAACATTGACTCTCACTTCCATATCTAAAACCCTAACAAAACTCCACCCCGAACCCTTCATCTCGCATGTCTCTTTCTCCAACAAGATTTTATTAATAAACGCTTGACAAATTTCATCAATGTCACTCGTATGGAGAATTTCGACATTCTTTGTCTTGAAGGCACGCCTACAAGTATCGCCATGGATATTTACAAATTCGCATTCGACCCAGATGTTGGCTTTGATGGCATGAGTGTGATTTAGTATTTGTCGCATGAGTGTGGTTACCTGAGTCCTGAGCGACAGAAGGAACTCCTGCAGGGTAATTGACTCGTCCGCGGGCTCTGCTAGGCTGTAGGTCTTGAGTCGCCCACGGAACGCCGTCTCAATCTCCACGAAACCCGCAGGAGCTAAGCCGCCAGGGATCTCAGGCGCCTCGTCGTCTTCACTTGATGTTGCCACTGATGCTGGCGACGAGGGGGCAGGCGAAGGTGGTTGGACTCCGCTGGGCTGCTGTTCCGCACGGCGGGCTTTGCAGTGTTTGCGGGCATGGATCAGCATATTCGACTTCCTCGTGAAGCTTTTGCCACACCCGTCACACGCATGGCCTGAAAAAATACAAAATATTGTAGTCTCGTGTGTAATTATAATGCTCAACCTGAAAAGATTCAGTTTTCAAACCAATATGAAAGTTTAAGTTCAACGTTTAATATAGATATTTCACATTGGAATTCAATATAGATATTTCACATTGGAATTCAATGAAAGATATGATTGACAAAAGTTAATAATACTTTTCTGAATGTCTGCATTGTGAATGTCTGCATTGTGACTGAGTTTCATTTAATATTAAGATTGTATGGTTTTTACAATAGAGCCCTTTGACGCTGTAATCCATTTAGTGTAGACGAAATGTCTGAATGAATATTTTATTTGAGGTGAGTTTGTAAATTAATATTTCAAAGTAATGGATAATCACATACCTGTTGTGGGGGCTCCAGCGGGCTCTGGGGCTTGAAGTGGACTCGGTCTTTGCTCGACGTCAGGAGCGGAAGAGGGTCCGGCCCTAGGCTCAAAGTCAGGAGCATTAGAGGGACCGGGTCTGGGCTCGACGTCAGGAGCAGAAGAGGGGCCGGGTCGTGGTTCCGCAGGGGCAGGAGTAGGGACGAAGTCTATAATAAAAGCACAGACATGATTAGAAACTTTTATATTAGATGTATAAACACAGTGAAAGGTGTAAATCTTTTCAAACACAAAGTACATCAAAACGCAAATGTTATAGAAATGAAAATGTTGATTTACGTTAGATATGTGAGTGTGCAACAAAGTGTTTAACTAAATTGAGATTAAAAGTGAGTCTAGTTACAGTGGGGCGGATGCTAAATTGGATTTATTTCTCATCATTATGCATAGTACGAATAAGAGTAGAAATTGTGAAGTATATAGACATCTGACTGTTTAGTGGACATATATAAAGTTTAAGATACTAACCTGGTCTAAATGCTGGGTTCATTGCCGGTTGAGGTCGATGAAAACTGTTGATGTGACGGCGCAGAGCATCCTCCCTCGAGAAATCCTTGTTGCACTCCGGACACGTAAAGTCGATTCCGCCGTGGGCGGAGCGAACATGTCGGGTGACATGGCACTTGTTTTTGAAGGCTTTGCCGCAGTGGACGCAGGAAAAACGACGGTCAACGTTGTTCATGATGATCTGTAAATAAAGAGCATTGACTATTAGATCTCTGACACTATTCTAAGAGTAATATGAACCGGGGGGGGGGGGGGGAGGGGGGGGGGGGGGGTCACATGAAATCCGACTATATCACCATACTACTAGTACAAATTAAAATATAAATAAGTTTGAACGTTTAAGTCCTAAATAAACTCTTCAAAACTGCTCTAATTGTGAATACGCATTTTGTTGAATATAAAGTCTCTAAATACGTTACTAGCCTAATCAAACGTTTTAATAACTCAATTTATTTATTATAATTTACATGCTATATGAATAAATGTGGTAGATGTTTAAACGATTTGCGCTACGATAAGACAGTCCAGGATGGACCAAACCCATCTACTATTTTTTAAGTTTTATAAAATAAAAATAAAATAAATAAAAATTTAAAATAATAAATAAAATAAATGGAAATATAAGTATGATTGAGAATTTGAGTATGAACATTCTACTCAACGCTACGAGCCATAGTCTATATGGAACAAAACTAATCTACTATTTGTTAAAAGTTTTAGAAAATTAAAAAAGTCTCTAAATACGTTACTAGCCTAATGAAACGTTTTAATAACTCAATTTACATGCTATATGAATAAATGTGGTAGATGTTTAAACGATTTGCGCTACGAAAAGACAGCCCAGGATGGACCAAACCCATCTACTATTTTTTAAGTTTTATAAAATAAAAATAAAATAAATAAAAATTTAAAATAATAAACAAAATAAATGAAAATATAAGTATGATTGAGAATTTGAGTATGAACATTCTACTCAACGCTACGAGCCATAGTTTATATGGAATAAAACTAATCTACTATTTGTTAAAAGTTTTAGAAAATTAAAATATTTATTCACATATGTGTATGATGTAGTGAAAACTATTGCCATCATACTCCTTAAGTTTCTTGACCAAGTCAAAATTACAGAAACGTAATAAAAAGAAAAAAAAAACTATATTTAATTATAACTAGTTATTGTAAATTAGAAATAATACTTACATTTGAAGTAAGAAGTATCCAAAGAAGACACTGGCGTAGACAGAGGCGCAAGCGGAACGAAGTGCAGGAACGTCCGGTCACTACGGCAGCTAGGCAACTACTGATGCCGGGGAGTGTAGAAAATGGCCGACGCTCGGTTTGGTTATATAACGACTGTGAGGTTACGGTCGGTGAAGGGACGCGCAGCTGCGTGGGGTGACGGGTAATATAAGACGCGCTATTGTGTAACGTCGCCGGGCGGACGCTCCCACGCAGGGGTGTGGTCGGCCTATTGTACCGGCTCCCCTATCTAAGGAATGTCGCACCTGGCCGAGGGTCGGTACCTTTACACCGTGGGTGGTCTAGAGTTTGTATTACCTGGCGGGAAAATAACGTCCTGCTCCCCCACTCCTACCTGCTGCGGCCACAGATTTTGGTCAGATAGCACTATGGAGTCCGAGAAGAAGGTTGTCGACAAAACCGATGAACAGCATTTGTGGAACTCCTCTATTACAGAGGAGGAGTTACATGCGGCCGTCGAAGCTGTCGAGGAAAAGGAAAAGAACCTCAGGCGACTCTGGTTAGCTCAGATGGATATTTGCGGTTCTGTACCGCGAGATGATTTTGAACTTCAATGCCAGATGGCGATTACCCAACAACTTGAAGCCGCCGAGAATGAGCTAAAGAGTGGAGGTACTATCCAGACGGAGGTGAAGACTGAGAAACATGAAGAATATAACGAATATGATGATTAAACGTGCTGTTGAACCCAATCCTTTTAGTTTTAAGTTAATATTTTGTAAAAAAAAAAAAAAAAAAAAAAAAAAAAAAAAAAACTAATTCGGGGGGGGGGGGGGGTCAGCAATTTGGGTGGCCTCGGGGGAGGGGGGGGTCTCGGGGGGGGGGGGGGTCTCGGGGGGGGGGGGGTCAGCAATTTGGGTGGCCTCGGGGGGGGGGGGGGGGCTTGCATAAATTATCCCACATATCCCACAGCAGGCGTATGCAGCCCCAAGTCCCCCTACTACCAAGAGTATCAAACAATACATACTAACACCACTTGGTAAACACTAGACATAAGCACAGCAACGTATAATAAAACCAAAAAACATAATTTTTAGTTCATTTGTGTTGTTTTACATACAGTTTAGCAGACACTGAAAACCAAATGGACTAATTAACTTAGTGACGCATGAATAGAGCAGACTTAGTTATTATAAAATATTGTTCTACATGTGGTATGCAAATATTGAACTCAGTTTACAGAACAAATTAAAAATGTCAAACCAACAGTAGTCTACAGCATCTATGATTTTTAGTGGTTAAAAAAGACAATACATTACATTTTTTTAGAAATATTTAACTAAATGCAAATTAAAATTCTTCAAATTATGTGTACTGCCTTGCACAGTTATTGTCACTAATTCTTTAATTACATCCGAGTTTCTAGCTGATACTTTGATACTTTATTTGAAACACCGACGCACTCTGTGGTGCGTAATTTAAGGTGAGTATGACTGAAGGGATGAGTGTGATGATTGTAATGGATCAGATGAGGTGTAGCTTTGTTACTGACAAATATCAGCTGTTTCATTTGTCAGGATCATTAATTAATAGCCCAATGACCAAAGGTGTTTTCAGACTTCACCGTTAATGATTGTTGCATGACAATAATTTATCTCCTTAAAGAAATTTATGTCAGGTTAGTTTACTAGGTAAAAATAAGTAAGATACATTTCTTTATATGATTTGAAAATAGCTTGGTGAACACAGTTTTGAGACTTTACCTAAAACAGACAATATCTTTTTTTTTACAAAACAAGCTAAACTGTGTAGCTAAAATATTACATTTTCATAATTTAAAATTATTTTTGGTACAAGTTAAGAACAAAATTATTAAATTATAAGGGGAAAATTCCAAAACTACTTTCTCAAACCTGTTCTAACATTATTAAACGCACTGTTCCCATGATCCGATCAACCTGATCTTAGACACACCAGTCGATTCTACGAGATTAAGTATCCTACCATACATAAAACGTTTTATAACACGATATACCTTGCACATTAGTATCAGAGATGGTTTTCAAATAGTTCTCGTTGCTGTGGATTAAGAGTTTAGGTTTAATATGGAACTTTTCTTTGTGGTTGATGTAAAATAATGAGAGTTTTGTTCCATAAACAAATTGAACAAGTTTTGGCAAGTTAGCGATAACTTGACAAGACAACGCTAAGAGCGGTTACCAACTTGCAGCTGAAGGAAACATCACCTACGGAATATTATTATGGGAATAATATAATGTTATTATGGGATGAATCATTATTTTTTTTACAACCTTGCAGATACTTGTTTGTTTAAACACAATTATTGTGTCGGAATTACTATTATCAGGTGTATTATCTAAATATTTCATTTTAAGTTCATCGCAATTGACCGTCTTGACAATTTATATCGTCTGATCACAACAGACGATATTTTGGCTAAAGGCAATAATTCATTTCAACAGTAAAATGATGTTGAATCAGACAACTTCTTTTACAGTCTGCGCTTGAGCTTGCAATTGGCTCTTTTGTTGTTTTTAAAACAAAATCTTATAAAAAAAGATTTTTTTAAAATTTTAAACTACAACTACATAAGTTCAGATTAAAATTGGATTAAATTTTTGTTCGTGTTTGATTAAGTGATTATTAAAGAATTTTCATGGCATGATTTGTGATAGTTTTCACCACATCTTTCACTGCAGTGTGGTGTATCCATGGATTAGTAGATTACTATGAATGTCAATATTCTCTCAAAATGATTATTTCTTCAACCAAAAATTTTCTGCTTTAAATAGGTTTCATCGTGGATTTAATTTGCTTTTTTTACCACCTTAACATTTTTCTTCAACTTAAGAATAAAATTTATGTTCGGTATATATGTCTGTATATATGTGTCTGTAATGTATGTGCCGTTTAAAATATTTGATATATTTTATTATTTTTATTGTTTTCTAGCATCTATATATTAATAAGCAAGCATGTTCCATTTCCTCCTTTTTTTATCAGCTAGTGCACATCGTAGGAGAAAACTGAGCATACCGTTAGAAAGGTAGCGTCCTGTAGATGAGCAGAAACCCATTATAATTCAGATCAGCCATCAGGGCTTCGCCCTACAGGCTTTCAAAGTTTTAATGTTAATCTTATGGGAAAAGGATAATTAATTGAATCATTAGACAGCTGTTGTAATAAATAACAAATGCTAGCAAATCATGGAAAACAGATGTTTAAGTTCTGAAGCATTTTAAAACTAATGGGCTCAAGGCAACTGGGTTTTTGGTCGAATTTCGACCAGCAGGCGGTCCCTAGTATTTATAAATATTCAATTATAACAGTTTTTTATGTAAAATAAGTGGAAGATTATTATTATGTAATTTTAATATTTTCTTGTAACCACAGGCAACGTTTTTAACTACATTGAGATCCCCTTGCTCTATTTGTCATAGTAATCCAAATATTGGGTTCAAGTAGCCTTATTAACGTTTAGAATCGGGTAAAGGTAATAATTGATTTCAACAGTGAAATATTAGGGAATCGTAGAAAACTTCTTTTCTAGTTTGCACATGAGCTTGTGATTGGTACTTTCGTTGTTCGTCTCCCATTGGCTGAGGAACATGAAAATAAAGAATTGGATATGTTTATTCTGGTAATATGACAATTGTTTTAGCCGTATTAGGTTGAATAAGCTTTTTTTACAGCTATAGGGACTTAAAAATTTGAATCCCTCGGGCAGTAAAGTCAGCTGGTCTAATTAATGAGTGTTGCCAGCTTGTTTTCAAGTTTACACATCATTGCCTTGATAATAATGTGCATAATTTTCTGTTCTTAAGTTTGAAACACTGTAAAAACATCGAAGCTTAGTATTATAGATGTATGATTATTGCTACTATGGCTACGTCTGTAATTGTATAGGGAGCTGTTACATTATGAAATAGTCTAGTATGGTTTAAATCTTGTAGTGTACGACCAAGAGAGTGTAGCACAGCCTAAGAGACAACCAAACCACACTGTCCGGGCATAGTGAGAAATTTTGCAGGCTATTTACTTTCTAGGCTTAACATGATAAATCATACCAATTATACCTAAAGATTTCATAAAACAGTAATATATCGTATTAACATATCAGATTTTAAACACCATTATACAAAAGGTATTGTACAACAAATAGTACTTTTTATTGCTAGGATGGAAAGTGGCTTTTTCTGTGCATAATCGCGTTTACATACGGTAACAGCGATTAAGTACAGAAAATGTACTTTCCGTCCGAAAGTTGAACAACTTCTTCATCATACTGTAAAATATAAAATGGATAATTAATTTAAAAGTAAATTAATTAAAATCTCGTTATCTTTTTAAGTCTATTAGTTGACGTCCTCCTTATTAAATATTCCTTAGTTACACCCGATATATACATGGAATTAAAGAAATGCCACTCTTGCATTAAAATAGTAGTCTGCAAGTCGTTTTTGTTTATATTTGCCTTGTTTTGTTTTGGATTAGTTTGATTTTTGCTTGAAAAAACAACTCTTGATTTTAGCGCAAATAAAATATTAAGAAATGTTTTTTGGTTCACTTTTAAAAGGCTACAGAAAACGCCAACTTTGTGGACTAAATACAGGCCAGAAAACTGCTGTTCTGCGTGCAGTATGATGAATAAAATCTAAGTTGAGCCAAATCTTTTGAAACTTAGATTTACTATAAAATACTAGAAATACAATGCAGTTGTCTGCTTGCAATATTGTGCGGAGCGACTGTTTTTTTTTTTTTTTAAATCAATAATAGCAAATATTTTATAGGTAATTTAACTGAGCTCGTTCGCTACGCTCACTCGCCGTCAATTTAGTTGGTTCGCTGCGCTTACTCGCCACAAATCTGTAATACTCTAATAATTTTTGAGTACGCAGATTTGCTGCGTCGGGGTATTATATGTTTAAAAGATATTATAATGGTGCGTCGTCCAAGATTTGCAGCTCCTCTCCGTAAACGTGGCATTTCATTCACGTACTAAAATAAACAAACCACTAAATTAAACAAAACAACAATTTCAAATAAAACTACTGTATTCACAAACAGCTGATAGTAACAGTCTGCAGTTAAATTTGATCCTTATAACAGCTGTATAATCAACACACTGTTAACAAACCAAATAAAATATTTCTTCTATTACAATAACATGGTAACTTTAAAGGGCGGTATGGCAGAAACCTTATGCCCGATTTGGACCATTTCAGATTTATACCTTCCGATAGATGGTTACTATGACCGAGCAAAATTTCGTGAGGATCACTCCAGCCGTTCAATAGGAGTACTTGTAAATAAAAGCCAGAGTGTAGTATAGGAGCTTCGCTCAATAAACTAGAGTAACCGTATGAATATTAGTTTTTAACACTAGGGGCTTTAGAGGCTTAGCGCATGAATAGTGTACGAAATCCATTATTCTGAAATATAGAATTTTCCTAATTGGTTTGGTGGCCTCTTTTTCCTATATTGAAGGTACAGTAATCCGGGTACTAACGAGGTGATGCTCTTGATGCCGCGATTGAGGATTAGTCTCTCGACCCTAAACAGGGTTTCTTTACAACCGTCAATTAATTATAAATTCATATAATTTAAGAATATTTATAAAAATATTATAACATAAAAAGATTGTGTGGTTTTTCATTATTTTATTTTTACGACAGTTTATTACACTACATACCTGTTTCTAGTATTGGCCAAAGTAAAAGAGGGAGCTTTATAGTAAAAGTAGTAATCCATATAATTTAAACTGGAAGGTAAATACATCTTTGGAAAGTTCGTCTGAGACTTCTACTGCGCATTTTTACTTGGGAATTGTACCAAAACAAAGGTTTCGGTCCAATATTAGAAGCTTTTATTTGTATTTTGGAAATATTTACGTTAAATTAGTCAAAAATTTAAAATAAACTTTCTTAAGGAGAATTAACATAGAGGAAAACTAAACTTTTTCAGTCCTATTAACAGTTCGTCCGAGACTTCCACTAGACCAATTTACATGTGTTTTGTACCAAATAAAAGCTAAACTTTCTATATTAGCAGGTTTTATTTACTCCAACGTTATCTTATTTATGCGTTTATATATTTCAACGACATGATCTTCATTTTACAATCTTCATATCATCTTACTTCCTTATGTTAAACATGGCAGTTTCCAAACCCTTACATATTTTACAACCTTTCAATCTGCTGATTGTAAACACACGAGTTATTTGTTTAAATACCCCCAGAACGGTTTGGCTTATTATGGCCGGTATCTAATTATAATGTATTATTTATTCTTTCAATATAAATTAAAAGAAATACCGTGTTATACTATATAAACTATTAAAAAATAATTTTTTATTGTTATATTGTTTCAAGCTCTTAATCATGTAAAGCAGCTGATTAATTGGAAGCAAATAGCAACTTAAAAAATTCATTTTATACAAGGAATCTAAAATAAATAAAGAGAAGGTAGGGGTCAAGACACGCAACGCTCTCTATGCACCAGGTGTTCTTTTGCACCTATGGCGTCATCATTAGCATTAACAGTATTAGTAAATGGTGATGTCATAGGTGCAAAAAAACACTGGTTCATAGAGGGCGTTGCATGTCTTGACCCCTACCTTGTCTTTATTTATTTTAGATTCCTTGATTTTATACATGTTTTACACCATCTGCCTAGCGCTCCACTCACCAGACTGGATCCGTATTCGTCGAATATCGGCGGGCTACGACAACGTTATGCGTACCGTATGCAGTGTGTTCATAAAGAACTGTCACAAACTTCGGGGGTTGATAGTAGCCTTATCGTCAATTTTAACAAAAAAATGTCTCTTGACATATGTTGAAAAATCCTTCGTTCAGCCGTTTGCCATTATTTTGTTTTTTACACAAAATAATCTTTATTTCCATAACGGGTCAATATATATTTAGCTTTTATGTTTGGCATGAATCTTTATCACATCAATGTTCATTTTTAAGACAAAAAATTATTTTTCCGATATTTCCAAATTGCCGGACACTTAAACTTTTTAACCTTAATTTCTCTAAAACAAAAAAAAAATTGTAAACCCTAAACGAGACAAAAAAGCTGGCAAATTAAATTATCTAATCAACCATACCAAATTTGTAAGAATCTGACGACAAATAAGGAGTTAATGTGATTTTTATGTATAAAATCATTGATTTTGCATTGCAAATTAAGGTGATTTTCATAGGAAAATCACAATAACTCCGTTATTTGTGTCAGATCCTTGCAAACTTAGTATTCTTGGTTACATAATTTATTTGGTCAACTTTTTTGTGGCATGCAAAAGTTTTGTAAAATTTTTTCTTTTTGAGATATTTATGTATTAAAATTTAAAATGGCTTCCACTTTGAAAATAGAAATCGGAAAATAGTTTTTTCCTAAAGATAAACACTTAAACATTCATGCCAAATATGATTTTGATATAATGATCCGTTATGGAAATTAAAATTATTGAGTGTACCAAAAAAAGACTACTAGCTGCTAAAACGAAGCATTTTCCGACATATGTCAAGGGGTTATTTTTTGTTCAAATTGACGAGTACTATCAGCCCTTGAAGTTTGAGAGATTTTTTTATGAACACCGTGTATAATAAAATTACTTAAAAAACGACGTTTTCAATCTACGCCATTAGTGCTGTGGTTAAGAAGTTTAACAAGTTGTACACCACTGCTTCACCGAGTGCAGTAGTGATTGTTGGTATTCTTAATATAAAATTTATGTATGGTTTAAAAGTATTTTATGCTATTTAAATAAACTTATAAATAGGTTAACACTATTTTATAGTACAAAAATCATGATTTTAATTGTAATTTATTGGGAGAGCTTCTATGCTCTTCGAGGAACACGTAAATTTGGTACATACATACAGCAACCTTATTTTGAAAAGTTTTGAAGGATTATGTATATTGTTATTAAGATGAATTGATTGTGATAAAGTAGATTGTTTTTTAACTAAAATTATGGTAACTCTTGATATGATACTGCAGTTTCAGCAACGGAAACGTGTAGAATATTTCCCCCCAAAATATCTCTATATTTTAATTTTTTAGATTTTCCACTTTATTTTGATAGTAATGAACACTTGGAAGAAGTGTAGGTCTATAACATAAATATGTTAAAAAAGTTTAGAAAAGAAAAGTTTTTTTTAGGTCTTTACCTAAAAAAATATCTTATAAAAACGTGTTATATAATCCACAAAGTTCTTCCAGTTTTGCTAAAAAACAGTTTTCATTAAGTTCTGACGTTGGAAAATGGTTTTCATTATCAAAACAAGAAGGCAATGATACCTGAAGTGTAAAATTACTTTCGCGTGATTGCACCATCCCCATGTCACTCGCTATTTGAGCTTTAATAATTCTATAAACCCTTTTAGAATAGCATAGTATAATTGATTTAAATTAAATCTATCTTGTTATTTCTATAAGGGGTTCGTCTGTTACGTCCCTTTTTCCCTCGACCTACTGAACAGATTTTTAAAATTGAGGTGTCATTTTAAAATTAGGCTGGAATCAGCATATTGAACAAACAAATCAAAATACAAATACAAAAATCCTTGGAGAGAAAAAAAAACTTCTGCCAGTGCAAACAGTGCTTGTTTTATAGGATATTAATCATTGTTATTTTGACAGAGTGACCAGTTAAAGTGACTGTAGGCTAAATTGACTTTTCCTATTTTAATTTTTTTGTTACTCGATGACTTTTTTGTCTATCAACGCTAGTGACATTTTTTAACGTTTTGACGGGGAACGGTCCAAACCCCAGTCTTGTTATTATCTAACATCGACCAGTTGTTAGAAAGCATCATTAATTAATAGCCCAATGACAAATGGCAACTGGGTCCGAAATCGATCCTTTAAAAATCTACGAACTTTCCTCAGGATCGAACCGGAAACCTTTGGATTCAAAGGCGAGCACTATACCCACTCAGCTACCCAACAGTTAACTTTGACTATTCTAGTTTTATTTAAACCATATTATCCCATATAATTATTAATAATACGACCACGAACATACTTTTACTGGCTAAACTCGAAACTAAAACTGTAATCTATTATAGAAAACAAATGATGACAAAGAAGGATTTCATTACATTTCAAACAAGATCCGGCAAAATTAAATTACGCTCAGTCGAGCGGGTTGAGCGACGCAGGAAGACTGAAATCACTCCCGAGAGTAATTTTAATACTCCAGGCATCATTGCCTTCTTGTTTTATTAATGCAAGACATTCGTCAATGTCAGAACTTTATATTGCTCTTCTTGTGCTTAAATTGTTCTTGTTACACGAAAGCGAGGTTTAATATTAAAATTAGATATAGTTTTTTAACTAAATTATAATATTGGAGAGGTTAATTCGACTAGATTAGGATAAATAAATTTTGACATACATTTTAATTTACGAACTTTCTATCGTAAATTTTACAAAAAGACTTCATAAATGCGGGTTTTTCATAAATGTAGGCCTATGTTGTGGGAAAATTATCATCTATGGCAACAACTAATAAAACTAACTGTATATTGATTTGTATTATTGAACATGTACTTCAACTATCTTAAAGACTAGGGTAATTGTACAGAAAAAATAGAATTTTTAAGGCGCTTTTAACAATTAATTTAACCTTAAACCGATACTGCCACTGTGTCTAAACAAATACAATGTATATTGTAACATAATTAGATTTATTCTTGTAAGTGAGAATTTTTTTTCAAAATATTATTAAGTCTCTTGAAGTTTATAAACTTCATAACTTAAGTAAATAAAGTTCATTTATTCCATATTACAAACCACATTACTGTCTATCAGATATTAATAAGTTTAAGAAAGAAATTAAATGAAATAACGCATTTCGCACCAAAACTGAACATAGATTACGTCTACATTTTATTAGGAACAATCATTTTTCAGATTTTACTTGAGCTCTGTAACAAAAAATTTTCTTCTTGTGCTCAGCTGTTGAACAAATTAGTATATAAATAAAGCTAGATTTAAATCGCAATTTAAACAGAATCTTTTAAATCCTTCTTTGAATTACAAATTCGTGTTCTTTTAATAATGAACTCTTAACATTCTAAAATCAAATCAAAATTCCATTTACTCAAGTCATATTTCAATCAAATTTTACTTTAAATCTACCCAAGTTTAAAAAATTATAGTTTACACAAATTAAAATCTTTATTTTACAATTTTCTTGAATAGGTGCTCATTTATTGTTAAGTTATACATAGTCTTTTTTATTAATAAACATGAGAGAACATGGTAAATCAATAATAAAATTACTAACTACTTCTAAAGTAGGCTGCTGCTTCTTCATAGCTGCACTATTATTGAAAGAGGCAGAGTGCAGGCAGCCTGCTTCTTATACAGTTTTGAGAGGCTGGTTCCAGAAGATTTTACCCCTATGCATGTGTCGGGAACACTCTAGAATTGACTGGATTAAGCCATATCCAATTGCCTACTGTTACTTTAGTATTTCTTTTAGTGAACTAATTATTCTTTCTTTTATACATTTAAATTAAATATTAAAATATCAAATTTCTATTTTTTTTCAAACTACGTTACAATATGTTACGAACCCACTAGCAGCAGCGCTAATAAAGCAAAAAAGATATAAAGTACAGCTTATGTAATGAATGGGACAGCAATAACATCAAACAGCCAAGCTGTTGATTTTCTCCTGACAGATACTGTCACTATGCTGATGAAAATATATTATTGTATGCGACGGTTATAACATTGATTCGTAACAAGCTCAAGTGGTCATTTATTTGGGATAGATAAACCTGTTTGGATCTACCGTGTGATGGATTTGTTCATTGGGCTATTAATTGAAACAATCTTTCTCACTAAATGTATATACGAATTCTGACATAATCACCTTATCTTTGTCAGTAACAAAAAATACAACATAGAATTCATCACACTCATCAAAATCACATTCTCCCCTTAAAATACGCAAAGATTGTGCCGGTTTCGTATCAAGTATAGATATCATTTCTATGCACTACATGCAAAAGAAAACTTATGATAACAAATATAGTGTTAGTAAAAGTAGAAGTTTACTATGATCCAACACCAGGATTAACTTCTGCAGTTTTTTTTTTCTCTTTGTAGTTAACACAGTCTACAGATTTTTGCATTCAATTTTACATCAAAATATTTACTTAAATTAAGAGCGTTACCCGTGATTTTATTTCATCCCAGAACCGATGAAGATTCTTAATCATAAATTTTAGCTCCGAACACACCTCGCGACAGTACCAATACATTTAATATGAATATTTAACAACGCCGAGCAGCAGAAGCGTTGGTAGACCCACAATCCTCGAGAGTGGTTAGCTCGCCGGACTTCGGGACCATGGCAACGATGTCGTGGGTTCGAATCCGCGTCCTGCCACAATCTTTTATCAGTACCTTTCACCTTGTACTGTAGCGGCTCACCCCCTTACTTCGTCTAATACGATCCACGCACAGATCGCACAGATCTATGTGGATGGGGCAAGGTAAGGCAAAAAGAGATCCGCCAACCTCTTAAAAAAATCCTGGCTGTGGTTGGGAAAAAATTCCCAACCCCATCATTATCAGCACGGCCTTGTTAATACCTGGATTGTTGTGCCTTCAATTTGGGTAAAAGGAGTTTCGACCGAAATGCCGGTCAATTGAGGATTATATTGAATGTTATGGTGGGATAATATGGTAATTTATAAATAACTAAATTAAAAAATAAATCATAATAAAATATAATAGTGCCTTTTTTGTATTAATTTTACAGGAGAGTCGAAAAACCGATTAAGTACATATTGTACGCAAACAAAGAAAGAGAAGTAAAGATTTCCATAAATTAAAAGTCGTCCTAAAACGTTGAGTTTTTTCAGTTTATTTGACTACATGTGTTTTCCAACCATATTTTCCAAGTTTGTGGGTTTGTGCCAGACATCCTTTGGCCCACAAAGTGTTAGCCTTTGATTTAAGTTTGTATTATTTTAAAGTCACATTTTTTGCGCAACTTTTACGGGTAAAATTATTAAATTTGGTCAGTAATATTTTGAGTTATGTGCACTTTTGTAGGACAATGTCTCTGAAAACAAAAATTTTGTTGTTATGTTTCAAATTAATTTCATTTAAACTTGTCCAAATGGTCGTTCATCATTTGCACACTTTTTAATCTTCCTGTAAAATATTTCGAAGGGTCGCCTAATCCCCTTGCATCATTTGCGCACTCTCCCGTCCAGGTAGCCTCAGCCTGTCGACAACAATTCGCAAACAGTCGTCCCCCACACATACCACTGGACGGCAACACATGTGTATCGCACATTCATGAATAATTTAAGTTTGTAATGTATAAACCTTTTTTTTACATTGAGTGTTTACTTATTTTACTTTCAATGGTTGGTGAGAATTGTATTACTGTAATTGCTCAGGCTGAAATGTTTTGTACGAATTGTTTCTATGGCAAGTTTGCCTCTATTCTAACTGTAGATAGCCTCTCCTATACTAACTCCTCAGAATAAAACCACTCATAAAATTTATTGTTGCAATAGAAACAAACTACAAATGGTAAACATGAAATCCAAGTGTTAATGTACGGGTCAACTCCGTGATATTGTGTCCGATTATTTGAAATTATTTCTGTTCTGTTGAATATTGTTTTGCTAATTTTTAAGCTTATATGTCTTATGCCAAACACGTTTAATCATTCAAAAGACCATTTGAACACGGACATGAGTTTTCAATAACTTTGTAAATAAAAATAATGCCGCTTCCACCACTCTACAGTGCGCAAACGATTCACGCCCGTCCAAATGATTTCAACTTATTTTATTATAAAGTAGAATTAATATTAGGATGTCATTTAACTGATTTTAATGGTTTGAGTAGGCCTACTTTGTTTTCTCATACCCACCGTGAAAGTAAATTTTTGAATTTGCCGATAGCCTGATTCATTTTAATCATGTTATAAACAGTTTAGGTTAAAGTTTAAGACTCCCAGTCATTTGCTGAATGTTTCATAATCACAATGTCAAAAAAATGTGATAATTTACTAAACAGAAATTAATAGTAGCAAATTGTCCAATCTGGGACGGTGGACTTTTCCTGGTATAATTTTGCTTTTTGCCTTGCTGGCACCGCTGGGCCAGCTGAAAGCTGTTTTATGTAAAATATTGGTCAACTTTGGGATTTACCGGGGTTCAAGTTGGGTACTTTGGTCCCACCCGGTGCTACTGCAGGATGGATACAGCCTGGTCCGGCGGCCTTACACCTGTGGACATCCATGGCCTTCGTCGCCAGCGTGACGGAGCTGCGGCGTGCCATCTTGTGACCAGTGCTGGGATGCCATAGACTGACTGACTCCTGTGATATTGCTACTCCACAAAAAATGTTAGCAGTGATATTTATTGAGATTTTCGTACCGTGTTATCATAACTGTGTTTATTTATCTAGGTATTTATTTGTAGTTAAGTGATGTCTCGTTGTTAGCTTACTCTCCAATTAGGAGCCTGCCCACAGGTCTCCGGGTGGAGTAAAACTTTGTCCCCTGCAAAATTCCGGCACCCCTAATCGTATTTTTGTTTTGTGTAAATTTGTGTAAGTGTAACTGTTAAATTATTAATTGTTATAAATTTATCTTTTGATTATTTACAAGTTAAAGGTCTGATACTTTTTTAATAAACTGGTAAATCAATCAATTTTGAATTTTTTATCCATAATTTTGGTTGGCCAACCTAGAGACTTTTTCTTCTTATAATAATTTTTTTATGGACCGATGTAAACCTTTGGAAGTAAATGTAGATTTTTGGAGTCTTGTTGTTGTTGAAAATTGTTGTTGCTGATCACCTCATTAAATTTTTCTGGTTAGTCATTTTTTTTTTGTGTGAAATCTTGAGTGCCTTGGTGAGCCCCACCCGTTGAGCGCCTTGAGCAGGCGTGTTTACAGTGATCGGGTGCGCTTCCGCGGGGGTGCGTTTCAAACTTTATTTCACTTAGTTCAACTTGAATAATGGACTGGCTAAACAAAACCTTGAAATCGTATTCTATGGTGTTGAACTAACACTGTAGTTTTTGTACAGTTGAACTACAAAAAACTGCAGTTAAGGTGAGAACTAGAACTAATATTGTCCATCACCTTGCTGGCTCCACATGGGGAGCTATGGAAAAAGTTCTCCGAATCACTGCTTTATCCTTGGCATACTCAACTGCTGATATAGCTAAAAAGGTTCAAAGTTAAATCAAAATATACCGAGCCTCGCTCTTTGGTTTTCGTTCACTTTTGTTAAATATCATTGTAATAAGTCTATAAACTTCATGCCAACAGCCAACTTAAACTTTTCATTGGTAACATCTGCAGTATTTAAAAAGCAATGGTTAATTCATTAAAAGTAGGGTTCGTTTTATTTTGTTTACCTTTTGTTGTTATTTCTTTTCTAAAATTTCAAATCTTTTTCGGGGGATAGGCAGGGAAAGGGAAAATGCATTACGCACACAGAGGGCCAGCCTGTAGTGTGCGACTCCCCTAAAAACGAGTATACCCACTAAAAACCTCCTCTACCCTTTAGGAATCTAGCCTGGAATTGTTTGTCACATTCCATCAGGGTAGTCCTAAATTCAAAACCCATAAGGCCAAAGATAATCCAGTAATTACAATTTTAAAATATTTTAGACAAAACCGATTTTTCTGGAGTTTAGACTGTTTCTTAACTTATTTTTTATCCAAAACATTATTAAACTTAAATTTAAAACAAAGTCCACCAGCTAAATGTTAACAAAATTGTTAACAATAGACAATGTTTTATTTGTTATTTATTTTAAAATTTACATACAAAAATATCATTACAAATTAAGCTTTAATGTAAATTATACGTTTGTACATAGTACATGGATAGTATGACTTTATAGTGCACTATCAAAGGATCAAAACCCGATAGAGTACAAGCATTACCCTCCTACTACAGCAGGTGTACCATAACAGATTATCGGCTATGGTTCAGGAGGGCTCGATGCAAACCGTTATCATGCAGCTTAACGTAACGTGTTTCACCACTAAACCAACGCTTTGCCGAACCACCACCGGCTACAAATTGATTAAATTTGCTCCAAGCCAGGCTTATTTTAACGACTGTATTGTAAAAAAAATTGTTTTACTAACTGTCCTTACTAATACACTGGACTCTTTTATAAAAGCTGTAATTTACTTTTGAAAATATTTAATGATTTTGAATGATATGTTTGTGTCAAGAGTGTTCGATGCAACTCAAGAATACCACAGGTATCCTCTAGCCCGAGAAAAACTGAAACTCACTGGAACCAGTTGGCTTTTGTCATTTGGCTATTCATTAATGGTGCTATGTAATGGTGGATAAAATTAAAATAAAATCAAGTCCAGGATGTGGACAGTTGTCAATCAAAAGAGTAAAACAATGCCACTGGCGTTGGTACACGTACACAAAATTAAAGTTCACAAAACACTAGTGGCCTTTGCAAACTCCAAATTGATTGTGAAAGTTAAAAAAGACACCCATGCTAAGAAGAACAGGTGTTTTGGAAAAGGGTATTTCCCTAAAAGGAAGGCTAAGGAAGGGCTCTTAGAGGGGAACAGCAAGTAGCATCCATCCTCTAACTAAAATGGGTGTACGGAGAGGCTGGGAAAATAGAATCAAGCAAAACCTGATATTCCAAGAGATTTGAACAGAAGTAAAATAAAGTCCAGTATGGCTGACACCCCTTTATAGAAATAAAGGGACTTCAGTCATACTGGACACACAGAAGACGTACCTAAAGTGTGACTCAAATTAATTTCCCCATGTTGTTGACCTCTGTATCAATATAGACCATTCGTCCACTCATACGCAAACAAACTCTCCTAGACTTAACAGAATCATCTTTAAAATATTAAAAAAAAAGGAATATTTATTTTGCATTGAATAAAAATTGGGTGTTATGTTTTAAGGAAATTACAACACATAAAAATAGTTATGATTGTAATTTATTTTATTTATTTATTATTTGTATTGTATATGTTTATATACAGTATCTCTACTATTTTTGTTTCGTTATAAAAATAATAACACACGCACACTTAGATAAGAGACGTCAACATTTAACATGTAATAAGAGTTGTACTCCCTTTCCAAGGTTTTATCCACATTCCAAGAACGTTTTAATATCATTCTCTTCATTCTTTATAATAAAACGATTCATATTACTAAGAGGAAAGTACTTAACAGGTCAATGGTATTTTGATGCTAATAGTCCACCAACATAAATGATGGAAAACCCATCTGATACTGAACAAATTTTAGATAACTAAATGAAGAACGTTAACATATTATAAATAAATTACACTTTAAACTTACAACTTATAAATAATGAACTTATTTACTTGTTTAAGTAAATATTAAATAAATAAGTTAGTATTTATTAACTTATTTACTTATTCTTTGTCTTCTTAAAAACCATAAAAATTTATTTATCTTAAAGATTTTATTTTATGAAGTGTTGTCAAAAACATATTTTATAGAAAAAAAACATAATGTAGATTTTAATATATTTACTGTGGGTTTAACTATGTTATTTTTTTTTATTATATTCCTATGGTCTTGTGGAATGTGTCTTTAAATTTAAAAGTCTTAAGAATTCATTGAATAAATGAAGTCGCCTTCAGGGCTAAGAGACTGAAAATTTTAATTTAAAAGTACTATGTTATAAGGCTTTTCAGAAAATTATGCGACCAATTATTATTATAAAATATCAGATTTTATAGATTTAATGAGTATGCATCCTCAAAATAACCCAAATTTTTCACGGGGCTGTCACCCTAGCATCCCGTAAACGAAGGGTATATAGTGTTTATTTGAAACAGCAAATTATCAAAATGAAACTTACGTGACATTTAATTCATGCGTATAACAAAAGTTGAAATAACTTTTCGAGACTGAAGAAAAAATATATTTTTATTAAATACGCAGGAGAGAAGCTAATAACTTTTAATGGAGTGGAAATAATCCCTTTACAAATGCTATGATTTTATTAGGACCATTTAACCTGAAGAATTTAATACCCTTAACATTGTTCTGTGTTAATCTACGCTTCATCGCACCTCAATGCAATTCTTCTCGAATCAATGTCCTCCTGAGAATTATGAGAACATTATTCTTCTTTCCAAAACAAGTTTCCGTTTATAAACATAAGTAAAACTTTTGTTGTAGCTTATGGCATAAAACATTTCGACCTTGCCAAGATGTAAGTGAATTATCTTAGCAAATTTAAATATATTTAAGGTAGTATTTGTTGGTTGAGAATATCATTGAAAATCAACGCGGGGCGATAGAAAAAATGAATTTCATTGATTAAGAAGATAATAAAATATTTATGCACCACCTTAATTATACACCAATGTTCAACTTTAAAAAGTTTAACAACCAAAACTCCATTGAAGGAATCATTCATATCGTTTTTAGAATATAGTGTCACAAAAGTAAGTGTTAACAACTGAGCAGAATATATATATATGTCTTGTGTTTATCACAATCCATGCATTTAGTTTAATTGACTTTTGTTGAAATAATTTAAGTCAGGTTTTATAGACAAAGTGCAGGCAACAAACTACTCAATGAAATGTGTGAAAAATATGTTAAAATTAAGTAATAAAAATGTATAACTAAAAATAATATTGAAAATACCAACAATTTAGTAATATATAAAGGACTTTAAGTTTTAAAACAAATGGTTTAAGATGCGATGGTTCAGTTAAGTTGCAATACAGTAAGCTGGAAAAAACCAGCCTTTAGCTGACAAAGCGCCTGGTCTCCTCAGTAATGGTTACTGGAGTCCTTTGAAATTTGTTGGGTGTGCGATTGAAGATTATAAGTACCACATTAATTAGATGTATGAACTGACTGTCTCGAATAGAACCTGTTAATGCTCTACTCGATATCATAAAGGAGCAAAAATTGTATAACAATTGTAAACAAAATTTGAACACATTTTAGTTGCAAAACATTTTTAAGGACCTTATCTCACCCGTCTATGAATGGATTTATTATCATTTTTTATCACTAATGATACTAAAAGTAAAATTACATCACTTTTTTATCCATGCCTAACCCAATACAATCCATGAATTTTTAGTTTGATATCTCTAAGATCCATATAGACCTAACTTGTAGAAATAAATAACATGTTGAAATACATAAGATGAATTAGGTCTTTACTCAGCTTTGAAATAAATTCAAAATTGCTATGTAAGTAGAAAGATTCTTGACAAATTTATTACAAGTTAAAAATTTCTTAGGTAACAATATATGTTAAAATCAATACGTTACTTCTTTTTAAGCTTCAAAAAGCAATTTTGTAAATCAAAATCACGGTAAAAATGTAATTCTTTTAATATTAAAAAATAAAATATGAACCATCACCATTAAAAAAGCAATTAAAATTGTATTTACTGACACATCCCGATTTCTCCATGGAGTGTGTGCAAGGGGAGTGGTTTTTGACCCCATTCTCTCCAATCGCCACTGAGAGAGTGAAGCTTTCGGCCCGCTAATTGGCAATCTAGCGGTGAAGCTTTCACAGCCCATCAGGTGTATAGTAGTGGGTGTTTACTGACACATCCAGATTGAATGATGGAGTGTGTGCATGAAGCTTTTGAAGCTTTGGGCTCACAATCGCCACTGAGAGAATGAAGCTTTTGTCCCGCTAATTGCCAATCTAGCGGTGAAGCTTTCACAGCCCGGCAGGTATATAGCAATGGGTGTTTACTGACACATCCAGATTGCCCGGTGTAGTGTGTGCATGGGAGTGGATTTTGACCCTTTCACTTGCAATCCCCATTGAGAGAATGAAGCTTTTGGTCCGGTAATTGCCAGTCTAGCGACGAAGCTTTCACAGCCCATCAGGTGTATAGTAGTGGGTGTTTACTGACACATCCAGATTGAATGATGGAGTGTGTGCATGAAGCTTTTGACCCCTTCACTCGCAATCCCCAATGAGAGAATGAAGCTTTTAGCCCAGTAATTGCCAATCTAGCGGTGAAGCTTTCACAGCCCATCAGGTGTGTAGTAGTGGGTGTTTACTGACACATCCCGATTGAACGGTGGAGCGTGTGCATGAAGCATTTGACCCCTTCACTCGCAATCCCCAATGAGAGAATGAAGCTTTTAGCCCAGTAATTGCCAATCTAGCGGTGAAGCTTTCACAGCCCATCAGGTGTGTAGTAGTGGGTGTTTACTGAGACATCCAGATTGAACGGTGGAGCGTGTGCATGAAGCATTTGACCCCTTCACTCGCAATCCCCAATAAGAGAATGAAGCTTTTAGCCCAGTAACTGTCAATCTAGCGGTGAAGCTTTCACAGCCCATCAGGTGTGTAGTAGTGGGTGTTTACTGACACATCTAGATTGAATGATGGAGTGTGTGCATGAAGCATTTGACCCCTTCACTCGCAATCCCCAATGAGAGAATGAAGCTTTTAGCCCAGTAATTGCCAATCTAGTGGTGAAGCCTTAGCAGCTATATAGCAATGGGTGTTTACGGACACATCCAGATTGCCCGGTGTAGTGTGTGCATGGGAGTGGATTTTGACCCTTTCACTTGCAATCCCCATTGAGAGAATGAAGCTTTTGGTCCGGTAATTGCCAGTCTAGCGACGAAGCCTTCACAGCCCATCAGGTATATAGCGGTGGGTGTTTACTGACACATCCAGATTGAATGATGGAGTGTGTGCATGAAGCTTTTGACCCCTTCACTCGCAATCCCCAATGAGAGAATGAAGCTTTTAGCCCAGTAATTGCCAATCTAGCGGTGAAGCTTTCACAGCCCATCAGGTGTGTAGTAGTGGGTGTTTACTGACACATCCCGATTGAACGGTGGAGCGTGTGCATGAAGCATTTGACCCCTTCACTCGCAATCCCCAATGAGAGAATGAAGCTTTTAGCCCAGTAATTGCCAATCTAGCGGTGAAGCTTTCACAGCCCATCAGGTGTGTAGTAGTGGGTGTTTACTGAGACATCCAGATTGAACGGTGGAGCGTGTGCATGAAGCATTTGACCCCTTCACTCGCAATCCCCAATAAGAGAATGAAGCTTTTAGCCCAGTAACTGTCAATCTAGCGGTGAAGCTTTCACAGCCCATCAGGTGTGTAGTAGTGGGTGTTTACTGACACATCTAGATTGAATGATGGAGTGTGTGCATGAAGCATTTGACCCCTTCACTCGCAATCCCCAATGAGAGAATGAAGCTTTTAGCCCAGTAATTGCCAATCTAGTGGTGAAGCCTTAGCAGCTATATAGCAATGGGTGTTTACTGACACATCCAGATTGCCCGGTGTAGTGTGTGCATGGGAGTGGATTTTGACCCTTTCACTTGCAATCCCCATTGAGAGAATGAAGCTTTTGGTCCGGTAATTGCCAGTCTAGCGACGAAGCCTTCACAGCCCATCAGGTATATAGCGGTGGGTGTTTACTGACACATCCTGTTTGCCTATCAGATATCAGGTGGTAGAGGGCGTATGCCATGGCCGGAGGCAATGCGGTTTTATTTTTCAATATAATCACAAACTTTGTTTGTAAGTTTGTAATAAAAAATTTGCCAACAGTTTACCGTTTTAGCTGTACAGATGTGCTCTTTCAATTTATTGCTTTTAAAGAGGTTTGTGGCCTCTTCATTTACTTCGTCCAACACAAGGCAAAAAGATTGAGTGTTACGTTTTTTTACCTAAAGTCATAAAAATAAACAGTTTATGTCGGTGACAATACTTCATCAAAGTACTTAAAGAAGTTAAAACTAATTTTTAAAGGTATATTTTAGTTAAAATTTTTAATTTAAATTTGTTTGAATTACTAATTCTGACAGTGTTTCCAATATTATCGTTTAGGAAGTGAGTTTTTTGAAAATATTTTTTTATTTTTTATTTTCAAGTAACGCCATTTTTAAAATCCCATTTATTGTGATTTTACATTAAAAATGTTGTTTCGATATGCTCAGTTCATGTTCCAGTCATATTTAACATTGAGTGCGCTGGTATTCCAATTCCAGAGTATCAGAGTATAGTACTGTATTAAAAGTGTATCTTATCACCAATAATGTAGGACGTAATTTACTTTCCAATACAATAAAATAAATAAATTTCTGATGTTTTCCCCAGTTTTCAATTGGTTATCATACCTTTTTTATCCCAGAAAAGGAAACAATATTTGCCAGAATGTTATTCTTTTTTGAAAATATTCGACATATTTTGTGGTTAACTAAGTTGGCAAGAGGTTGGACAACCGCTTCCGTTCTGACGCTGACTTCACCGGAAGTTGTCAAAACTACCAGCATCGCCAAAAGTATAAACCTTTGGAGGATCGTACATTCTAGTTTGCTGGTTTTCACATCGGTTAATATTTCTTGCGATTTCAGTTCGGTTTTCTTGTGGATTTGTTGTGGATTGAAGTTTGTCATATCACAAAGTTATTTGTCTTTTTCAACAAGTCAAATTTAGTATGACTTTAAATATAATACATACTAAAATTTAATTTCAATATCTATGGCTATTTACTGATTTTTTTAGAACATGCCTTTGGATTATTACGTAATTAACTTGAGATGGAACTAATTTTTAATATTATTCATCGTTTTTTTACATATAGGTAAGATTTTAAATAAATAGACATGTAGGTTATTAAACTATCTATGATAATGGACTTTCATGTATTCGCAATTTTGAAAGCTAATAAAATTTAAATACTAGAGATCGCCTCAAAATTGAAATTCAACTAAAAGGTCAGTAGACCTGAACCCAATTGGTTTTAAAAATATTTTATAACTGCAACATCTGATTAGCTTATTTGCAAGCATTAGTTTTTACAATAGCTGTCTAATAATTCAAGCTTCCATAAGATTGGCACTGAAACTTTAAATGCCTGTAGAGCGTGGGCCGATGTGAATTTAAATGTGATTCTGCTCATCTACAGGACGATACCTTTCTAACGGTATGCGCCGTTTTCTCATACAATGTTCACAAGCTGAGAAAAAAGGAAGAAACGAAACATACTTGCCTATTAATATATAGATACTTAAAAGCTATTTTACAAGTAATAGTATATTTCACCACTAGTCCGGAAAGTGACCCATTTCTGGGCGAGATAGTGTTTTACGCGCGAGGCGAAGCCGAGCGTGGAAAACACTATCGAGCCTGGAATTGGGCTTTCCGGACGAGTTGTGAACGATACTTTTCATCACGACGCAATTATTAATAAATGTGGAAGTTTTAAAGGAGGATTATTTTTGTAAATTCTTCGCCATTGGACAAAGTAAACAAAGCTGGAATTCAAAATTTTATTTGTTTTAAACCCAGCTGATTGTTGCTGTACGGAAAAGTTTGTTTACCTTGGACGGAAAGTAATGTTTACAAACATTACTTTCCGTACAGGTCAGTAAAATCAGCTGACGGTGACAGTTTGGGAAATGACTACTTTCCAAGGTCTAAGCTGTACGGCAAGTTGTCACTTTCGTATATGGAGTGATGAAAAATTTTAATTAGCATAACTTTTTACGTATGTCAAATCATATGGCGAAAAACACATCGAAATATTATTCTACTCTATTCTAAATTTCTATTAAACTATATAATATTGTTTATAATTAGTTTACATGTTCATATATTATTTTTTAATCTTTCACTATTTACTCATTAATTTATTAGATTTTAAAATTAACACTATATTCGTCACACAAATGAATTTACCCATTCTGATTAATTTTATACACTTAATTTTTTTTCTTTTCTCCTGTTGGCCTATATAGTTCTAGAAAGGCACGAGTAAATAATTAAAAATAAATAAATCTAATAAATTATTTGTTGATCTACATGGTTGAGATTATGTTAGCCATAACTTTATAACTCCTTGTCTTTATATGGTTATTTTTCTCAGTAGTATATTTTCATAATTTGGATACACTGTACTTGGCCTGTATAAGGCCGTTACACCTTTGTGTCTTAAACTGATAAGAAACTTTCTCGATTAGTGAATTAAAATTAAATTGAAATAACTCATTAATTGATATGACACATACAAAGTACTGAATTGGCTTGTAACGTAATAATAGAACGATCAGCAGGTGTAAGACTTTGTGAACCTCTGAAATTGGAAAGAATCCATCATCGCCAGTTTGAAAAATGTTCCATCAATCAGATCTGGTTCCATTTCCGTGTTCGCGTACGGTTAACTTCACATTTATGGACTGCTTACAAACAACTGTTTCACCATAAGCTTTTTGAACAGATTTCTCCATTTAACAGAACCTGGTTATTATACAGGGTGGGAAAAAGTGTGAAAACGATGTAATATGTTTTAAAGTATTTAAGTTGTAAAACTGAAACTTCAATTTATTTTTTTAGGTAATAAAATCGTTAAAAGAGCAACAACATCTTCTTCCTTAAGAATGACATTGAAACAACAAATTACTGTGTGTTGAGATCTGAAGGAATTTTGCAAAACATTTTCTTAATGAGAACCATTGAGTAAAAAAGAACAACCATGTCAAATTTCAACCCCGTAGACCCTACAGTCATTTCAAAATCATGTAGGGCGGAGCCCTAAAGAACATAAAAAACTATATTTCTAAAACCGTTTCTTCGTAAACACCTATTAGCAAAACGGAACATAAACGTTAAATTTCAACACCGCAGGATTTATGGTAATTTTGAGGATTTGTGGGGGGAAGCCCCTGGAATAATTTTTAAGTCCTATGGGCCAGAAAATAACTTCGAAATTTATATTTGCAAAGCCGCGTCTTAGTGAGCACCTATTTGGAAAACTGAGCATCCACGTTAGATTTTAATCAGCATATATGGTAATTTTGATGTTCTGTGGGGTGGAGCCCTAAAGGAAATTTGCTAAATTGTTTCTTAGTGAGCAACTATGAGCAAAGAGGAGCGTCCATGTCAACTTTCAACCCCGCAGGCCCAGAGTAATTTTCAAGACTTGTGGGACGGAGCCCTAGAGAATTTAAACATATATATTTGGAAAACCTCTTGTTAGTGAGTAACCTACCTATGAGCTAAGGAGAACGTCCATGTCAAATTTAAACCCCGGAGGCCCTAAAATGTTTTTGAAGTCCTGTTGGGCAAAGCCCTAAAGAACTTCGAAAACTATATTTGCGAAACCGTTTCTTGGTAAGCACCCATGAGCAAAGAGGAATGTCCATGTCAAATTTCAACCCTGTGAAGTCCCTAATGTAATTCTGAAATCCAGTGGGGTAGTGGTAGAGAGTGGGGTAGTGCTTTAAAAACTACACAGTATTTGCAAACCCTTTTCTTAGTGAGTACTAATGAGCAAAGGGAATCCTCCATCATATTTCAACCTCGTGGGCCCTAGAGTAATTTGAAAGTCCAGTGGGGTGCAGATCTAAAGGCCTTCAAAACTATATGGTATTTGCAAAACGTTTCTTAGATTAGATAGATAGTACCTATGAGCTAAGAGAATCGTCCTTGTCAAATTTCAATACATAGGCTATACAGTAATTGTCAACTTATTTGAGGTAGAGCCCTAAACAATTTAGAAAACTATAATGGTAAAACAGCTTCTTAGTGAGCACCCATGAGCAAAGAGGGACGTCCATGAATGTCAATGTCAAAAATTTCAACCCCGCGAATTTCCTAAAGTAATTTTGAAATCCCGTGTGGTGGAGGCCTTAAGTGCTTCAAAAACTATATTTGCAAAACCTTTGTTAGTAACTATGGACAGTAAAAAAGTATATAGTAATAAAATACAATATAAAGTAAACTAAACTGCACTTAATACAACCAAAGTACACCAGACTAAAAGTAGGTAATAGTACATCACTATAATCTTGACAATGTCAAAAATAAATAAAAATTATATCTTACACCTGGTTACTTCTATGCTTATAATCATTTTCTTGCATGAATCATCATGTGGCAGATGTAAACAAACCTAATTCAATTTCCATAATCGTATGTTAGAATACAAAAATGGTGCTTCCATAAGAATAACATGGTAACTTTGAGGACGTCTAGGGCGTAGCCCTTTGTGAATATTAATATTAAAATAGTCAGACTTTCCTATTTTTAGCCTAAAGAATGAGTATACCAAATTTCAGTACTCTAGCTAGTCGGGAAGTTGGAGAATTAGTGATGAGTGAGTCAGTGAGTGAGTGAGGGCTTTGCGTTTTATAGATATAGAAGATAACAATTTTAATTAATATTATTTTTGGTCTCTGGGCACCTTAAAACGAACAAGTAATATGGTCCCGGACTTAGGTCTTACCAAGAAATCTAGAATGTAGAAGGTAGGGTGCCAAAAACAAAAACAATAACAAAAAAATACGTCAACGGAGCAGCGGCTGATTGCATCTGTCAAATCACAGGCCCTGTTACAGGTTATGTTTTCGTTTTCATTACGACGTAAACATGAAACATTTTTTTACGATGTTTGAAATATTTAAAACAAAATGCCTAATGACTTTTTTGGAGTAAAACCACACATCATAAATAATGGGAAACTATAAAATCCAGTGCAAAAATTGTGTGCTTTGATATGTTTTGATGTAATGATTTTCTCAGGGAAAATTTTAGAAAAACCTAAACTTTAACTGTAAGACACAAAACAAGTTGTGGGGTATATTTTTAATTTTTCCAAACAGTTTGTCTACTGCCTGATAGCTATAAAAATCAATGGATTTTCTATGACTTTGGGGATGAAAAGTGTAAAAAAATTGTGACTTGTGTGGTATATCCAGAAATTGTAAGGGAAAATTGCAAACATCTCAACAATATTCCTCACAATCACGTTATCTCAATTTTTGCAAAACTATCTTTCCTTTAAGAATAGATCAGTAACTTTTCTGTGACTTCCATGACCACTGACTAAATTCCGTGACTTTCGGTGGCTCTTGGTGACTTCAGTGACCAGTAGACACCCTTTCAAACGTTTGTGGTCTTAAGTTGAAGACAGTGAAAAAATCATTGGTATTAGGCTACTTAGAAGCCAAATTTAGTAAATTTTCCTAAAAGATATAAGGGGTTTTGTTGCAAATAAATACCTTACTAGGCCTCAAAATTTAAAAATGTTTTACTTTTGAGGTTCACCTCTTACCAATTTTCTTCTTTGAAGTTACTGTGTGATCCGAAAACTTGAAATGGTTCTGCTGTAGAATTAGTCCAATAATGCAGCATGCCAAGGAGCAGTTGTAGGCCTATTCTTCATGGAACATGTACTGATGGGTATACGATATCAAGGAGTACCAAAAAACTTTGTTTAATTGCTGTATTCTCCTGTGTTGATAGGCTTGTTAAATTTGTTATAGGCCAACTCTAAGAGAAATTACAGCAATTGAAATCACAAAAAACACTAATTATTGTGTTGACTATTAAAATGTATTGCAATTATAAATTAAGTTACGGTAAGCTTACCATACGGCATTACGATATAAAAATCCAACACAATACAACAATATTTTATGGGATATGTTTAAATTTACTATGGTTAGGCCTATAATCTTACAATTTTTCAACAATGCTTTTACATTACGTACTATTGTGACTCAATTATATAGGCCTAAAATTAAACAAAATATGTTTGGACTAGATGTAAGTTAGGTTTAAAGCCAGCCATAATAGGGCCTATCTATTAAAAAGGTCGATCAATTTATTTGATATACCGGTATTCATTTGTTAGCCTACGATTATAGGTATTTATATGACGTTAAGTGATATTGGGGTTAGCTAAAAAGGATAAAAAATGTGTAGGATAAAAAGTGTTTAAGCTCATACTGGGTCTGCCTTTAACCAGTTTCCTACCATACTACCCTATTGTGTAGTTTATGGCTTACCATAGTAGCTAGAAAGTATGCCTAGACTTAGGTGTACAGTCCACAAAACTGCATTGAACTAATTAAAAAAAGTTTCTCCCATGCTAAATTAAGAAAGCCTAAGTTAATTTTTATTCATAGTTTTAAATAGAATCGCGGTACGGTAGCCTAAGTTTATATTAACCTTATATATCAATGATTGCAATTTTCAAATTTTTAACTGAATGAGGAATGCGCATTGCTCATTTAATGCTCTTAACTTAAAGGGTGCAAACCCATAAAATGGACATCCGAACCGAACTTGTTACCTTTTGAGCCGCGGTCCTTGTCCCTAACCGTCAGGCTAGGGAAATGATTAAATAAAAGGCTAGTCTTATAAGCTAATATAAAGGAAAAGACATGAATTACATGACTTCAAAAAACAAAATAGGCCTACAGGGAAGTCTAAGCACCCTTCTATGTAAATGATCTCTTAAGAGTAGGCCTAAGTTATATCTTAATTGTCTATAAATCAGACCTACCAACAAACCTTATGCTAACGCTTATTAGTAAAAACTATTTTGAATGTTAACTTAAACAAAAACCTTGGTGAGTTCTACTTTTAAATGTAATTTTTTCAAACTAGCATTCATTTTGGTTGGTCTATGCTAGCTAGCTATGCCTAACTCTGTCGGTCTAAATGGTCTAAACATCAGAACTGAAAAATGCTAGAGATGCCTTTACCTTTATAAATTTAAGTTAGGAGAAAAAGGTGTAAATTAATAAAGAACGGAACTAAATTTCTTCCCCTTAATAGCAAGATACCAATAGCCTAGATTGTGGCTCTAATCCAAGAAATAATGTTTTGCCACTGAAGATTTAAATATCTTATATTTTATTGTTTTCAATGATTTGAAAACTATCCTACATTTAAGGTATTAAATTGCTAAAATAAGCAGTTTAATTGAAATTATAACTACTACTATAAACCAATTTAATGTTCATTAAAAACTCAATTGAAGTTAGTTGAGCTGATTGAACCTCGACGTGAATGTAAACATTGTGACGTCAACGGGGCAGGCAGTACGGCAGGACCTCTTCAATCAGCTGTTGGTGTCACCTACCGTTCTCCTATAATATTCTAGATACTGTGGGTCTTACCATGAGACCTTCGGTAGAACAGCTTATTCCCTGTGGGAAATTCGCTTTAAATGTACAAAACATATGTTTTTGTAGTTATTTCCAAGGAATCTAAAATAAATAAAGAGAAGGTAGGGGTCAAGACACGCATCGCTCTCTATGCACCAGGTGTTCTTTTGCACCTATTAAGTCATCATTAGCATTAACAGTATTAGTAAATGGTGACGTCATAGGTGCAAAAGAACACCTGGTTCATAGAGGGCGTTGCATATCTTGACCCCTACCTTGTCTTTATTTATTTTAGATTCCTTTGTTATTTCTATAAACAGCTGTTTTCATTGGTTTGAAGTATGTGGAGAAGTTCCCATTTTAAAGTAGGCTATTTCAGGGAGATTGGCAATAAAAAACTAGAGAATATTAGGCCTACAGCTTTGCGGCGAGCGGGCGTGGCGAACGGGCTGACTTGAAGGGAAAAATTCCTCACGCTGGCATTGCAAAGCATGCCGGGGATCAGCTAGTTTGGTATATTATATTATATTATACTTTTAAGTACACTAATTAACAAATCTTTAGGTCAAATAAACATATATATTAAAATTGTCTTCGTAAAATGTGATTTCACTTACTATATCATTGGCTATATTAATTTTCTTGCTGGATATTCAAATCTCAATTCTTTATTTTCTTTTACATAGGATTTAATAAATGTTAATCAATATATCTTTTGATTAAAAAGCTTTCAGCTTTACCCAAAGTTTTGGTTATAATAAGATATTACTATCCTTAAAAAGTTAACTTTTAGTTCAAGTTGAGTTTGAATGGGATTGACCCATAACAATATTACAAATTTACACATAGATTGACGATTCATGATTAAAAAGGAAGTATGAAAGATGAAAAGTCTCAGTTTGAAATCACTTTATACTAATGCGGCGTTGTCAATGACTATCAGCTAATTGTTTCGTTTTCCAGAAGTCGTTTTTACGTTAGTAGCAATTGAGCTCATTAATTTTTTCATTTTCGTCAGCAGATTGTTAGAAGTGGATTTCGCCGTTACCAATGCCAGTTTGACCTTTGCGCACTCGTCGAAGTCTGATATAGTGGACACGATAGCCTTGTCATCTTCGTAGCTCCTCAGCTCACACGAGTTCACCCGCAGGACCACAACACTGTAGGGAGAGTCACTGTAGATCATGCCGTCCACGACCACGTGATTGGGCTCCACAGCTTTGTAAACTCTGGGACTATCGTATTCGATGACGTCAATGAATTGTTTATCCTTCATAACCGCAATCGTGTTACTCGATACACCTTCACTGTGGCGACGAAACAGTTTATACTCGCTGTGGCCTGGAAGCTGGACTATTTCTTCAATTTTACCCTTTACTGTGGAAAATAAAACAACTATATACATACTGTATAGTACATGGTGACTTGAATTGAAAAATATGGTAGTTTTAATGAGCTGTGCAAAGTTCATTTACTTATTTAGTTAAAATAAATAATGGTTAGAACACACAATTTTATTTATCATATGATGGATGAAACATTGAACGCAATTTTTTTAGGTGATGACAGTTACACCTTTTTTTGCTGAATTATCTTTTACTTCCAATAAAGATGGCTCTTTGAGTTTTATATTTTTCATCTTAGGCTACTTCAAATACGTACAAGAAAGTTTTAATCGAAGCAAGAGTAGTGCAAAAAGGGCACACCTGGGACGTGACGTCATCACTGCTGACGTCATCGTGATGACGTCACGTCCCAGGTGTGCCCTTTTTGCACTACTAGCAAGCTCCCGGTGGGAATATAAGTTGTTTGTAGATGGATGGTTCATTGCAAAATAATTGTATGTTAGACATATCTATCTCAGTCTTACCCCCTCCCCCCTGCCTCACTACACTTAATTTAACTCCACCAATTTTCACAAAGATATTAGTTGTCCAACCGACCAGCGTTGCTACAAATGAATGAGACGGTCAAATTTACCAATGTACTTTAGGTAAGTTGAAGTGATGTTTAAAGTAAAATCTTAAGTATATTACAAAGTTTACTAATATCACTTCAGTCGATAGTGAGTTGGCAAAGACTCCACAAGAAAATAATTTTATTAATAAAATGACTCTTGTAATACTATTCTAGATGCAATCAAACTGCAATCTGCAACTCTATGTTTATTATTTTTCTCTTTAAAATACGGTAAATAAAATTATAGATTTGAGATGAAAATGGTGATTGTATCGTAGTGAAAAGTTCTTTTAATAGCCTATGCTTCTCAATAATTGAAATAAATATAAAAGGTTCACCTTCATATTACTGGCAAACCAAAGATATTTAGCAATAATTCTTAAATTCTCTCGTTGCTAAACGTTTAGAATTCCGGCCGGTAATGTTTATCGTGTGACTTTTTTTATTTTTGAAAATTAATTTGTGAGAGTTTTATAGTAAATATATCTTTTACTTTCAAATTACATCTACGGAGTGCCTTAAGACACAACTTACCTAGAGGCTTTTTCTTTTTCAATGCTTCTTTCACTGTGTCGCAATAGCCATCTTCAAGTTGTTTCACTTTAGTTTCTACCTCGAACTTCGTATTTGCTTTTCGCAATATGTAATCATGCTTGGAACACTTTCCGTGTTCATCAACAACTATCAGGCTGTTAGGTGAATCACTGTAAATGTGTCCATCCACCATCATATATTCATCTACATTATGCATGTACTCTTGCCCGTCCATTGGGCAAGGGTATGTGATCTTTTCAACATTGTGAACATCACGTTGTCGCTTCTGAACATATAAAGTTACTAAGCACTTTTCAAGAATGTTTTTATATCTACGGAATTCGACTTGGTACTGGTTTCCAGGAAGATTGCAGATTTCTGAAATAGAAATTCCGTTGCGAATAAAAGCATATAGAAATAAATACCACAAGATAGAACCACATGCTGTATAACTAACACTGTAAAAATAATGATTTAAAATGCAATTTTATTTGCATCTAGAAATGTAAAAAAATTCAAATAAAAATATGTGAATCTGGTTTAATTTATTTATGTGACTGAAACAGCTGGTTCTACATTCGTAGACGGCATGAATTATTAAGCAGTACCAGGGGGACCGAGCTTAAGCTCGGTAAAATTATTACTTTCGTTCTCACACAAAGCTCGTTCGCTCCGCTCACTCGCCCTCTCCCATTTTAAAGACGAGCTCGTTCGCTTCGATCACTCGCCAAGCCGACGGGTGTTGCACTTTGGTATAATTGTCTTAAACTACAGGTTAAAGATGTAATACATCGGTTTATATCTACAGTTATTAGCTGATTTTTGTACAATTAATAAAATCTCCATAAGGATAACATGGAAACTTTGAAGGGCTCTAGCGTGAAAACCGGATTTTTCCCAGCTATTTGACCAGCTCCAATCGATTTCTGGTGGCGAAAATCCCCAAATTCAATCAAAAAATCAAAAATCCTTGGAGCGAAAAAAACTTTGCCCGTACAAGCGGAGCTTGTTTTGGAGTATAAGTACCAGGGGGACCGAGCTTAAGCTCGGTAAAATTATTACTTTCGTCCTCACACAAAGCTAGTTCGCTCCGCTCACTCGCCTTCTTCCATTTTGAAGACGAGCTCGTTTGCTTCGCTCACTCGCCAAGCCAATGGGTGTTGAACTTTGGTATAATTTCCTTAAATTACAGGTTAACACTTTGAACCCTGAGCCCGAGTATAGCTCGGGGCATAGCGTATGTCAACGCGAACGAAGCCCGAGTATAGGTCGGGCCTCGAAATAAAATTCCATAGCAACCTGTATTCGGCTTATATGCGCTATTCGTTGCTACGGAACGCTTCCTTGATCATCTGGCATTGATTATAGTCCTCAAGTCTCACAAAAAGCCATATGTTTTGTAGCAGAAAAATAAATCCAAATGCCTGCAGCCGATGTTTTGCGTCGCCGGCTGACGACGCAGTGTTGTTGTCTGCAGTAAAGGCTGACTTTGTTTACGTTCATTTTCGTATCAAATAAAGTGTAGTTTTACTGTTATTATAAGTGTTTAGACTGTGAATTAGCTTTTAGATTCACAGTAAATATTAAACTATGTTCTAAATATAAGTGTACGCACCGTCGCAATTTTTATTTTCTTCAATTTTTCTGGTAAATTTTATGTGGAATCCTTTATTTTTAATTGTAATTTTATTAAAAGTTATATCATTAGAAAGGTTATATTTTTCTCTTTATTTTGATATATAATTTACATGGGTAAAAAATATGCATAGAAAGCTACGAATTTTAATTTTAACCCCAAAATTGGCCAGTAACGCACTTAAAACGGCAAATCAGCGCCCGGGGTTCAAAGTGTTTTAAAGATGTAACACATTTATATCTACTGTTATCAGTTGATTTTTGTTCAATTAATAAAATCTCCATAAGAATAACATGGAAACTTTGAAGGGCTCTAGCGCGAAAACCGGTTTTATCCCAGATATGGGACCAACGCCATTCGACTCCTGGTGGCCAAAACCCCCATAATCAATAAAAAATCAAAAATCCTTGAAGCGAAAAAAAGAACTTTGCCCGGACAAACGGAGCTTGTTTTAGAGTATAAGATAAGATAATAAGATAAACTCTGTTAGATTTTGTCTTAAGCTGTGACAAAACAGGATATTCTTCTCTTTTCAATGACCTCTGAATGGCGCCATAAACAATCAATCTGGAATGTGACGTCAGCAAATCGATAAGATAAGGAAGTCAAAGTGAAATACCTCAAATTACTTAGAACATGACGTAATTTCAATGTTAGCTCTCGTCACTTGCTGGCCTTAGCTTATCCCAAGACGTTTCAAGACTTTACTTCCTGGACAGCGAACTCGTCATATCATGCAGATGTTGTTAAACTGAGCTGAATAAGCTGATTTTCCATCACTGTCCTCATTATTTAAGCTCAGTAAACATGTATTATGTGTTGAATTAGTTGGGCTTCCTGTGAGCACAATATGTTTGTACCAACAGTAAGAATTTTCCTCAGCAAACTACTGTCAATTATCAAAACGATAATTAGGAATCAATCACGATGGCCAGGTGTGGGTGGCCACTCAGTTCACATTAACACAAGTTGTACTAACGATTAACGGTTGCCCAACTTAATACTTAAAATTCCGAATAACTGGAAAATGAGAAAAATTTTCTCATCACAAAATGATCTTGTATTTCGTTATTGTTTTGTAAACTGTATCAAATTCTTGTAGAAAAATATTTTTTTGTTGCTTTATTGGACTTAAAAATGTAATACTTATACTTAGTTGGTGTTCTACTTTCACACTTTAAGTAATTATTATATAGTCTACAATTTGTAAAAACTTATAATGTCTTTCAGTGACTCTTGGTCAACCAAACCATTTTATTTTTATTTTTAAGACAAACCTATGCCTTGTTAAAAATTTACAGTTCTGAAGTAAACTGATTAAAGATCAACTTTTACCAATAACAGTGAAAAACTGATACACAATATGTTGTCATGTGAAATTACTAGCTGGTATGCAATAGTGAAATAAAACAAAAACAACTAATAAAGCAACAAAAAAACTAAAGGGGTCATCCAATAGAATGTTAACAAGGATAAACGATCATTTCTCACCATTATTTCTGGCCCCTTCAACGAAGGATAAAAAATAATAAAAAACTGACTATACGAAAATAAACTTCTAGTAATAAAACCAGGATACCTAATAGCTTTCCTTGTTTTCTAAGTATTTGAATATTATACGTAAAACTATTTTCGATATGGTGGATCACATATTTGTTTTCATCAGTTGTTATGATTAATGAAACATGGTGTTGTGGAATTTCATATGTGTGTAACCTCAGCTTAAACTAAATTTAGGCATAAATTTGGTGAAGGGACTAAAAATCTGGTTTTATTCCAATGAAATTAGTATATTTATTTATTATTTATTTATTTATTTATTTGTAAATATACATGTACAAGTAAAATTAACACAAAACAATCACATTCTGTGATAGCTACGGGCATAACCCAGAACAGCTATCTTGAGTACAATAAAAATAGTAAAATATACAATTGTAAAACTTAAATGCTAAATTAAATGCACAATATCAGTAGACATAACTTAAAAAATCTTGATTAAAGTCGCAAAATTGAAAACAAATATAAAACTGCCAAATTAAATTAAGTTTTCACAAAATAATTCTTTACAGCGCTTTGTAAATGAGTTAAAAGTGTCACGGAAAACATCTAAATGAGCATTCCAAAAAATGGAAAATTAAAGTGGTTTACTGTATGACAAAAAGGTATATAAAAAATATCAGAAACTCTCAAACTACGGCCAGGAACATAAAGACTTAAATTTTCTACCAATTATATAGAATCGCTTAACCCATTAATAATTTTGTATAAAAACTGTAATAAAAATACATTTCTTCTAAGTAGTGACAATTTAGGAATATTAAACATATTTCTAAGTTCTTTTGTAGGAAAATCTCTTGGTGGGCTGTAATGAAAATTTTTAAAATACAAATGTCTCAAAAATTTATTTTGAACAACCTAAATTTTATGTGCAAATATTTGCTGGTGTGGATCCCAAACAACACAACAATACTCTAATCTGCTTCTAACTAATGTGATATAAATCAAGTAAACTGTATCCAAATTCTGAAAATACTTTGTGTTTCTGATCGTAAAACCAAGAAGTTTATAAGCTTCGTTAGTATTATCAGAGGTTTCGTTCAATAACATTGTGTAATATGTATGTGTGTAAATCTGTATATTTATAGGCAAGTATGTGTCTTTTCCTCCTTTTTTCATCATGTGGGCATCTTAGAATAAACCCGTGCATACCGTTCAAAAGTTGGTGTCTTGTAGATCAGTGAAATCCCTTTATAACTCACATTGGCTCCCAGGGCTACGCTCTACACAATGTTAATCTTATTGAAGCAAGGTAATTAATGTAAATATTAGATTGCTGTTGTAATAACAAAAACTGGCAAATCAGGAAACAGCTGTGAAATATTTTTTGAAGTATTTTAATTCTGATCAACTCATATTTAAGTCGAATTTCGACAAGGAAGGATTTCTAATATCAATTACACCGTGTTTTCCATAGATGGATTACCTGAAGGAATAATTCTTATTACTAGCGAAGTCAAGGAACAGGAATGTAATGGAAATGTAAAGTTATAATTATTAACTCACCCACAGGCAAAGTTTTTGTCTTTTCTTCACTCTTTTGGTTTGAAGAAGGAGGTGTGCTGGGTTTTCTGCTGCTGCTGCGGTGAGCCTGGGTCGGCCTTGCTATTTCCTTCTCAACGTCCTTTGCTGTTGTGTTGTAATAGCAATAAAAGATTATTATTATTATTATTAATTAATTACAAACACAACAACAATCTTAAGAAAATAGAACTGCAATTTACAACTATATACAGGGTGTCCCGGAGCGCTCTGAACCTTTTTGTATATTTGTTCCTTGCATCGAGACAAGAAAAAAACATCCTACATATAGGGGTCTAAAATTCATTGTTATGCCGATAGCCTCCATTTTGTTTTTTTCGCATAGTAGTTTTTATTGCCGTAACAAATGGTTGTATTCAGTTCATATTTGAAATAAATCTTTATCATACCAATGTACATTTTCAGGGAAAAAATTATTTTTTTTCCAATGTGTATTTTTAAAATGGCAGCCATTTTAAATTTTCAAACTCAAATATATCAAAATCGGTAAATTTTATAAAAATTTTACTTGACACAAAAAAATTTGCCAAATAAAATCATCTAACTAACAGTTCCAAGTTTGTAAGAATATAATAACAAATAATGGAGATATTGCATTTTTCTGATTAAATGGCCTTAATTTGCATTAATTCTAAAGTAAAATCAATGTTTTTATGGAGAAAAATCACAATAACTCCGTTATTTGTAGTCAGGCCCTTACAAACTTGGTACCATTGGTTAAATAATTTGATTTGGCAACTTTTTTTGTTATGAATTTTTTTTATAAAATTCAGCGATTTTCAGTTATTTAAGTTTGAAAAATTAAAATGGCCGCCATTTTGAAAACATACACATAAAAATTATTATGTGAAAAAAAAACTAAATGACGGCTAGCGGGTTAACGATGGATTTTAGACCTCTATTTCTATTGTGTTTTTTTCTTGCCTTGATGCAAGGAACAAGTTATACAAAATCGTTCCAGAGAGTTCCGACACACCCTGTATATCACATTTCTCTTTGTATAGTAAATAAAATCATACTTTCAATTGTAATATTTAAAAGATAAGTTTTTTTGAGAACCTAGACTCCTGAACAAATAAAAGTGAATAAATATAGAAGTCACATACCGCCTACGTAAAAAAGATATTTAGCATAACATTTTCTCTGCAAAAATTTACTCATTAAACATTGTGATTTACGTCCCCTTATGTTCACATTTGTAAATTTTTTTATTTATACGAACCAACATGTGCGTTTTATAATAAAAATATATATGATTAAATGTACTATTGTATTGTGTGGAATTTAATAATTCGTTGAATTTTAATATTTTTAACCGCCTGTGCGTGTGCTGCTAAATGAAATTGTGTATATAGAAAATGTCAAAACTGATTAATACAGCAAAATAATTTCTTTTCTTTAAATGCATTTAAGATACTACTTACCTAGAGGCGTTTTATCTTTTAATGCTTGTTTGACATTGTTGCAATAACTGTCTTCAAGGCGAAATGTTTCTGTTTTCAATTCAATATATTTATGTTCATAACACTTTCCATCTTTTTTAATGACTACCAGGCTATCACTTTTATCACTGTAAATGTGTCCTTCCAGCATAATATCTTCCACAATTATGACATCTTTCTCGTCTTTGGTGCAGGTGTAGGTGATAAGATCAACACGAGTTTGTCCCCTCTTAATATGTACAGTTGCAATCCAGTTTGTTGCACCTCGCATATATGGTTGGTAATGAACCTCATACTTTTTCCCAGGAAGAGAATAGACATCTGTAATAAAAATTCAATTATGAATAAAACCATAAGACGTGAGTAATAAATATCGCATGCTTGAGTCACTCACAGTATCTTATATGCTAAAAGAGTGCATTAAAGGGTCTAGAGGGAGAACTACTGAACGGATCGTGGCTATTTTGGTGTCAGAAGTTATGGCCCCTAGATGATAGAATACCCCCCCCCCCCCGTCGCAGCAGACTTGCGTACTCAGCGAATTTCCAAATTATATAATATTAATTTTGACCACATAAATCTGTAAACCAAATAAAATCACATGCTCATAAATAGGGAAATAAATGTCTATTCTCCTTATGATAAATATAGGGAGAGTATGCAGGTATGCTGCCATGGGGACCACTAAAATAAGGTTTTTATCATAAAAGAATTTATTTCGACCATATAAAATATAAAACCATTCACTAAGTTTTTCATCAATATCTGTCCATTGCCTATTCTCCATATGATTAACGTGGAAAAAGAGTATACAGGTTTGCTGCCATGATAATCACAAAAACCAAGATTTTTTATTATAAATGGATGAATCTCAACCGAATGAAGCTGAATTCCAAGTTTCATCGAAAAATATTGGTTATTGAGTGAAATATTAACACATCAAAAATCTTCATAAGATTAACATTGGAGAACCAAAATACAATGTACTGTCTTTAGACTTTTTAATATCTCGGTAACCAATGGATATAGAGCAAAGCTTCAAAAGACTAAATTGCGTGTTTTTTTTTTAGCTAAATCCAATAGTTAAAATACCCCCGTCGCAGCAGACCTGCGTACTCAGCGAATTTCCAATGGAATTTAAGATTATTTACTTTCCCCATAAAAACACCATAGGATCGAGTATGTAGGTTTGCTGCCATTGGGTGTTGTTAGAAAATCTAAGGTAATCAATAATTGGTGAATGTAAACACAAAATTGTATCAAACTCTGGCAGTTTTTTATTTTCCCCATAAACCCCATGGGGGTGAGTATGTAGGTTTGCCGCCATATGGGTTTTGTAAGCAAGTATAAGTTAAACCTTATATAGATAATGTACATACCAAATTTGATTAGGTTATGTTAATAAATAAGCAAGATATAGGGTTTTCTTGATTTCCCATAAGAATAACATGGAAAACACATTTTTTGATTTGCCCCGTAACCAGTTATGCTATGATAAAAATTCAAAATACCAAATTGTTTGTTTTTTTAAGCTCTTTTAAATGGTTTCAGTTAAAATTAATGAATTTTAAAAATTAAGGTCCAAAAATGCCAAAAACCCATTTTTGACCCCTTTGAAACCCATAAACCCCCGTTCCCATAACCCGAGAATGCTGGTTCGCGAACTCATGAAAATAGATCTGGTCTTACACCTCCATACCAAATTTCATCAAAATCGGAGGTCACCTTCAAAAGTTATCAGTACCACGGACACATAGATAGATAGATAGATAGATATATAGATATATATATATATACATATATATGAAAATGAACGAATGGTGTTTTTAGCTTCTGGGGACCTCAAAATGAAAAAGTAAAGTGGTCCCGGGCTTAGGTCTTACATGGCTACTACCGTAATAGCGTATTCCCTATAGGGAAATTCGCTAATAAATAAAAATTTAAAATTTAAAAATTTACATATATGAAGAATGCAAAAAACCCATTTTTGGTGTACAAAACCCCCCAAAACTACCCCTTCCGGTAGGTCGATATGTCTGGTTTACGAACTCATCCGAATAAACGTAGGATTACACATCTCTACCAAATTTGGTGTTGATCGGACCATTTTTACGAGAGTTATCGTGTCTAGGGACACACACACACACACACACACACACACACACATATATATATATATATATATACATATATATATACATATATATATATATATATATATATATATATATATATATATATTATTTTTAATGTCTACTATTTTTTGTCTCTGGGCACCTAAAAACCCCGCGAATTTCCTAAAGTAATTTTGAAATCCCGTGTGGCGGAGCCCTTAAGTGCTTCAAAAACTATATTTGGAAAACCTTTGTTAGTAACTATGGACAGTAAAAAAGTATATAGTAATAAAATACTATATAAAGTAAACTAAACTGCACTTAATACAACCAAAGTACACCAGACTAAAAGTAGGTAATAGTACATCACTATAATCTTGACAATGTCAAAAATAAATAAAAATTATATCTTACACCTGGTTACTTTTATGCTTATAAGCATTTTCTTGCATGAATCATCATGTGGCAGATGTAAACAAACCTAATTCAATTTCCATAATCGTATGTTAGAATACAAAAATGTTGCTTCCATAAGAATAGCATGGTAACTTTGAGGTCGTCTAAGGCGTAACCCTTTGTGAATATTAATTTGAAAATAGTCAGACTTTATTATTTTGAGCCTAAAGAATGAGTATACCAAATTGCAGTACCCTAGCTAGTCGGGAAGTTGGAGAATTAGTGATGAGTGAGTCAGTGAGTGAGTGAGGGCTTTGCCTTTTATATATATATATAAAAATTTTAATGACTATTATTTTTTGTCTCTGGGCACCTAAAAACGAAAAGTAACATGGTCCCGGGCTTATGTCTTACCATGAGACCTACGGTAATAGCTTATTCCTTATGGGAAACTCGCTAAAAATGTGGTATCCGTCGGAAAATTCCTTATAACACCGCCAAATGAAAATTAAACCTTATTGAGATTATTAAGACATGATCTTGCTGACTGGTTTAGTGCTCCAAGTGATCCATATCCCACACAGAAATTTGACACCACTGTTTAATTTTTGCACATTTTTTGTATTGTTCTTTTTTATGTTATTCAATTATTCTCTTTTTATTGTCTGTTAATTATTATCTTATTCCATTTATTGTTGTAAGTTATTCGTCTTTTAGTGGCATGATATGATAAAGTAAGCTATTTATTATTAGTTACCAATGAACTGTCGACTGCACCAAACTGCATGCTTCTATTATATAATTGTTACTGTAATAATATTAATGCTACCTTGTAAGTGGTTTTTTATGACTGTAATGTAGCATTGTAAAATTCAATAAATAAATAAATGCAACACATATGTTTATATCTACAATTATCAGCTGATTTTTATGTTCAATTAAGTAGCTACAAACAATCCCCATAACGATAACATGGGATCATTGAAGGAGTCGAGGACGGAAACCGAATTTTTCCCAGCCATGGGACCAACGCCAGTCGATTCCTGGTAGACAAACGTCCATATTCAACTAAAAAATAAAAATCCTTGTATCGGAAAAAATGTCACTGTATGAAAACAGTACTTTTTTTTAGAATAGTACGAGTTTGTGCTCGGTAACATTTTTAAGCGCCACTCTCCTTTCTTAGACAAGGTTTGTTCGCTCCGCTTACTCGCCCTCTGTCTTTTTTTTTTACGAGCTAGTTTGTTTCGCTCACTTACCAGGCCAATAGGTGCAATTTTGTATAAATTTGTTGAACCACGTGTTAAATGTGTAACATATATGAAAAAACAAAAAAAAAAACATTACACACCTAAAACCCGGATTTTTTTCCAGCCATTGCACCAGCTACAATCGATTCCACGAGGTAAAAACCTCCATATTCAACGAACAAATAAAAAATCCTTAGAGAGAAACAAAATTCTCATGCAAACAGTGCTAGTTTTAGAGTATAAGATTAAACAATTGATTTTTTTTATTTTGTGAGTTGGCTGCACTGGCTCACACCTGTTCTAATGACGTCATTCGCAATGATTCGTAGTCCCATGACGACTACAGGTGATTACATATTTATGCAATAGGCCGACGGGGTCTGGTCTAATATTTGTATACTGTACTACTCAGTTAGCACAATTTATTTGAGTTGTCTCATAAAAAAAATCTCTATACATCATAAATTCTAGTTCCATCTCCATATTGGGACTCAACTAACGCAAATTTTGAGTAATAATTAATCTTATATATTAAAAATTATTGTAATATATTAATTTCCGAGTCCGTCCGATGGTTCTGTGGCGTTTGGAAGGAAACTTAGGAAGATTATTTGTTGGTATTACATAAACAGTTTGTTTTATTTCTCATGTTTACAATTCCATAACTGATATTAAATTTGAGTAGTATGCAAGAAACGAAATGGAATTTTCTATTAAACTGCATAGCTTAAATGCTGCGGAGCAGCACAGGTCCCCAAGTAATGTAATGATCTTATATGATAAAAGAGTGCATTTAAGAGTATACAGAGAAAACCACAGATCAGATCGTGGACGTTTTGGTGTTAGTGGATTTTGTGTGAGCCCTAGACGATAGGAAAAACATGGTATCCCTCGGAAAATGCCTTATAACGTCACAAAATGAATATTTAACCATATTAAATACTAAATAAATTTAGACCAATTTAGACAATCTGATACGTTATTTTGTCGATTTGTTTACTGCTTCATGGGATACAAATCCTACACTGAAATTTGACAACCCCTCTGATTAAAAGGTATTTTAAAAGTAGGCCTATTTTTAGTAAACAAGGCAGACAACTTGAATTCAACTCTCATTGACAGATGGCAAATAAAATCAAAGATACCAAGATTGCAATTATTTTCAAAGCAGTAGAATAAATTTACAGTATATGTATAACAGCTATTAGCTGAATTAATACAATTTTAGTTATTGTATAAACAGAGTAGTACCAGGTATACCGCTCCTTGCTCGTTGGTTTTAATTCAGTTTTGATATAGTGTCACGGTAATAAAGCTATTAAATTTCCACTAACAACCAACTATACCTCTTTGCAGTTAACAGCTGTTTCTAAAGGTTTAACATTGTTGTTCCTTTATTTTTGTATACCTTTCGTTGTTATCTCGTTACCAAAATAGCAACCTATAAGACAAATTTTAAAAATTACGATTTTTAAACCTAACTTTAGACCAAATCCGATTTTTTCCTGGGATTTAGGCTGTTTCGAACCTTATTTTGGGCCAAACACTATTAAATGCAAAGTTTAAGCAAAATACACCGCTAGATTTCGACATCGTGGAACACACATCCCTTCAGACATTGCTCGTATTATAGTATAGGATACTTAATCTATATATTAATAGGTAAGCAAGTTTCTTTTCCTCCTTTTTTCTCAGCTCGTCTGCATGTTAGGAGAGAAATTCGCGCAAACCTTTAGAAAGGTATAGTACTGTATGTGTAAAATCCCATTTTAATTCACATCGGACTCCAGGGCTATACCCCACAGGCTTTCAAAGTTTCAATGTTAAATTTATGGTGGAATCATAATTGATTTAATCATTACACATCTGTTGTAATAACAATTGCTAGAAAAAACCGAAAAATATATGTTTCAGCTATAAAATATTTTTTTACTTCTTGGGTCCAGATCAACTGAACTATTAGTCGAATTTCGATCAGGAGGCGATCCCTAGTATAGATTATTACATTTGCTGTATTCAAACTTGAGACTTATAAATTAGTTTACACGCATGTTTTAATATCGTGGCCATCATATAATAGTTTTTTTTTTTTATATGTTACACATAATGTTTTGATTCTAAAATACTTTACCTAAAACTCACCCAAAAACACTACTACCCCACCCCTAAAGACCTCAGATGATAGAATTTCATCCTGGACGACACCCTGGAAGACTGCGGAGAAGACGACAAGGTAAATGGTAAATGGTGCCGGTACTAATTATCAAATTTTAGTCAATTTATTTTAGTTATAACTAAGTCATTAACTTCTTTAAATGGTTACGTTCGCGATAAAAGGCTATTAGGTCCATTTTTTTACGTCTACGGACAAAATGTCCATTATTTTAGGTCCACCGCTTATCTTTCCACTACTTTTTTGTCCACCTTTCTTACGTCCATTGGTTTTATGTCCAATCATTGTAATGTCCATAATGTTTGAAGGTAAAGTTTATCATCGTATAAAGTAATTTTTTTAAATACACCTCAGAACGTAATAATATTTTTATGTTTATAAGTTGAGTAATGCTTGAAGTTATGAAGTTTAGTGTACAAGAGTCTCTTTAGGAGCTTACAATGAACAATTGAACAATTTAAAACATAACAAATCCTACTGATCTTACTTTTTTATTCATAGTAGGAAAATGATTTGGGTGTATTAATATCTCTTTAATTTGTGATAAGTATAAATACAGAGTTTCTGACATATCACGCACAAATAATATTAGTTGGATTTAAAAATCACAGTGAACAGTTTTTAAGTACGGTAAAATAATCTTTCCGATCTATCAAATTTTCATTTCAATAGAAACTTTTGCAAAATGTAAAATTTAAATGTACAGCTTTGATAAATTTTGTATGTGGACGTTTAGCCGTGTGGACATCAATCGTAAATTACATGATATGTGTGCACATGATATGGAGTAGACGTATGATAACTAATGGACATTTGTAAAAATGGAAATTTAGTTTGGAACCTAACCGCCGTAAATGCTGCAAGCTTATGTAACAAAGTTTACAACTTTCACTGAAATGCCTCAGGGAGTACAAATACCCCCGTCGCAGCAGACCTGCGTACTCAGCGAATTTCCAGTGGAATTGCAGATTATTTACTTTCCCCGTAAAAACACCATAGGATCGAGTATGTAGGTTTGCTGCCATGGGGTGTTGTTAGAAAATCTAAGTTAATCAATAATTGGTGAATGTAAACACAAAATTGTATTAAGCTCTGGCAATTTTTTATTTTTCCTATAAACCCCATGGGGGTGAGTATGTAGGTTTGCCGCCATAAGGGTTTTGTAAGCAATTATAAGTTAAGCCCTATCTAGATAATGTACATACCAAATTTGATTAAGTTATGTCAATAAATAAGCAAGATATAGGGTTTTCTTGATTTCCCATAAGAATAACATGGAAAACACATTTTTGGATTTTCCCCGTAACCAGTTATGCTAAGATGAAAATTCAAAATACCAAATTGTTTGTTTTTTTATTCTCTTTAAAATGGTTTCAGTTAAAATTGATGAATTTTGAAAATTGAGGTCAAAAAATGCCAAAAACCCATTTTTGACCCCTTTGAAACCCCATAAAACCCCGTTCCCATAACCCGACAATGCTGGTTCGCGAACTCATGAAAATAGACCTGGTCTTACACCTTCATACCAAATTTCATCAAAATCGGAGGTTCCCTTCAAAAGTTATCGGTACCACGGACACATATATATATATAGATAGATAGATAGATAGATAGATAGATA
>CM061532.1:255746460-255906192 GCA_030545055.2 Neoaliturus tenellus
GGCCTTAGGTCTTGGGTATAAGAGCTTAAAAGCCTAGACCATGGTGTAGGGCCTTAGGCCTTGGGTCTAAATAGTTAAAAGCCTAGACCAGGGTGTAAGGCCTTAGGTCTTGGTGTCTAAGTACTTAAAAGTCTAGACCACGGTGTATGGTCCTGAGTCTTGGGTCTAAATACTTAAAAGTCTAAACCACGGTGTAAGGCCTTAGGTCTTGGTTCCACAGTGTCTGTTCAGGGGTCGTGAATCGCGACTCCCTTGTAAGTTTTCAGGCCTTTACTTTATGGCCTTAGGTCTAAGTACTTAGAAGCCTAGTTCAGAGTGTAGGGCCTTAGGTCTTGGGTATAAGAACCTAAAAGCCTAGATAAGGGTGTATGGCCTTAGGTCTTGGGTCTAAGTACTTAAAAGCCTAGACCACGGTGTATGGCCTTAGGTCTTGAGTCTAAGAGCTTAAAAGCCTAGAAAACGGTATATGGCCTTAGGTCTTGGGTATAAGTACTTAAAAGCCTAGACCAGGGTGTATGGCCTTAGGTCTTAAGTCTAGCCCATGCGGACCGCCTTAGCCATTGATTTTAAGTGCTTAAAAGCCTAGCCCATGGTTTATGACTTTAGGTCTTGGAGTAAGTACTTAAAAGCCTAGACCAGTGTGTATGCCCTTGGGTCTTGAGTCTAAGAGCTTAAAAGCATAGACCAGGGTTTATGGCCTTAGGTCTTGGGTATAAGAGCTTAAAAGCCTAGACCACGGTGTAAGGCCTTAGGTCTTGGGTCCACAGTGTCTGTTCAGGGGTCGTGAATCGCGACTCCCTTGTAAGTTTTCAGGTCTTTACTTTATGGCCTTAGGTCTCGGGTCTAAGTACTTAAAAGCCTAGACCAGGGTGTAGGGCCTTAGGTCTTGGGTATAAGAACCTAAAAGCCTAGACCAGGGTGTAGGGCCTTAGGTCTTGGGTATAAGAACCTAAAAGCCTAGACCAGGGTGTATGGCCTTAGGTCTTGGGTTTAAGAACCTAAAAGCCTAGACGAGGGTGTATGGCCTTAGGTCTTAGGTCTAAGAGCTTAAAACCCTAACCCGCGGTATATGGCTTTAGGTCTTGAGTCTAAGAGCTTAGGTCTTTTGTCTATGAACCTAAAGGCCTAGTCCACGGGTCTTTGGACTTGGGTCTAAGAACCTAAAGGCCTAATCAAAGGACCTTAGGTCTTGGTTCTAGCCTATGGTGTAGGGCCTTAGGTCTTGGGTATAAGCACCTAAAAGCCTAGACCACGGTCCTTAGATCTTGGTTCTAGACCCTGGTTTAGGGCCTTAGGACTTGAGTATAAGAACCTAAAAGCCTAGACCACGGACTTTAGATCTTGGTTCTAGACCCTGGTGTAGTAGGACTTGGGTATAAGAACCTAAAAGCCTAGACCACGGACCTTGGATCTTGGTTTTAGACCCTGGTGTAGGGCCTTAGGACTTGGGTATTAGAACCTAAAAGCCTAGACCACAGACCTTAGATCTTGGTTCTAGACCTGTTGTAGGGCCTTAGGACTTGGGTATAAGAACCTAAAAGCCTAGACCACGGACCTTAGATCTTGGTTCTAGACCCTGGTGTAGGGCCTTAGGACTTGGGTATAAGAACCTAAAATCCTACATAACGGACCTTAGGTCTTGGTTTTAGACCCTGGTGTAGGGCCTTAGGACTTGGGTATAAGAACCTAAAAGCCTAGACCACGGACCTTAGATCTTGGTTCTAGACCCTGGTGTAGGGCCTTAGGACTTGGGTATAAGAATCTAAAAGCCTTGACCACGGACCTTAGATCTTGGTTCTAGACCCTGGTGTAGGGCCTTAGGACTTGGTTATAAGAATCTAAAAGCCTAGACCACGGACCTTAGATCTTGTTTCTAGACCCTTGTGTAGAGCCTTAGGACTTGGGTATAAGAACCTAAAAGCCTAGACTACGGACCTTAGATCTTGGTTCTAGTACCCGGTGTAGGGCCTTAGGTCTTGGGTATAAGAACCTAAAAGCCTAGAACACGGACCTTAGATATTGGTTCTAGACCCTGGTGTAGGGCCTTAGGACTTGGGTATTAGAACCTAAAAGCCTACACAACAGACCTTAGGTCTTGGGTATAAGAACCTAGAAGCCTAGACCACGGACCTTAGATATTGGTTCTAGACCCTGGTGTAGGGCCTTAGGTCTTGGGTATTATAACTTAAAAGCCTAGACCATGGAACTTAGATCTTGGTTCTAGACCCTGGTGTAGGGCCTTAGGACATGGGTATTAGAACATAAAAGCCTAGACCACGGACCTTAGGTCTTGGGTATAAGAACCTATAAGCCTAGACCACGGACCTTAGATCTTGGTTCTACACCCTGGTGTGAGGCCTTAGGACTTATGTATTAGAACCTAAAAGCCTAGACCACGGACCTTAGATCTTGGTTCTAGACCCTGGTGTAGGGCCTTAGGTCTTGGGTATAAGAACCTAAAAGCCTACACAACGGACCTTAGGTCTTGGTTTTAGACCCTGGTGTAGGGCCTTAGGACTTTCGTATAAGTAGCTAAAAGCCTAGACTACGGACCTTAGATCTTGGTTCTAGACCCTGTTGTAGGGCCTTAGGACTTGGCTGTAACAACCTAAAAGCCTAGACTACGGACCTTAGATCTTGGTTCTAGACCCTGGTGTAGGGCCTTAGGACTTGGGTATAAGAATCTAAAAGCCTAGACCACGGACCTTAGATCTTGGTTCTAGACCCTGGTGTAGGGCCGTAGGACTTGGGTATAAGAACCTAAAAGCCTGGACTACGGACCTTAGATCTTGGTTCTAGACCCTGGTGTAGGGCCTTAGGACTTGGGTATAAGAACCTAAAAGCCTAGACCACGGACCTTAGATCTTAGGTATAAGAACCTAAAAGCCTAGACCACGGACCTTAGATCTTGGTTCTAGACCCTGGTGTAGGGCCTTAGGTCTTGGGTATAAGAACCTAAAAGCCTAAACCACGGACATTAGGTCTTTGTCCTAGACCCTGGTGTAGGGCCTTAGGACTTGGGTATATGAACCTAAAAGCCTAGACCACGGACCTTAGATCTCGGGTATAAGAACCTAAAAGCCTAGACCACGGACCTTAGGTCTTGGTTCTAGACGATGGTGTGGGGCCTTAGGTCTTGGGTATAAGAACCTAAAAGCCTAGACCACGGACCTTAGATCTTGGTTCTAGACCCTGGTGTAGGGCCTTAGGACTTGTGTATAAGAACCTAAAAGCCTAGACCACGGTATATTAGGTATTAGGTTTAGACCAGTGTCTTTTCAGGGGGGGTCGTGAAACGCGACCCCTTGTAAGTGTTCAGGTCTTAACTCTATGGCCTCGGTCTTTTTAAGAACCTTAAAGCCTAGACTACGGTGTATAGCCTTAGGTCTTCGGTCAAGTCCATGCGTTAGGACCTTAGGTCTTGAGTAAGATGGATGGAGGTTGGTCTTCAAATACTCCAATTTGAATCTGATAACCATTTCTGGTCATGATTTCGTAATCAAAGAAAAAAGATCTCCTTGCCTAATGTTTGCTCAATACATGGGGGGCTGTGAATCGCGGCCCCCTTGTAAGTTTTTAGATCTTAAGGTTTTATGGCTTTGTACTAAGGTGTCAGGCCTTATGTTTACATCTTAGTCCAAACACATTAGGTCCTGGCTGGGGGCTGATAGGTCTTATACACAGGTCAAAGCTTTAGCCTCTAGGTTTTTGAGCTTTGGACTCAGTTGCAAGGCCTTAGGTTTAGACTTTAGGTTCAACACATTAGGCCTAAGCTGATAGATAATAGGCCCTACTCACAGGTCAAAGCCTTAGCTGCTAGCTTTTAGGTCTTTGGACTCAGGTGCAAGGCCTTAGGTTTACATCTTAGTGCCAACACATTAGGTTTATGCTGTTGGCTAATAACTATTCACAGGTCAAATCCTCAGCAGCTAGGTTTTAGGGTTTTGGACTTAGGTGCATGGGCTTACGTTTAGATCTTAGGTCCAGCACATTAGGCCTACGCTGATGGATAATAGGCCCTATTCACAGGTTAAAGCCTTAGCTGCTAGGTTTTAGGGCTTTGGACTCAGGTGCAAGGGCTTAGGTTTAAATCTTAGTTCCAACACATTAGGTTTAGGCTGTTTGCTAATAGGTACTATTCACAGGTCAAATCCTTAGCTGCTAAGTTTTAGGGTTTTGGACTCAAGTGCAAGGCCTGAGGTTTAGATTTTTGGTCCAACACATTAGGTCTAAGCTAAACGCAAATAGGTCCTATTCACAGGTCAAAGCCTTAGCTGCTAGGTTTTAGGACCTAAGTCCAAGGCATTTCATCTTAGGAACCATGTGTAAGGCCTTAGGTTTAGATCTTATGTCCAACACATTAGGCCTAAGCTGATAGATAATAGGCCCTATTCACAGGTCAAAGCCTTAGCTGCTATGTTTTAGGGTTTTGGACAGGTGCAAGGGCTTAGGTCCAGCACATTAGGCCTACGCTGATGGCTAATAGGCCTTATTCACAGGCCAAATCCTTAGCTGCTAGCTTTTAGGGCTTTGGACTCAGGTGTAAGACCTTAGGTTTACATCTTAGTGCCAACACATTAGGTTTAGGCTGTTGGCTAATAGGCCCTATTCACAGGTCAAATCCTTAGTTGCTAGGTTTTAGGGTTTTGGACAGGTGCAAGGGCTTAGGTCCAGCACATTAGGCCTACGCTGATGGATAATAGGCCCTATTCACAGGTTAAAGCCTTAGCTGCTAGGTTTTAGGGCTTTGGACTCAGGTGCAAGGGCTTAGGTTTAAATCTTAGTTCCAACACATTAGGTTTAGGCTGTTTGCTAATAGGTACTATTCACAGGTCAAATCCTTAGCTGCTAAGTTTTAGGGTTTTGGACTCAAGTGCAAGGCCTGAGGTTTAGATTTTTGGTCCAACACATTAGGTCTAAGCTAAACGCAAATAGGTCCTATTCACAGGTCAAAGCCTTAGCTGCTAGGTTTTAGGTTTTTACACAACCACAACTGCACACGGCTTAAAACGAGTACAAAACCTCGGGATGTGGCCTTAGGTCCAGGTTCTAGTCCATGGGTGTAGGGTCTTAGGTCTTGGGTCTAAGAACTTAAAGGCCGACTTTCTTCTAAGTATAGACAAATTAACCACTGCATACGGCTTAAGAGAAATACTAGACCATATGGTGTAAGGCCTTTGGTCTTAGGGTCTAAGAACTTAGAGGCCGACTTTCCTCTGGCTATAGATGAAACAACCACAACTGCACATGGCTTATTCCGAGTACTAGACCGTGGTATAAGGCCTTTGGTCTTAGGGTCTAGGAACTTAGAGGCCGACTTACCTCTAGAAAAATATGAAACAACCACAACTGCAAACGGTTTATGCCGAGTACTAGACCATAGTGTAAGGCCTTTGATCTTGGGGTCTAGATCATGGTGAAGGACCTTAGCTCTTGGGTCTAGGTGTAGGGCCTTAGGTATTGGGTCTAGACCACGGTGTCTGTTCGGGGATCGTGAATTGCCATTAACTTGTAAGTTTTTAAGTCTTAACCTAATGGTTTTAGGTCTTGGGTCTAAGAGCTTTAAAGCCTAGAATACGGTGTAGGGCCTTAGGTCTTGGGTATAAGAACCTAAAAGCCTAGACTACGGTGTATGGCCTTAGGTCTTGGTGTCTAAGTACTTAAAAGTCTATACCACGGTGTATGGCCCTAAGTCTTGGGTCTACACCACAGTGTCTGTTCAGGGGTCGTGAATCGCGACCCCCCTTGTAAGTGTTCAGGTCTTAACTCTATGGCCTCAGGTCTTGGGTCTAAGTGCTTAAAAGCATAGACCACGGTGTATGGCTTTAAGTCTTGAGTCTAGTCCATGCGGAAAGCCTTAGGTCTTGAATCTAAGAGCTTAAAAGCCTAGCCCACGGGGTATGGCCTTAGGTCTTGGGTCTAAGTACTTAAAAGCCTAGACCAGCGTGTATGGCCTTAGGTCTTAAGTCTAGCCCATGCGGACCGCCTTAGGCCTTGAGTTTAAGAGCTTAAAAGCCTAGCCCACGGTTTATGACTTTAGGTCTTGGCCTAAGTACTTAAAAGCCTAGACCAGTGTGTATGCCCTTGGGTATTGAGTCTAACCCATGCGGACCACCTTAGGGCTTGAGTCTAAGAGCTTAAAAGCATAGACCAGGGTTTATGGCCTTAGGTCTTGGGTATAAGAGCTTAAAAGCCTAGACCATGGTGTAGGGCCTTAGGCCTTGGGTCTAAATAGTTAAAAGCCTAGACCAGGGTGTAAGGCCTTAGGTCTTGGTGTCTAAGTACTTAAAAGTCTAGACCACGGTGTATGGTCCTGAGTCTTGGGTCTAAATACTTAAAAGTCTAAACCACGGTGTAAGGCCTTAGGTCTTGGTTCCACAGTGTCTGTTCAGGGGTCGTGAATCGCGACTCCCTTGTAAGTTTTCAGGCCTTTACTTTATGGCCTTAGGTCTAAGTACTTAGAAGCCTAGTTCAGAGTGTAGGGCCTTAGGTCTTGGGTATAAGAACCTAAAAGCCTAGATAAGGGTGTATGGCCTTAGGTCTTGGGTCTAAGTACTTAAAAGCCTAGACCACGGTGTATGGCCTTAGGTCTTGAGTCTAAGAGCTTAAAAGCCTAGAAAACGGTATATGGCCTTAGGTCTTGGGTATAAGTACTTAAAAGCCTAGACCAGGGTGTATGGCCTTAGGTCTTAAGTCTAGCCAATGCGGACCGCCTTAGCCATTGATTTTAAGTGCTTAAAAGCCTAGCCCATGGTTTATGACTTTAGGTCTTGGAGTAAGTACTTAAAAGCCTAGACCAGTGTGTATGCCCTTGGGTCTTGAGTCTAAGAGCTTAAAAGCATAGACCAGGGTTTATGGCCTTAGGTCTTGGGTATAAGAGCTTAAAAGCCTAGACCACGGTGTAAGGCCTTAGGTCTTGGGTCCACAGTGTCTGTTCAGGGGTCGTGAATCGCGACTCCCTTGTAAGTTTTCAGGTCTTTACTTTATGGCCTTAGGTCTCGGGTCTAAGTACTTAAAAGCCTAGACCAGGGTGTAGGGCCTTAGGTCTTGGGTATAAGAACCTAAAAGCCTAGACCAGGGTGTAGGGCCTTAGGTCTTGGGTATAAGAACCTAAAAGCCTAGACCAGGGTGTATGGCCTTAGGTCTTGGGTTTAAGAACCTAAAAGCCTAGACGAGGGTGTATGGCCTTAGGTCTTAGGTCTAAGAGCTTAAAACCCTAACCCGCGGTATATGGCTTTAGGTCTTGAGTCTAAGAGCTTAGGTCTTTTGTCTATGAACCTAAAGGCCTAGTCCACGGGTCTTTGGACTTGGGTCTAAGAACCTAAAGGCCTAATCAAAGGACCTTAGGTCTTGGTTCTAGCCTATGGTGTAGGGCCTTAGGTCTTGGGTATAAGCACCTAAAAGCCTAGACCACGGTCCTTAGATCTTGGTTCTAGACCCTGGTTTAGGGCCTTAGGACTTGAGTATAAGAACCTAAAAGCCTAGACCACGGACTTTAGATCTTGGTTCTAGACCCTGGTGTAGTAGGACTTGGGTATAAGAACCTAAAAGCCTAGACCACGGACCTTGGATCTTGGTTTTAGACCCTGGTGTAGGGCCTTAGGACTTGGGTATTAGAACCTAAAAGCCTAGACCACAGACCTTAGATCTTGGTTCTAGACCTGTTGTAGGGCCTTAGGACTTGGGTATAAGAACCTAAAAGCCTAGACCACGGACCTTAGATCTTGGTTCTAGACCCTGGTGTAGGGCCTTAGGACTTGGGTATAAGAACCTAAAATCCTACATAACGGACCTTAGGTCTTGGTTTTAGACCCTGGTGTAGGGCCTTAGGACTTGGGTATAAGAACCTAAAAGCCTAGACCACGGACCTTAGATCTTGGTTCTAGACCCTGGTGTAGGGCCTTAGGACTTGGGTATAAGAATCTAAAAGCCTTGACCACGGACCTTAGATCTTGGTTCTAGACCCTGGTGTAGGGCCTTAGGACTTGGTTATAAGAATCTAAAAGCCTAGACCACGGACCTTAGATCTTGTTTCTAGACCCTTGTGTAGAGCCTTAGGACTTGGGTATAAGAACCTAAAAGCCTAGACTACGGACCTTAGATCTTGGTTCTAGTACCCGGTGTAGGGCCTTAGGTCTTGGGTATAAGAACCTAAAAGCCTAGAACACGGACCTTAGATATTGGTTCTAGACCCTGGTGTAGGGCCTTAGGACTTGGGTATTAGAACCTAAAAGCCTACACAACAGACCTTAGGTCTTGGGTATAAGAACCTAGAAGCCTAGACCACGGACCTTAGATATTGGTTCTAGACCCTGGTGTAGGGCCTTAGGTCTTGGGTATTATAACTTAAAAGCCTAGACCATGGAACTTAGATCTTGGTTCTAGACCCTGGTGTAGGGCCTTAGGACATGGGTATTAGAACATAAAAGCCTAGACCACGGACCTTAGGTCTTGGGTATAAGAACCTATAAGCCTAGACCACGGACCTTAGATCTTGGTTCTACACCCTGGTGTGAGGCCTTAGGACTTATGTATTAGAACCTAAAAGCCTAGACCACGGACCTTAGATCTTGGTTCTAGACCCTGGTGTAGGGCCTTAGGTCTTGGGTATAAGAACCTAAAAGCCTACACAACGGACCTTAGGTCTTGGTTTTAGACCCTGGTGTAGGGCCTTAGGACTTTCGTATAAGTAGCTAAAAGCCTAGACTACGGACCTTAGATCTTGGTTCTAGACCCTGTTGTAGGGCCTTAGGACTTGGCTGTAACAACCTAAAAGCCTAGACTACGGACCTTAGATCTTGGTTCTAGACCCTGGTGTAGGGCCTTAGGACTTGGGTATAAGAATCTAAAAGCCTAGACCACGGACCTTAGATCTTGGTTCTAGACCCTGGTGTAGGGCCGTAGGACTTGGGTATAAGAACCTAAAAGCCTGGACTACGGACCTTAGATCTTGGTTCTAGACCCTGGTGTAGGGCCTTAGGACTTGGGTATAAGAACCTAAAAGCCTAGACCACGGACCTTAGATCTTAGGTATAAGAACCTAAAAGCCTAGACCACGGACCTTAGATCTTGGTTCTAGACCCTGGTGTAAGGCCTTAGGTCTTGGGTATAAGAACCTAAAAGCCTAAACCACGGACATTAGGTCTTTGTCCTAGACCCTGGTGTAGGGCCTTAGGACTTGGGTATATGAACCTAAAAGCCTAGACCACGGACCTTAGATCTCGGGTATAAGAACCTAAAAGCCTAGACCACGGACCTTAGGTCTTGGTTCTAGACGATGGTGTGGGGCCTTAGGTCTTGGGTATAAGAACCTAAAAGCCTAGACCACGGACCTTAGATCTTGGTTCTAGACCCTGGTGTAGGGCCTTAGGACTTGTGTATAAGAACCTAAAAGCCTAGACCACGGTATATTAGGTATTAGGTTTAGACCAGTGTCTTTTCAGGGGGGGTCGTGAAACGCGACCCCTTGTAAGTGTTCAGGTCTTAACTCTATGGCCTCGGTCTTTTTAAGAACCTTAAAGCCTAGACTACGGTGTATAGCCTTAGGTCTTCGGTCAAGTCCATGCGTTAGGACCTTAGGTCTTGAGTAAGATGGATGGAGGTTGGTCTTCAAATACTCCAATTTGAATCTGATAACCATTTCTGGTCATGATTTCGTAATCAAAGAAAAAAGATCTCCTTGCCTAATGTTTGCTCAATACATGGGGGGCTGTGAATCGCGGCCCCCTTGTAAGTTTTTAGATCTTAAGGTTTTATGGCTTTGTACTAAGGTGTCAGGCCTTATGTTTACATCTTAGTCCAAACACATTAGGTCCTGGCTGGGGGCTGATAGGTCTTATACACAGGTCAAAGCTTTAGCCTCTAGGTTTTTGAGCTTTGGACTCAGTTGCAAGGCCTTAGGTTTAGACTTTAGGTTCAACACATTAGGCCTAAGCTGATAGATAATAGGCCCTACTCACAGGTCAAAGCCTTAGCTGCTAGCTTTTAGGTCTTTGGACTCAGGTGCAAGGCCTTAGGTTTACATCTTAGTGCCAACACATTAGGTTTATGCTGTTGGCTAATAACTATTCACAGGTCAAATCCTCAGCAGCTAGGTTTTAGGGTTTTGGACTTAGGTGCATGGGCTTACGTTTAGATCTTAGGTCCAGCACATTAGGCCTACGCTGATGGATAATAGGCCCTATTCACAGGTTAAAGCCTTAGCTGCTAGGTTTTAGGGCTTTGGACTCAGGTGCAAGGGCTTAGGTTTAAATCTTAGTTCCAACACATTAGGTTTAGGCTGTTTGCTAATAGGTACTATTCACAGGTCAAATCCTTAGCTGCTAAGTTTTAGGGTTTTGGACTCAAGTGCAAGGCCTGAGGTTTAGATTTTTGGTCCAACACATTAGGTCTAAGCTAAACGCAAATAGGTCCTATTCACAGGTCAAAGCCTTAGCTGCTAGGTTTTAGGACCTAAGTCCAAGGCATTTCATCTTAGGAACCATGTGTAAGGCCTTAGGTTTAGATCTTATGTCCAACACATTAGGCCTAAGCTGATAGATAATAGGCCCTATTCACAGGTCAAAGCCTTAGCTGCTATGTTTTAGGGTTTTGGACAGGTGCAAGGGCTTAGGTCCAGCACATTAGGCCTACGCTGATGGCTAATAGGCCTTATTCACAGGCCAAATCCTTAGCTGCTAGCTTTTAGGGCTTTGGACTCAGGTGTAAGACCTTAGGTTTACATCTTAGTGCCAACACATTAGGTTTAGGCTGTTGGCTAATAGGCCCTATTCACAGGTCAAATCCTTAGTTGCTAGGTTTTAGGGTTTTGGACAGGTGCAAGGGCTTAGGTCCAGCACATTAGGCCTACGCTGATGGATAATAGGCCCTATTCACAGGTTAAAGCCTTAGCTGCTAGGTTTTAGGGCTTTGGACTCAGGTGCAAGGGCTTAGGTTTAAATCTTAGTTCCAACACATTAGGTTTAGGCTGTTTGCTAATAGGTACTATTCACAGGTCAAATCCTTAGCTGCTAAGTTTTAGGGTTTTGGACTCAAGTGCAAGGCCTGAGGTTTAGATTTTTGGTCCAACACATTAGGTCTAAGCTAAACGCAAATAGGTCCTATTCACAGGTCAAAGCCTTAGCTGCTAGGTTTTAGGACCTAAGTCCAAGGCATTTCATCTTAGGAACCATGTGTAAGGCCTTAGGTTTAGATCTTATGTCCAACACATTAGGCCTAAGCTGATAGATAATAGGCCCTATTCACAGGTCAAAGCCTTAGCTGCTATGTTTTAGGGTTTTGGACAGGTGCAAGGGCTTAGGTCCAGCACATTAGGCCTACGCTGATGGCTAATAGGCCTTATTCACAGGCCAAATCCTTAGCTGCTAGCTTTTAGGGCTTTGGACTCAGGTGTAAGACCTTAGGTTTACATCTTAGTGCCAACACATTAGGTTTAGGCTGTTGGCTAATAACTATTCACAGGTCAAATCCTTAGTTGCTAGGTTTTAGGGTTTTGGACAGGTGCAAGGGCTTAGGTCCAGCACATTAGGCCTACGCTGATGGCTAATAGGCCCTATTCACAGGCCAAATCCTTAGCTGCTAGCTTTTAGGGCTTTGGACTCAGGTGCAAGGCCTTAGGTTTACATCTTAGTCCCAACACATTAGGTTTAGGCTGTTGGCTAATAGGCCCCATTCACAGGTCAAATCCTTAGCTGCTAGGTTTCAGGGCTTTGGACTCAGGTGCAAGGCCTTAGGTTTACATCTTAGTGCCAACACATTAGGTTAAGACTGTTGGCTAATAACTATTCACAGGTCAAATCCTTAGCTGCTAGGTTTCAGGGCTTTGGACTCAGGTGCAAGGCCTTAGGTTTACATCTTAGTGCCAACACATTAGGTTTAGGCTGTTGGATAATCGGCCCTATTCACAGGTTTAAGCCTTAGCTGCTATGTTTTAGGGCTTTGGACTCAGGTGCAAGGCCTTAGGTTTAGATCTTAGGTCCAACACATTAGGATTAAGCTAATGGTTAATAGGGCTTATTGATAGGTTAAAGCCTTAGCTGCTAGGTTTTAGGGCTTGTCTGGGCCTTAGGAATTAGATCTTAAGAGGTTAAACTAGGTTAAAAATTGGAGAATTTTGGCCTAAAAATGTGTCTTTGAAGGTAAAATTGCAATTTGAAGCTGAAGGCGCTCACAAAACATGAGTATTCCCTGGATTATATTCAAAATGCTCCTTGAAATCACTGTCTGAAATCCTGAAAAATGCCCTGAAATGGGCTGATATTTGGCCAAAACCAACCAGAATCCGGTAAAAAACCGGTCAATTTGAAGCTGAAGGCGCTCAAAAAAGGACCCCTAATTAAACTAACAACTGGATTAAATTCTAAGTGCTTCTTGAAATCAATATCTGAAAATCCTGAAAAATGCCCTAAAATGGGCTGAAATGGGCTGATATTTGACCAAAACCGGCCAGAATCCGGTCAAAAACCGGTCAATTTGGAGCTGAAAGCGGTCAAAAAAAACTATGAGTGTTCCCTGGATTATATTCAAAAGTGGTCATTTGAAGCAAAAAGTGGTCATTTGAAGCAAAAGTGGTCATACGAAGCAAAAAAAGTGGTCATATGAAGCAAAAAAGTGGTCATACGAAGCAAAAAGTCATAAAAAAAAACTATGAGGGTGTTTCAGAAACCGCCTTCTATATCTACTAAACAAAAACAACTAATAAAGCAACAAAAAAACTAAAGGGGTCATCCAATAGAATGTTAACAAGGATAAACGATCATTTCTCACCATTATTTCTGGCCCCTTCAACGAAGGATAAAAAATAATAAAAAACTGACTATACGAAAATAAACTTCTAGTAATAAAACCAGGATACCTAATAGCTTTCCTTGTTTTCTAAGTATTTGAATATTATACGTAAAACTATTTTCGATATGGTGGATCACATATTTGTTTTCATCAGTTGTTATGATTAATGAAACATGGTGTTGTGGAATTTCATATGTGTGTAACCTCAGCTTAAACTAAATTTAGGCATAAATTTGGTGAAGGGACTAAAAATCTGGTTTTATTCCAATGAAATTAGTATATTTATTTATTATTTATTTATTTATTTATTTATTTATTTGTAAATATGCATGTACAAGTAAAATTAACACAAAACAATCACATTCTGTGATAGCTACGGGCATAACCCAGAACAGCTATCTTGAGTACAATAAAAATAGTAAAATATACAATTGTAAAACTTAAATGCTAAATTAAATGCACAATATCAGTAGACATAACTTAAAAAATCTTGATTAAAGTCGCAAAATTGAAAACAAATATAAAACTGCCAAATTAAATTAAGTTTTCACAAAATAATTCTTTACAGCGCTTTGTAAATGAGTTAAAAGTGTCACTGAAAACATCTAAATGAGCATTCCAAAAAATGGAAAATTAAAGTGGTTTACTGTATGACAAAAAGGTATATAAAAAATATCAGAAACTCTCAAACTACGGCCAGGAACATAAAGACTTAAATTTTCTACCAATTATATAGAATCGCTTAACCCATTAATAATTTTGTATAAAAACTGTAATAAAAATACATTTCTTCTAAGTAGTGACAATTTAGGAATATTAAACATATTTCTAAGTTCTTTTGTAGGAAAATCTCTTGGTGGGCTGTAATGAAAATTTTTAAAATACAAATGTCTCAAAAATTTATTTTGAACAACCTAAATTTTATGTGCAAATATTTGCTGGTGTGGATCCCAAACAACACAACAATACTCTAATCTGCTTCTAACTAATGTGATATAAATCAAGTAAACTGTATCCAAATTCTGAAAATACTTTGTGTTTCTGATCGTAAAACCAAGAAGTTTATAAGCTTCGTTAGTATTATCAGAGGTTTCGTTCAATAACATTGTGTAATATGTATGTGTGTAAATCTGTATATTTATAGGCAAGTATGTGTCTTTTCCTCCTTTTTTCATCATGTGGGCATCTTAGAATAAACCCGTGCATACCGTTCAAAAGTTGGTGTCTTGTAGATCAGTGAAATCCCTTTATAACTCACATTGGCTCCCAGGGCTACGCTCTACACAATGTTAATCCTATACTATAATACGAGGAATGTCTGAAGGGATGTGTGTTCCACGATCTCGAAATCTAGCTGTCAGATTTTGCTTAAACTTTGCAATTAAAAGTGTATTGGCCCAAAAATAAGTTTAGAAAAGGCCTCCATCGCAGGAAAAATCGAATTTTGTCAGAATTTAAGTTTAAATATCGTAATTTTTAACATTGGTCTTATGGGTTGCTATTTTGGTAACGAAATAACAACGAAAGGTATACAAAAATAAAGGAACATTAATATCAGCCAGACTTTTTGAAACAGCTGTTAACTGTGAAGAGGTATAGTTGGTTGTTGGGGGAAATTTAATAGCTCTAATGACACTATATCAAAACTGAATTAAAACCAACGAGCAAGGCTCGGTTAACCTGGTACTCTTATTGAAGCAAGGTAATTAATGTAAATATTAGATTGCTGTTGTAATAACAAAAACTGGCAAATCAGGAAACAGCTGTGAATTATTTTTTGAAGTATTTTAATTCTGATCAACTCATATTTAAGTCGAATTTCGACAAGGAAGGATTTCTAATATCAATTACACCGTGTTTTCCATAGATGGATTACCTGAAGGAATAATTCTTATTACTAGCGAAGTCAAGGAACAGGAATGTAATGGAAATGTAAAGTTATAATTATTAACTCACCCACAGGCAAAGTTTTTGTCTTTTCTTCACTCTTTTGGTTTGAAGAAGGAGGTGTGCTGGGTTTTCTGCTGCTGCTGCGGTGAGCCTGGGTCGGCCTTGCTATTTCCTTCTCAACGTCCTTTGCTGTTGTGTTGTAATAGCAATAAAAGATTATTATTATTATTATTATTATTATTAATTACAAACACAACAACAATCTTAAGAAAATAGAACTGCAATTTACAACTATATACAGGGTGTCCCGGAGCGCTCTGAACCTTTTTGTATATTTGTTCCTTGCATCGAGACAAGAAAAAAACATCCTACATATAGGGGTCTAAAATTCATTGTTATGCCGATAGCCTCCATTTTGTTTTTTTCGCATAGTAGTTTTTATTGCCGTAACAAATGGTTGTATTCAGTTCATATTTGAAATAAATCTTTATCATACCAATGTACATTTTCAGGGAAAAAATTATTTTTTTTCCAATGTGTATTTTCAAAATGGCAGCCATTTTAAATTTTCAAACTCAAATATATCAAAATCGGTAAATTTTATAAAAATTTTACTTGACACAAAAAAATTTGCCAAATAAAATCATCTAACTAACAGTTCCAAGTTTGTAAGAATATAATAACAAATAATGGAGATATTGCATTTTTCTGTTTAAATGGCCTTAATTTGCATTAATTCTAAAGTAAAATCAATGTTTTTATGGAGAAAAATCACAATAACTCCGTTATTTGTAGTCAGGCCCTTACAAACTTGGTACCATTGGTTAAATAATTTGATTTGGCAACTTTTTTTGTTATGAAATTTTTTTATAAAATTCAGCGATTTTCAGTTATTTAAGTTTGAAAAATTAAAATGGCCGCCATTTTGAAAACATACACATAAAAATTATTATGTGAAAAAAAACTAAATGACGGCTAGCGGGTTAACGATGGATTTTAGACCTCTATTTCTATTGTGTTTTTTTCTTGCCTTGATGCAAGGAACAAGTTATACAAAATCGTTCCAGAGAGTTCCGACACACCCTGTATATCACATTTCTCTTTGTATAGTAAATAAAATCATACTTTCAATTGTAATATTTAAAAGATAAGTTTTTTTGAGAACCTAGACTCCTGAACAAATAAAAGTGAATAAATATAGAAGTCACGTACCGCCTACGTAAAAAAGATATTTAGCATAACATTTTCTCTGCAAAAATTTACTCATTAAACATTGTGATTTACGTCCCCTTATGTTCACATTTGTAAATATTTTTATTTATACGAACCAACATGTGCGTTTTATAATAAAAATATATATATGATTAAATGTACTATTGTATTGTGTGGAATTTAATAATTCGTTGAATTTTAATATTTTTAACCGCCTGTGCGTGTGCTGCTAAATGAAATTGTGTATATAGAAAATGTCAAAACTGATTAATACAGCAAAATAATTTCTTTTCTTTAAATGCATTTAAGATACTACTTACCTAGAGGCGTTTTATCTTTTAATGCTTGTTTGACATTGTTGCAATAACTGTCTTCAAGGCGAAATGTTTCTGTTTTCAATTCAATATATTTATGTTCATAACACTTTCCATCTTTTTTAATGACTACCAGGCTATCACTTTTATCACTGTAAATGTGTCCTTCCAGCATAATATAGTTATCTTCCACAATTATGACATCTTTCTCGTCTTTGGTGCAGGTGTAGGTGATAAGATCAACACGAGTTTGTCCCCTCTTAATATGTACAGTTGCAATCCAGTTTGTTGCACCTCGCATATATGGTTGGTAATGAACCTCATACTTTTTCCCAGGAAGAGAATAGACATCTGTAATAAAAATTCAATTATGAATAAAACCATAAGACGTGAGTAATAAATATCGCATGCTTGAGTCACTCACAGTATCTTATATGCTAAAAGAGTGCATTAAAGGGTCTAGAGGGAGAACTACTGAACGGATCGTGGCTATTTTGGTGTCAGAAGTTATGGCCCCTAGATGATAGAATACCCCCCCCCCCCCCCCGTCGCAGCAGACTTGCGTACTCAGCGAATTTCCAAATTATATAATATTAATTTTGACCACATAAATCTGTAAACTAAATAAAATCACATGCTCATAAATAGGGAAATAAATGTCTATTCTCCTTATGATAAATATAGGGAGAGTATGCAGGTATGCTGCCATGGGGACCACTAAAATAAGGTTTTTATCATAAAAGAATTTATTTCGACCATATAAAATATAAAACCATTCACTAAGTTTTTCATCAATATCTGTCCATTGCCTATTCTCCATATGATTAACGTGGGAAAAGAGTATACAGGTTTGCTGCCATGATAATCACAAAAACCAAGATTTTTTATTATAAATGGATGAATCTCAACCGAATGAAGCTGAATTCCAAGTTTCATCGAAAAATATTGGTTATTGAGTGAAATATTAACACATCAAAAATCTTCATAAGATTAACATTGGAGAACCAAAATACAATGTACTGTCTTTAGACTTTTTAATATCTCGGTAACCAATGGATATAGAGCAAAGCTTCAAAAGACTAAATTGCGTGTTTTTTTTTTTTTTTTTAGCTAAATCCAATAGTTAAAATAAATAAAAATTTAAAATTTAAAAATTTACATATATGAAGAATGCAAAAAACCCATTTTTGGTGTACAAAACCCCCAAAACTACCCCTTCCGGTAGGTCGATATGTCTGGTTTACGAACTCATCCGAATAAACGTAGGATTACACATCTCTACCAAATTTGGTGTTGATCGGACCATTTTTACGAGAGTTATCGTGTCTAGGGACACACACACACACACACACACACACACACACACACACACACACACATATATATATATTATTTTTAATGACTATTATTTTTTGTCTCTGGGCACCTAAAAACCCCGCGAATTTCCTAAAGTAATTTTGAAATCCCGTGTGGCGGAGCCCTTAAGTGCTTCAAAAACTATATTTGGAAAACCTTTGTTAGTAACTATGGACAGTAAAAAAGTATATAGTAATAAAATACTATATAAAGTAAACTAAACTGCACTTAATACAACCAAAGTACACCAGACTAAAAGTAGGTAATAGTACATCACTATAATCTTGACAATGTCAAAAATAAATAAAAATTATATCTTACACCTGGTTACTTTTATGCTTTTAAGCATTTTCTTGCATGAATCATCATGTGGCAGATGTAAACAAACCTAATTCAATTTCCATAATCGTATGTTAGAATACAAAAATGTTGCTTCCATAAGAATAGCATGGTAACTTTGAGGTCGTCTAAGGCGTAACCCTTTGTGAATATTAATTTGAAAATAGTCAGACTTTATTATTTTGAGCCTAAAGAATGAGTATACCAAATTGCAGTACCCTAGCTAGTCGGGAAGTTGGAGAATCAGTGATGAGTGAGTCAGTGAGTGAGTGAGGGCTTTGCCTTTTATATATATATATATAAAAATTTTAATGACTATTATTTTTTGTCTCTGGGCACTTAAAAACGAAAAGTAACATGGTCCCGGGCTTATGTCTTACCATGAGACCTACGGTAATAGCTTATTCCTTATGGGAAACTCGCTAAAAAATGTGGTATCCGTCGGAAAATTCCTTATAACACCGCCAAATGAAAATTAAACCTTATTGAGATTATTAAGACATGATCTTGCTGACTGGTTTAGTGCTCCAAGTGATCCATATCCCACACAGAAATTTGACACCACTGTTTAATTTTTGCACATTTTTTGTATTGTTCTTTTTTATGTTATTCAATTATTCTCTTTTTATTGTCTGTTAATTATTATCTTATTCCATTTATTGTTGTAAGTTATTCGTCTTTTAGTGGCATGATATGATAAAGTAAGCTATTTATTATTAGTTACCAATGAACTGTCGACTGCACCAAACTGCATGCTTCTATTATATAATTGTTACTGTAATAATATTAATGCTACCTTGTAAGTGGTTTTTTATGACTGTAATGTAGCATTGTAAAATTCAATAAATAAATAAATGCAACACATATGTTTATATCTACAATTATCAGCTGATTTTTATGTTCAATTAAGTAGCTACAAACAATCCCCATAACGATAACATGGGATCATTGAAGGAGTCGAGGACGGAAACCGAATTTTTCCCAGCCATGGGACCAACGCCAGTCGATTCCTGGTAGACAAACGTCCATATTCAACTAAAAAATAAAAATCCTTGTATCGGAAAAAATGTCACTGTATGAAAACAGTACTTTTTTTTAGAATAGTACGAGTTTGTGCTCGGTAACATTTTTAAGCGCCACTCTCCTTTCTTAGACAAGGTTTGTTCGCTCCGCTTACTCGCCCTCTGTCTTTTTTTTTACGAGCTAGTTTGTTTCGCTCACTTACCAGGCCAATAGGTGCAATTTTGTATAAATTTGTTGAACCACGTGTTAAATGTGTAACATATATGAAAAAACAAAAAAAAAACATTACACACCTAAAACCCGGATTTTTTCCAGCCATTGCACCAGCTACAATCGATTCCACGAGGTAAAAACCTCCATATTCAACGAACAAATAAAAAATCCTTAGAGAGAAACAAAATTCTCATGCAAACAGTGCTAGTTTTAGAGTATAAGATTAAACAATTGATTTTTTTTATTTTGTGAGTTGGCTGCACTGGCTCACACCTGTTCTAATGACGTCATTCGCAATGATTCGTAGTCCCATGACGACTACAGGTGATTACATATTTATGCAATAGGCCGACGGGGTCTGGTCTAATATTTGTATACTGTACTACTCAGTTAGCACAATTTATTTGAGTTGTCTCATAAAAAAATCTCTATACATCATAAATTCTAGTTCCATCTCCATATTGGGACTCAACTAACGCAAATTTTGAGTAATAATTAATCTTATATATTAAAAATTATTGTAATATATTAATTTCCGAGTCCGTCCGATGGTTCTGTGGCGTTTGGAAGGAAAACTTAGGAAGATTATTTGTTGGTATTACATAAACAGTTTGTTTTATTTCTCATGTTTACAATTCCATAACTGATATTAAATTTGAGTAGTATGCAAGAAACGAAATGGAATTTTCTATTAAACTGCATAGCTTAAATGCTGCGGAGCAGCACAGGTCCCCAAGTAATGTAATGATCTTATATGATAAAAGAGTGCATTTAAGAGTATACAGAGAAAACCACAGATCAGATCGTGGACGTTTTGGTGTTAGTGGATTTTGTGTGAGCCCTAGACGATAGGAAAAACATGGTATCCCTCGGAAAATGCCTTATAACGTCACAAAATGAATATTTAACCATATTAAATACTAAATAAATTTAGACCAATTTAGACAATCTGATACGTTATTTTGTCGATTTGTTTACTGCTTCATGGGATACAAATCCTACACTGAAATTCGACAACACCTCTGATTAAAAGGTATTTTAAAAGTAGGCCTATTTTTAGTAAACAAGGCAGACAACTTGAATTCAACTCTCATTGACAGATGGCAAATAAAATCAAAGATACCAAGATTGCAATTATTTTCAAAGCAGTAGAATAAATTTACAGTATATGTATAACAGCTATTAGCTGAATTAATACAATTTTAGTTATTGTATAAACAGAGTAGTACCAGGTATACCGCTCCTTGCTCGTTGGTTTTAATTCAGTTTTGATATAGTGTCACGGTAATAAAGCTATTAAATTTCCACTAACAACCAACTATACCTCTTTGCAGTTAACAGCTGTTTCTAAAGGTTTAACATTGTTGTTCCTTTATTTTTGTATACCTTTCGTTGTTATCTCGTTACCAAAATAGCAACCTATAAGATAAATGTTAAAAATTACGATTTTTAAACCTAACTTTAGACCAAATCCGATTTTTCCTGGGATTTAGGCTGTTTCGAACCTTATTTTTGGGCCAAACACTATTAAATGCAAAGTTTAAGCAAAATATACCCGCTAGATTTCGACATCGTGGGACACACATCCCTTCAGACATTGCTCGTATTATAGTATAGGATACTTAATCTATATATTAATAGGTAAGCAAGTTTCTTTTCCTCCTTTTTTCTCAGCTCGTCTGCATGTTAGGAGAGAAATTCGCGCAAACCTTTAGAAAGGTATAGTACTGTATGTGTAGAATCCCATTTTAATTCACATCGGACTCCAGGGCTATACCCCACAGGCTTTCAAAGTTTCAATGTTAAATTTATGGTGGAATCATAATTGATTTAATCATTACACATCTGTTGTAATAACAATTGCTAGAAAAAACCGAAAAATATATGTTTCAGCTATAAAATATTTTTTTACTTCTTGGGTCCAGATCAACTGAACTATTAGTCGAATTTCGATCAGGAGGTGATCCCTAGTATAGATTATTACATTTGCTGTATTCAAACTTGAGACTTATAAATTAGTTTACACGCATGTTTTAATATCGTGGCCATCATATAATAGTTTTTTTTTTTTTATATGTTACACATAATGTTTTGATTCTAAAATACTTTACCTAAAACTCACCCAAAAACACTACTACCCCACCCCTATAGACCTCAGATGATAAGAAATTCATCCTGGACGACACCCTGGAAGACTGCGGAGAAGACGACAAGGTAAATGGTAAATGGTGCCGGTACTAATTATCAAATTTTAGTCAATTTATTTTAGTTGTAACTAAGTCATTAACTTCTTTAAATGGTTACGTTCGCGATAAAAGGCTATTAGGTCCATTTTTTACGTCTACGGACAAAATGTCCATTATTTTAGGTCCACCGCTTATCTTTCCACTACTTTTTTGTCCACCTTTCTTACGTCCATTGGTTTTATGTCCAATCATTGTAATGTCCATAATGTTTGAAGGTAAAGTTTATCATCGTATAAAGTAATTTTTTTAAATACACCTCAGAACGTAATATTTAAGTAATTTTAATAATATTTTTATGTTTATAAGTTGAGTAATGCTTGAAGTTATGAAGTTTAGTGTACAAGAGTCTCTTTAGGGGCTTACAATGAACAATTGAACAATTTAAAACATAACAAATCCTACTGATCTTACTTTTTTATTCATAGTAGGAAAAATGATTTGGGTGTATTAATATCTCTTTAATTTGTGATAAGTATAAATACAGAGTTTCTGACATATCACGCACAAATAATATTAGTTGGATTTAAAAATCACAGTGAACAGTTTTAAGTACGGTAAAATAAATCTTTCCGATCTATCAAATTTTCATTTCAATAGAAACTTTTGCAAAATGTAAAATTTAAATGTACAGCTTTGATAAATTTTGTATGTGGACGTTTAGCCGTGTGGACATCAATCGTAAATTACATGATATGTGTGCACATGATATGGAGTAGACGTATGATAACTAATGGACTTTTGTAAAAATGGAAATTTAGTTTGGAACCTAACCGCCGTAAATGCTGCAAGCTTATGTAACAAAGATTACAACTTTCACTGAAATGCCTCAGGGAGTACAAAAAGGAGAACACACAAAGGATTAACAATGAAGAGTTAAGAAATAAAAGTCACAAGAGGGTATGCGAAGAACAAGGAAAGAGGATGAAAATAAAGTTCAAACAAGAGACCGAGAAAAACAAACGCATTTTGAATAGTGAGTAAATGACCGTAAACATAACCTAAAACCAATGAGATAGGACCATTGGAATGACATAAATGGAATAATGTAAAAAATCGTTGTCATTTTTTTTCTAAATTCTTATAAAATATTGTACAGTTAAAACAATATAAAGAATTAACTATTATTGTTGTATAACTGTTCATTTTGCTAAAGAAATAGGAAAATGAAAGTTTAAATACTACGTTGTTAGGGGTTTCATAATTTCTTTGGCCATTAAAACTAACAAAACATGACATATAATGAACAATAATCATATACATTACCTACCGTCAAGCGGGGTTAGATTGACCCCTTTTTTGATGTTTTTTTTTTTTATAATAACTTTTGATCATGAGAATTTATTTGCATGAGAATTTTTTCTATAATACTTGAGCACTATATGAACACCTACCATGCATCATTTTATTTTTATTAGTCATAGGTTGGTCAGAAAAAAATAATAAAAAGGGTCAATGTTACCCCGTATGTTGGGGTGACATTGACCCACCCCCCCCCCCATTATTTTATGGTATGTAATAGGTATTAAGATCACTAGGGTCTATCTTTTAACTATATAGTGTATCTTTGACCCCTGCAAAAGGGGTCAATGTTACCCAAGACCAATTGAAAGTTTACAATTATAAAAAAAGGAGTGGATAAAAAACTCAACACAATGTTATGAACATGAGAACATTTTAATTAATAAATAACAATACAGGCCTAGTTGAATTAAGAATGAAAGCATTAGTAGGTCTAGGCCTATATTATGTAGAATATAAAAAATAGTGTTAAAAGTCTAAAAGTCTTAAAACTCCTTCACTAAAACCCTCCCTGGGAAGTTGTACAAGTGATTTTTCGTCCATCCGTTCCCAAAGTTGCTGGAGGCAGTTTCCCTATGATATCAACAAATGGTGCAGAAAACACACCATTCTCTTTAGGAATAAAAGTTGTTTTCATTGGGTCTACAGAATTAAGTCCAATGACTTCAATAAACTTGTCATTTTTTAAGACGTTTTGGACAATTCAGGTGTAGTGAAAAATATGTTTGCCTCTCTTGCCACCAATGACATATGGTATATATATATAAAATATATATGTATGCATGTATATATATATAATAATAATAAGTAATACATTTATTTGTAGTTCAATGCAAAACGATACAAAACATTTTCAATTTAGTTGGTAAATATGAATTATTTTGAAGGGTCAAAGTTACCCGGACACCATAAATATGGTGGGGTCAATGTTACCAGCATTAAAAAAAATGTTAATTAAATTTTTTTGCAATGAATTAAAATTATAATTCAGTCATGAATATTCCTAAATATATATGTATTTTACCCTAATAAACCGTGACAATGCTATGTTGAACTGTTTGTTCTAGGTCTATAAAGTTTTTTCCGGAGAAATCTTTCAGCTGTTATGCATATGTTTTTGCTATAATTTTTTTTATGTTAGTAAAATTTATTTTAACTCCAAAGTATGTGTTTATAACACAGAAAACCATACTCTTTTTAACAGTATTTTTCATGTTTAAAAACTCAATAAAACTAAATCTCAAATTATAAATTATAAAAAAAAAAAAATTGACCCCGGGGTCATTGTTACCCCCAGAGGGTCAGAATCACCCCGCTTGACAGTATCAATTTTAACGGGCTGTTAGCTAGTTATAAATAAAAATTATTATAAAACAATTACCACATAACAACCTGACGTCAAAGAAAATCGATGATGGTGTTTTATGAGAAAATCATAAAATATAATATTCTATCGGGAGTTTTCTAATTGGCATGTTGAAGATTTATTTTGGAACAACCACATTAAATTTGAAGTCAATTACAATATAATTTACATAAACACTATTTTTTACTTTTGACTCCTTTAGTAAAACTTTAGCCCAATGTAAAACCTTAAATAGTATTTACCCGGTTCAGCCCCAGCCTCGGAAAATATTACAACCTGAAACATATTAAGACATATGGTTTTTCAAAGCGTACAATAATTCAAAATTCGTAACAATTTCATAAATTTTAAAACCCATTAAAGGCTTGTTACAGAAAAGCCTGTTCTAAAACGGTTGAAAAATTGAATGTCTTATTGATTTATATTTAGAAAGCCTAAACAACCCAGGCTTAAGAAGCCCAGGACGGAGGCAATTCTGATCAAGCTCTTAGGAGGGCGATCTTTTGCCGAGGTTCTGGGTCAGATTAGATCGCAGGCCAAACCGGAAGATACCGACACCGTTATCAAGTCTATTCGGCGAACCCAGAACGGGGATGTCCTCGTCGAACTGGGGAAGTCGAAGGACAAGATTGGTTTTGCCGCTTCCCTCAAGACTGTGCTTGGGGACAAAGGCCCCATCAAGGCCCTAGAACCGAAGTGCTTGGTCTTAATGCCCCCTCCACTGAAGAGGAGGTGACTCGTGCGATTCAGGTGGCACTACCGGAGATACCGGCTGATAAACTGAAGGTGTGGCTTACAAAGTCAACTCCGGATGGCTGTTGCTGAGATGGGCGAAGGGCAAGCTAATAAGCTGCTTAGCCTTCAGCACTTCAGAGTCGAGTGGGTCAGTTGCAGGCTCAAACGGCGGATGCTTCCATTTTCTCGGTTTGGACCACTCCTCCCGAAACTGTAAAGGGCCCAACAGGAGTGCCAACTGCTTCAAGTGCCGAAGCCAGGGTCATAAATGAAAAGAGTGTTCCTCAAGCCCCCTCCTTGCTTCCTCTGCAAGGAATCAAGCTCCAGTGCCTTTGGTTACTTAACCGGGTCTGGTCAGTGCGTTGCCTTCAGAGCCGCACTTGAACAGACAAAAGGTTTCAGCCAGGAATCCGCATCCTCCAGGCCAATCTTCATAGATCCTGGGGAGCTGATAACCTTTTCGATCAGCTCGCTGAGAACTCGGCATTGACGCGCTCCTTGTCAGTGAGCAGTATCGGGACGGAGACCCAAACACTTTGATCTCCGTAACACGTAGGATGTCTTGGTGCGGAGTCACGGGCACGGCAGAGGATTCGTCTTGGTTAGGTGTAGGAAGGTGACTATCTTCAGTTACTACCTCACCCCCAACGAGGCCGTCCAGGACTTCCGCGACAAGATAGATAGCCTAGACGAGTGCGTTCTCGGCACCACCGGGCACGTCGTCGTTGGTGGTGATTTTAACGAAGGGCCGTCGAGTAGGGAATGCCCCCTATCAACTGCCAGGGGAAATACATCCTTGAATTCATCGCCAGGGCCGGTCTTGTCGTCCTCAACTAGGGCGACACACCTACTTTTCGGCACCCCGGGCAGAGAGGCACGATCCCCGACGTCACCTTTGCGTCTGAGTCGCTCCTTCCAAGGATCTCTGGCTGGAGGGTTGTGGTGGACTACACGAGTAGTTACCATCAATACATTGTCTTTGACCTGCATGATCAGGCAAATCGTAGAGTTTCCGCATCTCGGGAAGGGCCACGCCGATGGAACACCTACAAACTGGATGTGGTCAAGTTCACCGAAAACATCTCTTGGGGAGCAAAGGGGAATCAAGGCGAGGCTGGGGCCGAGGCACTATTAACATCCACGATGGAACTGATCGTCTCGGCCTGCGACCAGTCCATGCCGCGAAGGAAACCTCGTCGCGACAAACAACCCGTTTACTGGTGGACTGAAGAGATTGCGGAACTCAGAAGAACATGTTTAAGAACTAGACGAGAAGCCACAAGAGCGAGAATTCCCGCGAATGGAGTTCGTAAGTCGGAGGCCTATAAAGCAACGAGAAAATCTCTCCGCCAGGTGATCAGCAGGAGCAAGGCGAATAGCTGGGGGAGACTTAGTGAAGACGTTGACTCCGACCCATGGGGCCTGGGTTACAAACTTGTAACACAGTAACTCGGGGCCCGTGTAACACTCTGACCTCAGGTCGCTCAGTCTGGGTGTGGTTCATTAAATCCTTAAAACAGAGTGTGCAGTAGGTAGTCTTCAATTAAGAGGGCGCCACCTAGTTTTTAATGTCCCAGGATCCAAACTAGGAAACTCTCCATGGGAGGGGAAAGGTAAATGGCAATGGCAACGGCAGAGGTTTAACCCCAGTAAAATTGTATGAATTTCCCAACAGCCAAACAAACTCACAAAATATGGTAGATATTCTAACTTTACTTGGATTAAGACTCAAAACCAAAGTACTGTTCAGATAAGTGAAAAACTCTTTAAGTGATTCCAGAGTATTATCATTCTTTTAAGAACAAAAAAATTCAAGTTCAATCAAACCTATTCCTTCTAATTAAATTTGCCGTTCAAAACAAGAAACAATAATCACAAATTATTTAATGTAATTCTAAAATATTTTGCATGAAAATCACTGAGTGAAATATCTAATCAATTTTATTATCAATGATTATCTGAAAGGATCAACACAGGCTAAATGAATTCTACTGTATTTATCAGCAATAGAGATAAACTTTAATCAAGTCTGAAAGTTGTCACAAATTATAGACTTTTATGTTCTCCAAATTTTACCAATAATACCAATACTCCAATAAACCTTAACTTTGTCGGCCGACACTAATACTAAACATAAACATGAAATGTTTGACCAAACATACAATTATGAACACACAACTTAACATTTAAACATATGTCTTAATTATATCTACAAAGGCCCAGCCAATTTATCTTTGAAAGTCTTTGACCATAGGATAATACTAATAATAATAAATGTGAAAGTCCTATCTGTGGTTTGAGAGCGTTGATAATCTTTGCTGCGGTAAGGAAACTCGCCGACGACGCGTGGTGGAAAACGGCTGAGGCCTGGACAACTCAGGGTTGGTCGAGACTCCAAGGGTTGAGGGCCCAGAGGTCTAATGCAGGACGCCCACGAATATTGGTTGGCCGGGGTTGCGCCAAAACTCAGGGTCCAAGGTTTTCCCTGGGCACATATCCCACACACTAGTACTCAAGTCTAATAGTTTACTAATTTTAAGCAATATTCCTATCATCAAATATTTTATTTAATTATTTTATAATGAAACGTTGACATCATTCAATTTACCAGGCTAGCTAATTGTAATTGAAATGTATTATCCCGGAAAAGAATATTTAAATTCCATCTAGCAGCATATTCCAATAGGCTATCCCAAAGTCTCTGTAGATTAAAAATTATGTACTGTGTTTCAACTTGAAATATTCTACAGCTTTTCCCCATGGACATAATAGACAACATTTCTTAAAAATCAAACAATAATAATTAATATTTTAAAATTACACAATGGAATGTTAAAGCTTCTGCTTGAGGTTTTCACTGATTTTATATTTTTAATATTCCTCAAGATAAATATACTTGACTGACTGATAAATTGTTTAACATGAGTCTAATTTCACAAATTATAAATAATATTTATCGATAGTTATCATCCGGAAATATTACAAAAGGATTTCCTCTGAGAGAAGAGTTCTATACATATTTTTATAATCCTTTCACATTTTACACAATAAATTCAAAATACAGCCCATTACAACAAGATTAAAATATACTTACATCATTGAGGCTTGAGAGTTTTTCAAGGCAAAATTCATTATTACCTTTTTACATAATTTAACATTTAATTAATAAAAAAAATTAAAAGACACAGATTATTCCATTGACATTACTGAAGTTTAAAACTCACAAAACAGTTCTACATATTTAATTAATTGAAATTACACTGCACACTTCTTATTATAGCAAATTAATTTCATGTCAGGTCATTTTCAACAGGTTTGAGTTTGCACTTCAGTTATAAGTAAAGCTGTTTGAAAAGTCAAAATTCTCTAATTTTATATTTTATCCTGATATAAATTATAAATTGACAAAATAGATATTCTTAAAATAAACATTATGCTATAGAAAGTATTGAATAATTTAATTTAATTTCCAAAACCTCAAGTAGTTGCATGTCTGGCTGTTGAATTGTTCCTTTATAATATTAAATTCCAAATTATATTTAAACTTTACTAACAAAATTTATTCACAAATTTTATTTACTTCCCATAAAATAGTTTTAAGTAAAATAATAACTTTAAATTCTTACCTCTGCTAAATAATCCCAGGTTGGAACAGGAGGGAAGATGGACACTAAATTATTGGAGTAGGACACGTTGTCTTGCTTTGCAGATCCCAAAATGGCTAGTCTCAGACATTCACAGAAAGGTAGACCCTCAAGTCATTGTCTTCGATAAAGACCCAGAACTTTCCAGTGTGCAGGATTCAAGTTGCAGGCTGATAGGCAAGGGGGGAGGGCGGGGCGGTCAGAGTTCAAAGTAGCACTGCCGGCTCTCAATGGAATTATTAAATTCAGTTTGTGGATTTTTTGTAGTGCCTGCAGGGTCAGTGACGCAAAGTTGCAACACTAATGTTTTAATTGTGGTATCCCCATGGGAAGGAGCTCCAAAATTCCCATAAGTTGAAATATGATCATGGCCAGTGATCATTTGGGATGTGAGGCAATAAACAAAATTGTTACAACACCCCCTTTCCTAAAGAAATTTTCCCAAAATTTCTTGAAATCTGCTTTGATGAAAGACATGTACTTGTGGATGTCCTTACTCCACATATTTCTTCAAATCTGTGATGTGCCAATTGCCAAAAGCATTTCCCTGCTGATGCTCCAATGAATAGACAACATTTGATACCCTTTTCGCAATCTTGAAGGGTCCGACAAACCTAGGAGTCAATTCAGCAGAAAAGTAAGTGGCAGCATTTGACTGAGCAAAATTTCTTTTAAGCACAAGATCATTGACCTTGAACTCTTGTGGTCGTCTCCTTAAATTGTATCGGTGGCTATTCCTTTGATGAGCTTTCACCAATTTCTCCTTTACTTGACAAAAGATCTCCTGAAGTTCTTGAAGCCTGGATCCATATTGATCACAGCTTTCCACAGAAGGAATATCTTCAGTCTTCTTGATATCAAGTCCCTCTCCAGATGCTGATGGCTCACGGCCAAAATTTAAGAAAGCTGGTGAAAACCCTGTTGCTTCATGAACAGCAGTTCTCAAAGCAAAACCCACTTGAGGAAGATTTTTATCCCAATCACGATGGTTCTCTCCCACGTAGGCACGAAGCATAGTGATGATGTTCCTATTAACCCTTTCAGTCGGGTTGGGCTGTGGATGACGGCTTGGGTTGTAGAGGATCTTGCATTTGTATGCGGTAGCTAAGTTCTTTACTGGGGCACCAGTAAATTCGGAACCGTTGTCGAAAACGAGGTAAGTAGGTACACCATAGACCATAAATACATCCTCTTCTAAAGTCTGAGCAACCGCTTTGGCAGTTGCTGAACGAAGTGGCTTGAGCAGTGAGTATTTTGTGAAATTATCAGTGATGACTAAAATATACTTGAAGCCTTTCAAGGATCTAGGGAAGGGTCCCATCAAGTCAGCCGAAACCATCTTCCAGGGTTCATCAATTGCTCGGCGCTCTCCCATCAGTCCAGCAGGTAACTTTTGATTATATTTCACCATTTGGCAGATTTTGCAGCGAGAGACATAATTTACAGTGTCTTGTCTCATCTTTGGCCAATAGTATTTCAGCTGTAGCCGCTTGTAGGTTTTAAATGTTCCAAGATGCCCTGCTGTTGGTTGGTCATGACATTCTTCTAATGCCGATGCACGAACATCCTTGGGTAGAACCAATTTCCATGATGTTTGATCGTCTTTGTCTGAAAGATGAACTTGGTCGTTGACCTTCTTCCACAACTGATCATCCTTAGCTCTCCACTGGGGATAATTTTGTCCTTGAGATTTTACATTATCAAGCATTTTCGTATACCACTTATCTTTCACTTCAACAGGTACAACAATATTACAGTGAAAGGTTTCGTCAGGTCCAGACACTGCTGACCGCGATAACAAGTCAGGAACAACGTTTTCTTTTCCCTTTCGGTGAACTAATTCAAAATCATAAGGCTGAAGTCTTAACGCCCATCTAGCGAGCCTCCCTTGAGGATCTCTTAAGTTGTACAACCAAAGTAAACTATAATGATCAGTGATAACGTTAAACTTTGTGCCCTCTACATAAGGTCTAAAGCGCTCTACCGCCCAGATAACTGATAAACACTCACGTTCAGTGGCTGAGTATTTCTGTTCTTGTTTGCTAAGGGTTCTGCTTGCATAAGCCACAACAACCTCTCCTTTCTCACTTTCCTGGCTCAACACTGCTCCTACACCTACTCCAGAGGCATCGCAAGAGATAATGAAAGACTTAGTGAAGTCTGGGCATGATAAAATGGGCGAAGTCACAAGACAAGACCTGATATCCAAGAATGCATCCTGGGCCTCCTTGGACCACTCAAATTTAGCACGCTTCTTCAAAAGTGAGGTTAGAGGATAAAGACGTGATGCAAATGAAGCGGACGTTAGGAATGAAGCGTCTGTACCATGACGCGGTGCCACAAAATTGACGAACCTCCCTTTGACTGCTGGGGACTGGCAAATCCATGATCGCTTGGACCTTTTCAGGGTCAACCCTAAGACCTTTCTTACTAACAACATATCCAAGATACTTTAACTCAGGGCGACAAAACTGAAACTTTTCTTTGTTTAGGGTTATCTTAGCTTCTTTGATTCTTTTCAAGATTTCAGATAACACCTCAAGGTGTTTCTCAAAAGTAGGGGTAACAGCAATGATGTCATCAAAGTACACAAAACAATATGGCTCTAAGTCTGCTCCCAGAATATTGTCAACAAACCTTTGCCAGGTTGCAGGAGCATTACTGAGTCCCATGGGCATTGTAATAAAGTGAAAAAGCCCTCGACCGGGAACAGTGAAAGCGGTCTTCTCACGACTTGAAGGTTCTAATGGTATCTGCCAAAAGGCACTTTTAATATCCAGACTAGACAAGTAGCGTGCATCTCTTAGCCTATCCAAGATGGTTGTCACCTGGGGAAGAGGATACGCATCCTTTTTAGATACAGAGTTGAGTTTCTTGAAATTAATGCACACACGTTTTGAACCATCAGGCTTATCCACCAACAAAATAGGGGATGACCAATTGCTCTTAGACGGCTCCACTACTCCTAGTTTTAGCATTTTATCTAGCTCCTCACTGACCATCTTTTGGCGAGCCGGGGACATGGGATAATATCTCTGTTTTACCGCTGGAGCATCACCCGTATCAATTGTGTGAAACACTTTATCAGTCCTTCCTAAGATTGGTTGATCACTAGTGAAATATTCATCAATAAGAGCCTTCAATTGACTCTTTTGGTCCTCTGTAAGATATTCTTCTCCTTGAATTCCACCACTAGCAGAGCAGCAATAGGAAGTCGTAGCATTCTTAGAAAATTCCCATTTTCTATTATGAAGATCCGCAACAATATTAAACATCTCCCAGAAATCAATTCCAAGAAGCATGTTATGACTCAATTTTGGAACATATAAGACTTCAAGATATTTAGTTTGCCCCTCAAGAGTAAAAGGTAGAATTACAGTGCCATGAATAGAATGTTTCTTTGAATCAGCAGTTTCCACATACTGCCTACTAGTAGATTTAAGCCTGACAGGAAATTTTGAAAACAGCCAATTTCCATCCCTACCTAATATGGTTCGGGTTGCACCAGAATCCAGTAAAGCACGCATCTTGTGCCCAAAAACCCTAACATCCAGGTACGGACGAGAATCACCTTCAACAGATTCAATGATAAAGTCAACTTTGACCGGTAACTCACTATCATTAAAAGCAGACATTTCTTTACTTTCTTTATCAAGGGAGGCAGCGGTTTGAAGGTTGCTGACCCCCCTCCTTACACGTTTTTTGAACGACATGTTGAACACTCAGTTTTCTTGATATTTTTAGCTCCACAGCCATAGCAAAAGATTGATTTGGGTTTGGTGCACCTGAAATGCCTATGCCCTTCCTCAAGACAATTCCAACATTTTGCCTGATTGGAACTTCGAGGTGATTTGGAATAAGATACTTCTCCGATTCGCTGCTTAGTTGACAAGTTTTTCCGATAACCAAGATCTGGTTCCAGCACAGGTGCAGAACTAGAGATAGCTTGACAGTTGGATGCCCTGAGACGACCTAACTCCGCTTTTCTTCCTAGAATCCTTAGTTGATCTATAGATACAATAGGAAACATACACAACTTCTCTTGCAGATATCGATTAAGATTTTTCACCATTTGTTTCAGACGGTTATCCTCACTAACAGGCGCAGACAAGCGACCATACAAGCCTTCCATGGATGCTATGTATAAATCTATCGACTCCTGCTCTCCTTGTCGACGGCTCATAATTTCTTGTATCAGCATGTCATCATAGTCCGGGGTTTGGAAAACAATCTTCATCTCCTTACATAAATTTTGCCAAGTCGAAATTCGTCCCACAGTGGATCTGAACCACACCAAGGCACTTCCAGAAAACAAGTCCACTGCAGAATTCAACAACTGTGCCTCAATGACTCCTCTAGCACGTCGCAATTCTTCAACTCTCTGTAAGAAGCTACCAATACTCTGACCAGAACTATTGTCAAACTTCAGACCCCATTTATACACAGGAACTGACTTAGTACTCTGCAGCTGACCATGATGCCCGATAGAGGGTTGGCTATCTACACCCATTGAACAAATTTGAGCTGGAATCCGAGAAGAACCTTGCTCTTGCAGTTTGCTGGTTCCTAAATTGCTAAGTAAATTTTGTGGAGGCCCCATAAAATGAGATGTCAGTAAAGCATGTGAGGGAACCTGTTTCTGATCTTCATTTTCCGCAGCGGAACCCAAATCTTTCAAGACAGAATCAGTCAAGCCACCATTTTGAAGAGTTGCAGCAGGCTCCTTAAACTCATCCAAAAGTTTCTGGGCTTGAGTTTTTAACTCAGTTTTCATCTCCTCCGGTCCGGTCTCCGATGATGCAGGAACAGGAATCCTATCAATCCTCAAAAACAAGTGCCAAAGACGGGCAACAATACGCTGATACTCATTGTCTCTATAGGTACCTTCATAATCCCTAATCAAAGCAGTTAAGTCCTGTAGTTTCCCTTCACAGGTGTCAAGTTCCGAAGCAACATCGAGACTATTAACGCAAGCCTCATCCACCGCTGTGTTAGCTGCAAAACACTGTGAAAGTTTCTTCCTCAAGTCTCCAGCTAGACCCTCAGTAGAAATATTCCTAATTCTTAGCTCATATTCAATCTCAGACTTCCTTAAGTGATAAGCATTCATGTTGGTCGTTGCTACAAGATTGTACAAAGAAATACTAAAGCTCATCTGCTGTTACTGCAAAATAAAATTTCCTTAAGTCGCTGCCCATCCTTGAAAACAGCAAAAATCCAGGAAAACCCAAGAAAATCTTACACTCAATAATTATCAACAAATTCCTTAGGCATACATGATTGTGAATAACAAGATTAAAATCAGAATATATATTTGTTATCTACCGCTGAAAATCAAAGTTCAAATTTGCAATAAATAATCTTGAATAATAGCTTAATTTATTCTATTGACTATATAACTGCTATAGGCCCCACGTTGGAAAAGCCATTTTGTAACACTCTGACCTCAGGTCGCTCAGTCTGGGTGTGGTTCATTAAATCCTTAAAACAGAGTGTGCAGTAGGTAGTCTTCAATTAAGAGGGCGCCACCTAGTTTTTAATGTCCCAGGATCCAAACTAGGAAACTCTCCATGGGAGGGGAAAGGTAAATGGCAATGGCAACGGCAGAGGTTTAACCCCAGTAAAATTGTATGAATTTCCCAACAGCCAAACAAACTCACACAATATGGTAGATATTCTAACTTTACTTGGATTAAGACTCAAAACCAAAGTACTGTTCAGATAAGTGAAAAACTCTTTAAGTGATTCCAGAGTATTATCATTCTTTTAAGAACAAAAAAATTCAAGTTCAATCAAACCTATTCCTTCTAATTAAGTTTGCCGTTCAAAACAAGAAACAATAATCACAAATTATTTAATGTAATTCCAAAATATTTTGCATGAAAATCACTGAGTGAAATATATAATCAATTTTATTATCAATGATTATCTGAAAGGATCAACACAGGCTAAATGAATTCTACTGTATTTATCAGCAATAGAGATAAATTTTAATCAAGTCTGAAAGTTGTCACAAATTATAGACTTTTATGTTCTCCAAATTTTACCAATAATACCAATAATCCAATAAACCTTAACTTTGTCGGCCGACACTAATACTAAACATAAACATGAAATGTTTGACCAAACATACAATTATGAACACACACCTTAACATTTAAACATATGTCTTAATTATATCTACAAAGGTCCAGCCAATTTATCTTTGAAAGTCTTTGACCATAGGATAATACTAATAATAATAAAAGTGAAAGTCCTATCTGTGGTTTGAGAGCGTTGATAATCTTTGCTGCGGTAAGGAAACTCGCCGACGACGCGTGGTGGAAAACGGCTGAGGCCTGGACAACTCAGGGTTGGTCGAGACTCCAAGGGTTGAGGGCCCAGAGGTCTAATGCAGGACGCCCACGAATTCTCACTTTCCTTCACTTTCCTCTTCACCTTCCATCACGGAGGGCGCCACCATTGGTAGGATTGTCGCTGCGTTGTTTAATGAACATCCACAGCGGCCACCGATTGACTTCGGACGGGTAGTGGACGTTGTACTCTTCACAATCGAGGAGCTTGAATCATCCGTTCTCTCCCTAAAGAGCAAAAAGGCTCCTGGCCCGCACGGGATTCCCATCGAGGCTTTAAAGGAAGTATTTACAATTAATGCTGACTAAGAATGTACAACGCCTTTTTGGTAGAAAGGGTGTTTCCGGCTCCCTGGAAAACAGCCAGGCTTGTCCTGATCAGCAAGGGCAAAGGTGATCCCGCGCTTCCGTCGTTCGAGACGCTGATCAGTTCCCGCCTGACTTCCTCTGTGGAAGCTGCCAGGGACTTATGCCCCCGTCAGTATGGCTTCAGAAAGGGACGGTCACCGATTGACGCTATAACCGAAGTCCAGAGATCTGTGTAGAGAGCCGAGAGCCACAACCATTTCTCTCGATGTGCTTCTTGTTACGCTTGATGTCAAGAATGCCTGTAACTCGGTGAGGTGGGTTGATATGTTGGATACGCTTCACAACACCTTTCACGTTTATGTATATCTGTTGCGGCTCATCAAGGATTATCTTTGCTCTCGAAGCCTGATTTATGACACAAGGGACGGAGCGCGGGCGATGGAAGTCACTTTTGGTGCCGCGAAAGGTTTGATACTTGGCCCGGCTCTGTGGAACGTTGCCTATAACAGCCTCCTGAAGTCCGTGATGCCTGGGGAAACCACTTTGGTTGGGTACGCCAATGACGTCACAGCTCTCATCGCTGCACGCAACGTTGAGCTGGCCCAAATAAAGTTGAACCAAGTCATGCGTGTGGTCAACTAATGGATGTCCGATCACAGTCTCTCGCTTGCTCTCAGTAAGACGGAGATCATGATCCTCACGAAGAAGAGGATTGACACTGTCGTCTCGTTCCAAGTGGGAAGGGAGGTGATACAATCAACTTGTGCTGCCAAGTATCTCGGGGTTATGATGGATACCTAGTTAAGCTGGAGGGACCAGATCTTCCGTACGGCGGACAAAGCCGCTATGGTAGTCATTCACCTTAGTAGGCTGATGGCCAATGTTGGCGGTCCCTGATCCAGCAGAAGACCCAGCAGAAGTTAATGTCCGCGGTCCAGTCCGTGCTTCTTTATGGAGCAGAGGTGTGGACAGACGTTTCCGATAAAGAGTTCTACAGGTTGCGACTTGCCCGGATACAGCATCAAGCGGCGCTCCGGGTGGGTTCCACCTACCGGACAGTGTCCAAGCCTGCCGTCTTGGTGGTCGCCGGAGTCATCCCTGTCAAGCTCTTGACAGGAGAAAGGAAGGCGATTTATCAGAGACAAGGCGATTTCGGCAAGGACAGTAGAGCACTCACGAACCTTCCAGCATTGGCAACACAGCTGAGAGCACGACGGCCGAGGACGATGAACTGCGAGACTTATCAAGCACGTCCAACCATGGGTGGAACGGCGGCATGGGGAGGTGGACTACTACTTGACCCAATTCCTGATATGGGCAAAACCGGTTCACCGGGCTGCATTACTGCCCGGGCGTTCCCCACGATGTGAAGCACACCTTCTTCAGCTACCCTCATTGGGAAGGGCCCCACCTGGAGGCCACACAATTTTTTGGTGCATTTTTTGTGGACTCGGTCTGCCAAAAGATTTTGGAGGATGAGGGCAATTGGGATTGTTTATCACAGTTCGTCCGGGACATCCTCCTAGAAAAGAAACCAGATCTGGGCCATGAAATGTTCCAGATCCCTTGATCGAGCAGCTTGATAAGAGGTGATCCCAATGGGCTTAAGCCAAATTTAGGGCTAGCCTAACGTAATGTGAAAAACAATTGCAGGTTAGAATCCTAAAGAGCAGAGAAGGGTTTTTAGTGGGTAAGCCCGTTTTTTGGGGAGTCCCACACTTCAGGCTGGCCACCTGTGTGCGTAAATGCATTTTTCCTACCTCTCCCTAAAAAATGCTTTTTTGGCTTTTAAATCTATTTTTTCTATGGGGTACCCCATAGCTGGTTCTTCTCTTTAAATTAGAATACTTCAATTTAAACAGGAAAGGTCTCAGGAAGCAAATTTAAATTATTTGCATTGAAAATCTCCCTACAGAATATTTAAAATGAGTCTTAACTAAGCTTTCGGATAACTCAGTGTTGATGTTTCAAGAATTACTTATTGAAACCTAATACTGAAACCTGGATTGAATGTGACAATAACTATACTAAATCCAATGAGCCCCACAACTGCATTCCTCGTTTTTAATAAAACTCACCTTGAAAAAAGAAAGGACGTGTAAAACTATGTACAACATTTATTCCAATAAAAATATATTTAGTAAAAAATACCAATATACCCAAGCCAATTACAATAAGACAAATAAATAAACTTTTTAAAACAACATAACACCCGTCATTTTGAATTATCTAATACTTAGCATCAAATACTTTAATCTTCATATTGAAAACCCAGTGCATACTCACTCTATTTTGGCTAGCAAAACTTGGAGGTTTATATACAATGTATTCAGAACAAAATAAGGTTAGGGTGGTTGAAAAGTCACTTGCACCCCTTCTAAACTTCATAACTATTTGAGGGATTTGAAATCAGTTTGCGGCAACCTTCTTTGATTTGATGCGCTACAATAATGGTGGTACAATAACCTCATGCCGAAAACCAAATTCAAATATCCCAGCTAGTTAAAAAGCTAAGGGGGTTGCAAGTTACTTTTCAACCACCCAGTTTATTATTGAGTGTGTATTAAAAAAAATGTGAGTTCTGCAGTATGTGGTGAACATGACAAACTGTCTATCCAAAGTACGGATAAAAAGATAGAACCATTGACTATGTATACTTACATGAATAGACTTATCATTAAATGCTTTTTGTTTGACGAAAAACCTTGGAAAGTTCATGTAAGCAGCGCCAGATTCGCTGCAACCGATGTTGTTATTATTCAACTGGCTTTACAGTGCTGCAAAAACACTTCACCAAAGCATAAACATAACTCTCAGTTATAAAATGTTTCATCCTTGGTTGAGAAGAGCAGTAATACCAACACCACCTAGAACACAAAGCCGGAGTGCTGCCATTTTTGTTTGCCTTTTAGCATCAGCTGATGGCGAAAACAAAAACATTTTCCGCTCAACCCTAACCCTAACAACTAACCTAGTAGAGATGTATCACAATGGAATGTATTCATTTTTAATATTTGATTTTTAAAAAGGTATCAATCGTAATAAATATTATGAATTATTTGCTTTCACTTCATGAAAAAGTTTAAACAATTGTCTAACTCAAATAATTTTATATATAATAATAATGTTTTCGGACACAAAGTGATACTAATTTTTACACGAATTAAAAAATTAGAATAGTTGACTAGGAGTAGGCCTAACTATTATTTGGCCTCTAATGAAATTGTTGGCAATACCATTTCGTCACTCGAGAATTATACGGTTCTATGTGATGTTTTACTAGTTTTGAGAAAATCGATTTTTAAAGTTTGACATTTTTTCTACTAAAATCTAATCAAGCTATTGCTTTCATTGATACTGGATTATGTTCTTTGTTTATTTTTGTATTGCCTTAAAAAAAACCGAAAAGAAAAATTGAAAATTACTTGTATAAAAAATTAATTAAAAAAATAGTTGCTTAAACATAGAACCTTGCAGTTCTGCTTTGTTAAATAACATGGTTGTATGTCAAGCAATAGAACTTTGTGGTTTGGATGTCAGTTAATTTTCAAAATTCCAAAGTTGTATGTGACTTTAAAAATGTTCAAGTTCTTGGTTAAAAACACCTCTGACTTCATATTTTGCTTACAACTTTGGATTGATAGTGGTCAAAATGTACTCAAAATTATTTATAAAATTAAAAGTTGAAAATAAATATCATATTAACTTAAGAGTTAAACCCTTTCCAGCATGGCTACAAAGCCGCAAGGTCATCCTTGAGAAATTCATCACTCTTGTAGTAGTTCCTGTTCTTGATAAACTAAATCACTATTTTGAGACAAGAATCTAACATAGCTAGTGGGTATTTTAACATGAATATGAATGAGAGATGAGTGTAGGATGATTGAAACTCAGGCAGCATTGTCCAGACGAAACTTGTAGGTCAAGCTAGTTGTCTAATTCAGAAGTTCATAACAGAAACGCTGTAGCTGGTTGAGTGGACAACAAGAATTCTGTGTCTATCTGTGTCTACTGCATGTTGTCGAGTGATAAAGTTCTCAATATTTTACCTTACGTGTATCAGACAGAGAAGGAGGTAGTTGCCGACAACAGCATGCTTAGGTACCTAATCTTACATAAAGTGGCTTTCATTAAGCCTGAATTCGCCTCCTGTGATGATTTGGATGGTATAAATACGGCATATGAAGCTTAAGCATTATTTCATGCACTCTTGGTGAATGTCAAAATGAAAGGTGATTATGGAATATTGTGCATGGTAAATCATGGCCAGGTATACCTCAGTCATACAGCTCCTCAATTGAGAGGAAGGAAGCAAAATCGAGACAAACTATTGGTTGTCTGGTCAAAATAACCTTTCCAGCTGAGTTTTCGTCTGATACGAAGCCAAGCAACTTTACAGGGTCTTGGTTTTCCAGCGGTTTTCTTGAAAGACTATGTAGTTTGTTGTTTTTCATCACTTGGCTGGAAGCGGATTGACAAAAAAACATGTAGTAAAGTAGTTAACCATCATAAGACGCTAATATGGACAGATGTTTCCAAAAACCTGATCACGATCAGAGCCAACAGGGAGGAGAGAAAGTATTCCCTCCAAACATGATCACAGGGTCATCAAGATTTTAATAACAAGAAACATATTTGACCCAAAACCGAACCCTGATGGGGAATACCAGATTCAACATTCTTTCTTGCCTAAAACTGCTCCATATTAATCACAACGATTACTGTTCTTTTTTAGGAAGAAACTTGAGGTGAAAGGAGCAGTGTCCTTAGCTCCATATAAAATACAGCTTTTGATCAAGATATCGCACAGTCATGATATCAAGACAGGCACAGTCAAAAGCTCGCTGTGGTCGCAGAAAGAGAAAGAGCTTCATGATTCCAAACAGAATTTTAATGCTGTCTGCAACCTTCTTTAGCAACAACATCATCGGTGGACTTACAGCCTTTTACGGAGGCCAAAATAATGCTTTCTATAAAAATAAGCTGATGCTGATGTTCAAAGAAGGTTTTAATTTATGGTTTAATGACAGCAGAGTCTCAATAAACTTTCCAAATACATGAGTTATAGTTATATTGGCCTATATTGAGTAATTGGTGGTCCCCTTTCTTGTAAACAGAAAGAGTTCATTTTATATAATGTCTTTAAAAAAGTCTAGGAACACACCACGGGCCAGGTATTCATTAGCAGCAACTGCGAGGAAATCAGCAATAAAAATCCATTACCTCTCTGAGCAGGAAGGTAGCAATGCTAAACATGTCAGAGTTTTTTGTTGGCTTTGAAAAAGCGGATGGTTTTCAGTGCTCACAAGTTCTGTTAACGTGATTGACTGGAAAATTGAGAAAAATTTGGGTATGGGATGAGCTGTGGGTTGTCTCTCCTGCAGCTGAAGTGGATCCTCTGATCTTCAGCTACATATATTAGACAGGACCCCAACAATACTTCTTTCCTTCTTTCTTCAGGTAGTCTTGTCGACGACATGACATCATGGCATGAGACCCGTCTCGTTATTATTGCAGTTCGGTCGAACCAGGTTAAATAAGGACTGGTTTGTTCGGCCAGGTTAGGTCAGGAAAAAGGGGAGTTTATAATTAAAATTTTTTATTAGGCCTTAAGATTAGACTTTCAAAATCACTCTAAAGTCTGATGGCAGTGTGGAGAGAAACTTTATTCCAATATAGGCCGGATTTTGCTCAAGAAGATTTAAGTTATGCTGATTTGATTGGTTAATAGATCTATTGATCTATTCCTGGTATTATACCTATATGGATATGGACTAGGAGTAGGACTAACTTTTTTCTTTTGTAGTATTTCTTAGACCCAAAGAAGGTACTGTTAATATTTTATGATTTTAAAATTGTGATAACTCGTGAATGTGTTTGTTTTAAACCTAACACTCCTCTAATAACCTTTACAGAGCTGATGAAAAATTATTAAATGATTCAAGGTCAGCAAAATCAATTTATTTGTTATAAGTTACTTAGTCGTTAATCAATTGGAGTTAACTAAATCCCATGCATCTTATTTGAAAATGGTTCAGGGCACCTCCGCTGACCTTAAATAACAAAGATTACGTGTTAGAAACCAACCTTTTTGAATTAAATATATTTAAATAACAAAGTTCTATTTATCACATAGAACCCCTCAGTTTCAATTGAATGAGCTATCTTTAAGTTGCATGGTTCTATGTGTCACATACAACTTTGTACGATCACATTCAGAAATTTACTGGTTCTAAGTGACACATACAACTTTGGAATTTACTGAAAACTCCAAAACATCAGTTTTCTGCATATACAACCATGTTATTTTTGTAATAACTTTGGATAGGATGGTGCTGCAATCTGCAGGGTTAGCTTGAAAGATAGAGATTTTTTCACAGATTTTTATAGTACTCTTAACTCAAAACACCCAAAAATATCACATAGAACCTTATAATTCTCGAGTGACGATTTAATTAGCCTACACACGGTAGGCCTACTTTCCTAAACTATGAGCATGAAATGTGTACAAATATTTAACCACAAGGATTCAAACATTTTATTTGAAAATAACATATTAACTGATAGTCTATTCGTTATAATCAATGAAATACTGTATATAAATGCCATTAAAACTTGTGCTGCTTAGATTTAGATTGAAAAATGTCTGTTTTTGAATACTACTTTCGTCACTTCTGAGTTAGGTTATTGGAGTATCATCTCAATTCTTCACAGCAACATCATTGATTATAGCTTCTTCATTAAAATTTATAAATCAGCGCCTGGTACTTTCAATTAATTTTCATGAGTAGGCTGGAAATGAATCTTCACACGCTCAATCTCGGTACCCATGAACCTTTGAAAGAAAAGGTGCTAGCAGGCAACCATGGCTTCGTTGATATAATTGAATAACGTTTAGCCCAACCATCTAGAAGGTACTTTCTGATTATTAGCTAAATAAAATACGCCTCTCTCTTCCTCATTGTTGCTAGTACAATCTTTCTAATCTTCCAAAGTAAAAACTGTTTAGCTTGGTCGTAATACAACACAAAAAACTATTCAGAACACTCAGATATTTAAATTGAACTTCGAGTCAATATGAAATAACCACATTTATGAACAAAATTGTTATTGAATGAAAAATAATCAGTTTTAAAACACCATACACTATACGTTACAAATTTTACAAATAACACGAGAAAATTTTATTGAAGTTAACGAAAAACAACCCATGTAAACAAAAACAAATGATTGTTTTGACATTGCCTTTTAGGTGACGTCACAAGGCATTTGACGTCAGAGCGCTCCGGCTTTGTCTTAGTAGCAGGTGTTGGTAATACGGATGTATCTATCATATGTCACTTGTACTTCATGTACGCTGCAGAAGATCTCACCACCGTCAATACGCAAATCCCATGAGAAGACTATTCATTTTAGTGCACATAGTCAAAGATAGAACTAAATATTCTTATAAGATTATTATTGTATTTTTTTCTTTTACTATGAAGTAGGGCCATTACACTCATTCTACACCCATAGCAATGTATATACAGAACCAAATAAATATAGACATCCCATGTTAAGTAGTTTTGCCTTCGAAAACCAAAGAAAAGTATAGCACTGAGCTCGCTCTAACTCTTAAAAGTCAAAATGAGCATATTAGTTTAGAAATCATCCAATCCAAACAACAACAAACATTTGTAAAATTATTCTATCATCTTTTTCCATTCAAGCAATCAGTATAATCCTTGCCATCTTGATGGTGCTATCTGTGTTGCGGGGGCGGCGTTCTCACTTCCCTTAGATTGTCCCTACTACAGTTCTGTATGAATTGCCCATAGTTTGCATTCATAAGCGTCTTATAATACGCTCTGGTAGCGTTGATGTCTTCCAAAGCGACAAACCCTTATTGACGATTGATGGTTTAGAACAGTAGAGTATTCGTAGCACAATATAACAGTAATACAAATTTGCACATAATTTAATAAAGAAGTTTTAGTTTTAAAAGAGGACAAAGATTTAGTTTTTAAGTTCTAAAAGGATGCGCTAAAACATAAACCATACCACGGTATAAAAGTTGTGCCAAGTTGTGCTTTAACATTTTAGCATAAAGTGGCTATTTTTCATGACTATCGAGTAAAGCCCTAGGGTCGCACAGCAATTCAAGTTTTTATGATTCTCCACAACAATCATTTTTGTGACATAAAATTAATTTATAGCACCGAGTAAAGATAGAGCCTCACGAACCGAGGGAAAGTAATAAATTAAGATTTTACCAATTTTGAACTCTGCAATGATAAAATAACAAAAAATTCAAGATTCTAAGAAATGTATAGACAAAATTTTAATTTTTAGTAATGCAGTATAGTATATGCAGTATTTCGTTGTAATGCTACAGATTTTTCATAAATGAAATTGTAGTACGTGTTAAAGCTATCTATCGACTAGAAATATAACTATTTTATGTAAAGCTACCCACAAAAACTTACCAAGAACATTACAAAATACATGCTAACACCTCTTAATCAACAAACACTACACAAAAATCACGCCAAATTTATGTTTTTTAGTAATTTCTTGTACACGGAAAAACAGATACTGAAAACCAAACCATATAAACCAGACTGAACAAACATAAAAGAATTAGTTATGATACAACACTGCCTAGCAATTACGTTACTGTTCTGAAAATGTTCAACATACTGCACAGACCAATTAAAAGTACAACAACAGTAGCCTACAACTTCTACATTTTTTATCTCAGAAACTAAATCCATACAATTTCTATATCAATATTTAACTACCTCTGAAATAAATTCTTCAAATGTTGTTGACAGTAAGTGAATAATTTATATTATTAGTCACAGTTATTAGTAATAATAACTATCGTATTATTTACTAACCTTATTATTTTTATTATTTTTTTATCTACGCCAGTGGCGCTTTTTAATGTTTTGACGGGGAACGGTCCAAACCCCTTGATATATTAATAGTATAATTTTCATAAACAGTTTTGACTTTTATTTGCAAACATGAAGAGGTAAATTGCTGCAAATAAATAATGTGTAACTGAAACCTCTACGAAAGCTAAGTCTATTATTAGTGGTATAAATGGAAAATGTTGATTGCTGAAAGTGTCAATTTGTTTCAAACAGGATGTCAAACAAAATATTTTATAGATACAATGCTATGGCTTAAAAACATCGACTTAACTTAAGAAACTTTGCAGATTGTTTGTCTGTATGATATTTAACAGTTTCTTTGGCAGCGAACAAACCTTATATCATATATAAAAGGCCATCCCGACACTAGAGCAGTAACGTTAGAATCAATCCTCACAAAGTCGGTATTACACTTAGCTATGGGATACGAGAGCTGATGTAATAGCGCTTGATCTGCCTGCCAACGGGAAACGGACACTGCGCCAGCTCATCGTTATCGGTTGGGGTCATAAAAATGTCAAAATCCATCTAGCGGCGCCTGCGCCAGTTGCCATGTAGACCCGCGTTGGGGTTGGGGGAGAGAGAGGACGACGCTGGGAGAGGGGCCGGATGGCCCAGTGTAATGCGTTTCTCAGAAGTACCCCGTGCCCGTGACTAAACAATATAGGGGAAGTTCACACGGATATGAGTCACGGAACCCGGGGCTAAGGTTTTGTGAATATTAGAGATTTGCAAGGATATGGATCACTTCCTTTTCAGATTTTGTGCGGTTAGGTTGGGTTAGGTTAGGTTAGGTTAGGTTAGGTTAGATGCTCACAAGCTGAGAAAAAAAGAGGAAAAGAAACGTGCTTGCCTATTAATACATAAATCTCTCAGAGAGGCCACAATCCAATCTAGTTGCATATTTTACGGTACGGTGGGTGATTTAGTGCGTTGCCAAAAACATAATAAAAATTTTGAACATGAAACAATTGTTCATATACAAAAGGTTAGTTATGTGTTATTTTATTTTCATTTCAAAGTTTTTTTAATCCACCATTGAACTTTTAATAGACCTAGACTCGTAATTGAAAACCAAGCTCCAAGCGGCAACGTGGAATCCCAAATACAGCTATTGTGCTCGACTGAGCAACGAAGCGTCGAAAATTCTTGGAACCAGATCTAGGCTGGGGGGTAGCGTTCTCCCGCCCCTCCTTCCCCTTCGACTCTCCGACCTCTCTCGAAAGCTGGCGCAGTGTCCGCACCACGAGGGTCCATAAACTTACCCTCGTCAAAGTTTTTATAGAAGTTGGCGCACTGTCCTACAGCCGCCTGCCAACAAACAGCCGTTGTAATCCCACAAACACTGTTGGTTCAGCTAGAGATGTACTAATTATTTTGCATGTCTGACCGAACTACTCCTAAACATATTTGATATATTTTATTAATTGAAACATTTCAATAATACCAATTTTAGGTATTACATAAAAATCTAATATAGTTTTGAAATTGCATGCACAATAACTTGGAAAAGGAATAAGGTATAAGGCTAATAATTGTCACTCACTATAGTATCAACAGTTATCTTTAATATATTAAAGTACTCCAATTGGTTCTAGTAATGCCGGGTATCCGTCAATGCCAAGGCTTCAGTAAAATCCTCCCCTACCTGTATTTAAAATGTCACAACTTTTAGATTTAAAAAAAATTATTACAACTAGTTAAATAGTTGTTATTTTTTAAGATGTGTAGGCCTATGTTTTTATTTTTTGTATTAATGTTTTACTTACTTTTTGGGGTTTGGGATCTCAGACTCATATCTAAATATTTTACTAACAGCTTTTGGTAGCTCCTCATTTCTTCATGCTTGTTATTTCCTGAATATTTCATTATAATAATATATTTTTCGGTAAAATAATCTCCACGCTGTTATTAATTAACGATCCATTTAACTTATTTACTTTTATCGATAGAAATTTTTTATGAGATAGTGTATACACATTCGAACTGAAAAGATTTTTTTTAAGGTTAGCAAAAAATGCAGGATATAACTTATTTAACGTTTGAGTAAAAAAGGAATATGCAACGTTTGTTAAAAGTCATTATCTTAGAATGTCTTTACAGACGACCGTTTTTTTGTAAAAAAAGATTAAAAATAACACATTCAATAATATTAATTAGCCTACACTACAGTAAGCCAAATTTTCATTATTCTGATATTCCCGTAACAGAGCACTGGTGGTTACCTAGTATACAATATTTTACGATTGTTTTTTAGTTTTGTGAGTTGGCTGCACTGACTGACACATGTTGTGATGACGTCATCCCAAATAATTCGCAGTCCCGTAATGAATTCATGTGATTAGAGTTATGTAACACTTCTACCAGATATATTTAAAATTTCGATAGCTTAATCATTTTCCAGTTTCCTAAAAGAAAATCTCTATACATCATGAAAGCTTGTCTGATTGCCATATTGGGACTCAACTAAGGCACATTATAGGCAAACATAATAGTTATCATTCCAGTAAAACTTTTAAATATTTCTTTCTAAGAACATTACCAATTAATACAATTAAGTAAAGAAGGTCACATCCCATGTTAAAATTTTTTTGCTAGGAGCGTGGTAAAGTGAAATAGAGCACTCGAATTAGAGTTAGCGCCAGAGAAATAGGTCTTAACATACTGTAGTACGAGAGAGATGTTGATATTAAATTTCTTATTTAGTATTGTATCGTTAAAACACCCCTTTCATAGGCTATGTATGATTTGTGAGTGTAGTGTGTGGACGAGAGAGACTTTTGGCTGGTAACCATCTGCAACGAAGTTCAATAAACTGACTTTAAGTCACGCCACATAAGTTGACGAATCCAAAAACAGCTGGGTTGGCCGAGGGGAGGAGAGGTGACTATAAAAGTAACCAACCAAACTACACCTATTTACAGCTGCACATTAAAATAAAATAACTAATCACAACAAAAATAAATTGTATTTACTCATTATCCATGAAAATAATATTACGAACAATAAATCCAACAATATTACAAAAAAAATAATAAAAAAATTAAAATCTTCTTTATAAAATAATTGTAATTTTGACTATTATTATAAATAATATTTACTTTCAATGTGGCATCCTTCAACAAAACAATGACTAGTTATATAATTTATTTATTATAGGAGAAAAGGATATATCTATACAAAGGCTATTAATTCTTTAACTAGTGCACGTGTTGCTCGAAATCGAGCAATTTATTTTAATACAATACAAATGTTACTTTTATCTTTAAATCAATGACATCCGAATCCGACCCATGCAATATTGTGAATATCTTTAATCAATAAAGCTACACGTATGTACAGCTGATTATTAACAGATGTTTAAAATGCTTTATTCAATCCCAATGTTATTTAAATGGGTAATTTCGATATTTCAATGGTGTGTAGCGCCTTTATTTTCAATCCGATTCTAATCAGTTTTTGGCGGAAACAACTACAGACCAAGCCCTATCCAACGACACAAAAAAAACTTGAAAATCGGTTGAAAATTGTAGGAGTTCTCAAGACAAAAAACTCCTTAGCGTATTAAATAAGTATAGATACTGGATTTCTTTGAAAAGCAATTATTTGACATGTGTTTAAAAATATTTCTTTTCATGATAAATAAATTTCCGTGATTTATTTGTTTCTTTTTTTAACAAAACAAGCAATAAACCTCGGTATCAATAAGGCATTCGGTCGAAGTAGTTTGGTTGTTTACCTTTCTTTACTTCCCACTTTGCTTACATTTATTTACTTTACGAGTGCCAATGTTGGGAAGGTTCCCCTTAGAAACTTTTGATTACCTTTTCAAGAGTACACCCTATAGAAGAGTTCAATTAAATTCCAAAATAAACTTTTCTACTAATAAATTTCTTTATTAGAGATCTCTATGAACTGTTTCTAAATACACTTACTACTTGCCATACAACTTATAATCATACACTTGTGTAGTACAATTAAAAAATCATAGTTACTGATAAGTTAATTAGTTTATAAGACGCACCCGCTACAAGGACGTGTTGTAGAGCGAATGTGATCAAGGATCAGTGTAGAATGGGTGTGATGCCTTGTGTAGCTTTGTTACTGTCATTGGTGGCAGCTGGTTCCGTTTCAAACCATTAAAAAACTAACTTTTTTCAAGATCAAACCGACAACTTTTAGGTTTAAAGTCAAGACAATTTTGATACGTTTATTCATCATACATATACATAAATTTATTCTAAATTACAAGATATTTATAAACCATTTACAGAACTTAATAAAGTTGCAGTTACATAATTTTTTAAGCGAGTACTATAATCACTTAGTTACTCACCTGAGTGATTAATTATTTATTCAATCCAATTATTTGATTGCATGAAAAATAAATAGCAGGTTGAAAAAATATATATTATATATATATAATATATTTTATGTATATATATATATATATATATATATATATATATACATTTCATGTACTCATACTGTAGTTAAAGGAGGCGGAAAACATATTTGTAAGTTATTGAATACCAATCAATTTCGATCAGTCGCCTCAGTCAATATCAGGCCCAATCGGAGATGATTTATATCTAATTCACCCAAGTCTCAGATAGGTCCTGATAATGTTCGAAAGCTGGTTGGATCGATAAGTAATAATAACAAGTAGAGATCGCCATTAGTCAAAATTAAGAAATAAATGTTGTTAATGTAGTTTAATTTTTTTAGTTTTTCTAGCATTTGCTATTATAACAGCTGTCTAATGATTCAGTCAAATACTTTTCTATCCATAACATTGAAACTTTGCAAGCTTAGCCTCAGGTATTGACGTGAATTATAATGGGATTCTGCTCATTTATTGGATAATGCCTTTCGAACGGTATGAGTAGATTTCTCCTACGATGCACACAAGCTGATAAAAAAAGGAGGAAAAGAAACATCCTCGCCTAGTATTTAGATAAGTACAGTACAACGAGATACTAGTTTGAACTTGAAAATTTAAACATTCTAATTAAAATAAATTAAAACGCATTTTTTAAACCAATTTTTTGAAATTGTTAAAAGTTTTTGTAATTGACAAGGTACTACTTCTACTCAAAACAACACATTATTACTTCCCTGTGGTCACATAAATTGAATTGCCTATAACCCTCAAACCGCTCAAGCCAGGTAATTTTAACTATACAAGTATTTAGTGGAAAAGAAACTGTTATTGCACGACCAAACATGGAAAACTGATAAAAAAGAATGTCAAAAAGTTAAAACTACTTTCATCCGTCATTGAGGCAGCCTCGAGCGCTGCGACGCCGAACAACAATCTCTCGACATTTAATCATTTCTGTAACAAGTTTGTCCAAGTTGGAAATAACTGACAGTGTTTCTCTTTTTTCTAAACTTTTCGTGACATTTTGTAGGTAAGAGAATCCGAGTATTTATGTACAATGAATTCCATTCAAATTATTTAAATTAATAATCCTTTTAATTCAATATATGAATTTATTATATAGTTTTAATCATTTAAATATATATGAATAAAGAATTATTCTAAAGATTGTCATGGTAAATGTCCCGCTGTAATTAGATTTCCAATATGTTTCCTTTATTTAACCATCTTTCATAATATATAAGGGATATTAAAAAGTTTTACCTTCTACCCATTAAAAAATACTAGAGATCGCCTCCTGATCTAAATTCGATCAAAATTTCAGTTGATCTGGACCCAAGAAGCTTAAAAACATTTTTTATCATTCTGCACGAAATCAGCCAGTTTTTTGTCCTCTCAATAGTACCAAAACCGATTCTTTTCTGTCCTAGGACTGAAAAATCATCTGGAGAATTTTTTAGGTCCTAGTACTGAAAAGTCAGCTGTTTGCCAAGTATATTACTATTGATTTATTTATGTTGATGAGCAGAATTTTGAAATTCAAACGTTATGAAAAGCATTGTTTGTAAATAACAGAAATATAAACACTGTATATTACTTTGTAAATATAACCTGGAAAATAAAACTTTATAGTTATTATTTTTAACGATCAAAAGTCTAATTTTTGCATTATGATAAAAAACGTTGTTCATCACTTTGAGCAAAAGTGTCTTTTTGATGCTTAATCGTTTTTTAAAACTCGGCTGCGCCTCGTTTTTAAAACACAATTGCGCACCAAAAAGACCCACTTTTGCTCCTAGTGATGAAAACTACTATTAGAACAAAAACATCTGTTCTTCCTAATTTTCCAGCAGTTGTTATTACAACAGCTGCCTTATAATTCATCCAATTCTCCTTTCTCCATAAGATTAACATTGGAACTTTGAAAGCCTGTGGGGCGTAGCCCTGGAGTCCGATGTGAATTAGAATGGGATTCTGCTCATCTACAGGACTATACCTTTCTAACGGTATGCGCGGATTTCTCCTACGATGCACACGAGCTGAGAAAAAATGAGGAAATGAAACATGCTTGCGTATTAATATATAAATTTCATAGTTTTCTTACATTTACACTAAAATTTTACTTTCAAAAGTCCTCTTCTTCGTTGTGGACTGGCTGCAATAGTCCTCGCCACTTTATTATCATTTTCGTTGACTAGTGTTGATGGTCAATGATAAAAGAAAATATTGTATTAATTTTGAAAACCTACCTACTTAAAAATTAAATTAATGCAACTTTTTCTTCAGGGTAGTTTTGATTTAAAAATAATCTTTCCTTAAAATAAGATCAATAAAAGTTCCTGATTCAATCCATAACCAGGTACAATGTTATGTATTTTATGAATTGCTGAATATATTCTCTGTTTAATGATTTTCACTTTTACGAATCAATATCCTTTGTTTGTGAAATGATTACACCAAGGTCAACAGTGTTGTATTATACGAGTTGAAACATTAGAACTATGTACATTAAAATATAAAAGTTTGTGACGTAACAACACCAAAAGCAAAGGTAAAACAAAGTTTGACAAATCAAAACTTTCTTTTCTTTTCTTTGCAGGTTGGGAAATGAAAAGGTTTTTAGCATCTACAAGGGAAACGAAAACTAGTCCACTTATACGTTATTGTAAGTAGTATTGAAAACCACAATTTCCAAAACAGTCTAAGCCTACAATTTTCATCACAATAGAGGAAATGTTAATTTTAAAGCTAATTTTTTTATATTTTTGTATTTACACAAACCTTTCATTAGATTGTTATTAATTAAAATTTGCAATAATGAAGAAAGAGTTAGTCAATAGCATACTGTCTAAAACACAAAACTTTACAAAATTGTTGGTTTTCGTCAGGTTCAGACGAACAGTTTAATTGTGTATATAAGAAATGGTTAACCATATTTAGGTAATAATACGCATACTAGGTTTAAAACACGCCTATGAAGCGTAGCTATTTTATAAAATGAATCATGTAGTGATGTAGTCCACTCATGTCCTTTCTATTAGTGTAGTTGTCATCATCTCATTTTAATTTCATCACCCATGAAATCTTTCTACAACACTAAATATTTTTCATATAACAAAACCTTTCTTTATTAACATGTCCACGTTATACACATTTTTACAGTGCACTCATTGTAATTAAAATACAAAACTACATTTCATATTTGTACAGGATTCCAAGATGTTTTGCTTTACATATGGAGTTTAATAAATGTTACACATAAATATAAAGTAGATCTGCACGAAATATTTATCTTCTACCACATTTTTGTCAAATACCACTCACTCTAGATGCCCTTCTAAGTAGATGTAATAGATGATAAACACAATAAACTGTATCAAATATACAGCATTTGTTGGGTTTGTAATGTTGTATTTCAAATGGTGGGTTGCATCTATGGTGAAAGAGAGATGATGTCGTGTGCATACGAATATTTCCTGTATCCCTGCCGTGAACTGTGACATCACCTTTGGGTTAAAACTGAGATTTTTAACATTGAGTCTTATGGAGCTAACCGGTATTTTTTTGCTTTTACTCGCTTTCCTCGGCGAAAAACACTTTAAATACACAAAAGACACCCATCATCGTAATCTTTATTAAATTCTGATTAAAACTATATAATTTGTTTACCGTTTTTACCTTTTATATAATTTATTTTGCCGTATCAAAGTAGCGATGTAGTTTGCTCGGCATCAAGCTTATGCGTACCTTCCCAGATTAACACGGATTTTGCGATTTACATTACTTGGAAATAATACATTTTATATATCATTGTAATCTAAGTTAAATGGCGAATAAATTGATTTAAGTTCTATATAGTTTAAAGAGTGTTGGTCGGTTACATTTTCGAAATAAAATTACTTGTTTTTCATTTTAACATTTTACGAAAATTAACTTATATTTTGCTTTTACTCAATTACCTGGGCCTAAAACAGTTGCAACACTGATAATGAACACTGCTGCCAGTTGAAAGTTAGAGCTATTTTTCTAAGCCGAATCAGACTATCCAGAACATAAAAGATACTTAAAATTAAAATCGATTTTGTAAGCGTTTGCAGATTACTGTGATTTTATCAGTGTTGCAACTATTTTAGGCCCAGGTAATTGAGTAAAATCAAAATAAGTTAATTTTCGTAAAATGTTAAAATGAAAAACAACAAATTTTATATCGAAAATGCAACCGACCAACACTCTTAGAAATGGAAAAAGGAAATCGAGGTAAAGCAAAGAAAATACCGGTTATCTCCTTAAGAGTCAATGTTAAAAATCTCAGCTGTAGCCCAAAGGTAACGCCACAGTTCACGGCAGGGATACTGGAAATATTCGTATGCACACACCATCTCTCTTCCACCATTGGTTGGGTTGCATCTTACAAGAACCACCCTTAATTAGATCCCAACTTTGGTCCAGCCAGAAGCGACAGGATCCCTCCACAGTTTGTAGTCCCGGAATGTTCTTCAACGCACGTCGGCTAGTCCGTGTTTCCCAGCACTGTTGGTGCTCGCCCTGGCCAGAGGTTCGGACTCCACGCTTATGCCGGGATCCTCATCGTTCTTCTGAACTCCAGGCAGGAAGATGGCCTTGTAGAACAGAGCAGAGGTGAACCCACTGAGCAGTGGACCCAACCAGTAGACCTGCGAGACCGGACACATGGCATTTATAACAAAAAGCAATGACATTTCCAGAATTTAAAAATATGTTTACTAGAATATAGAGATTGACGCAAAAAGGATGGTCGAACTTCACTTGCGTGGTAGTAGTGAGGGGAAGTGAGAGTGGACATCCACCAGCCTTCTTTAAATAGATCATTTTAGCCAGTTCAGCCATGGCTCAGTGGACAGTATATCTATACATGTTTTAGATTTTATTGATTATCCAAAAACTTTAGGTACAAGGTTTTACATTTACAAAGAATGTATTTATTTGGCTCTCTTATAATAATTTATTTCTATGCTAATAGTGTTTTGAGAAAACAATAAAACTTATTGTTTGTCCTCTAAAAAATAACGTAGTTGACTTCATACCCAGTGGCTATCCCAAGTGCCGGTCCAGAGGACGGGAGCAAGACTGCGCGCTGGGTTGAAGCTCGCACCAGTGTAGGGGCCCTGAAACGTCTCAAAACTAGAACACAATTGAACAAAAAGTTCTAACTAAACAAAAATCCAAAGTCTTTTAACTATTTTCCCCATCCTTTTGTGTAAAGGCAAACTTTACTCCTTGTAAATAGGGGTAAAGTATTACTTTATCTCCCTAGGGAGGCAAATTAATTTAAGGTTCAAATTAAAACCACCTTTAACTACACTTCGTCTACCATGGTTGGAAGAAAAATGACTTACGTAATACCACGATGCCGATTGTGTTTTTTATGAGCAATCAAAAGGTAATTTTTTATCATTAATTAAATATTATAGTATAGGATTTTCGCTCAATTTCTTTACATATGTTTACAATATTTATTAATAAGTTGAATTTTTTATCTAGCTTTAAGGTATGTTTGGCACCTTAATATCGCAACAGTTGTCAAAATGTCGACTAAAATGGCTGTAAAATCCTTTTCTAGTTTCAGGATGTAAAAACGTAACCTGACCTATACTGATGTCTCCCAACGGAGTTAGTGTGAGATGGTTACCAAAAAAACGGGGGAGGAATTATGGGTAAAATGAACAGTTAAGTAACTTGTGTTTATCAATCTATAAACTCTTTGGCGACCTCACCGTGCCAACACAGATGGTCATCAAGGTAACGCCGAACTTGAGGGGGGTGGAGTCCAGCTTGTCGGCGTTGCGAGGATCGACACATGAGCAGACGACGAGGATCAGCACTCCTGTAGCGAGGAACTCAACGCCCACGGCCTGCACCGCGGACAGCGACGGGTGAGGGAGGGTGCAGCAGAAGCTGGGCGTCAGGGTCGTGGTGAAGTCTGGTGGAGTCAGGCTCTGGGGTGAGAGAAGGGAAAAGAAATTGAGGATGTATCCGAGCACTTAGTCTAATTGTGGGACATGATCTGATGCAACCTTGACTATGATCTGGTGAAACTCAGAATTAGGTCTAAATCGTTTTCATGATGTATCTCATGAAAATTCTATTTGTTCGTCTGATCCGTTTATGGAACATTTCCTTGCCAAATTTACATCGGGCAGTATTGTAACCTAATCAAAATCTTACATAACCCTGACTGAGACCAGCTATCTTGATCAAGATTAAAAATATAGTTCTTGATGGGAAAATTAAATAACATATGAATTTGTTAGATATTCTATCTTCCTAATAAGCGTTTCCTGAAAGAGTTCTACGAGGGAGAGTTCTATGAGGTACAGATATAAAATTATCAGCATCTGATAAAATTCTGTTCAGGACATGATAGTGTGATGAAAATCTGTATTCTTGGTAGACACTAATGAGTTATGAAGCATTGATCAAGCATTTAAGTAAGAGAGGTCACTTGTCAGGGTGTAGCTCTCCCACTGACCTACTTCATCCAGGCGACATACATCTGGACCCATTAATTTTCAAGGATGACACGTACTCTTGATCATTCTCTCAGCTCCTTCCCACGTATATATTAGAAACTTTACAGGCCATTCTTCATTTCCAACTTTCTTCAACTCTACTGGCCATTCATTTCCCAACTTTCCTATCTCTAGCTTGACGAAAGAAACCAGATTCAGGCTTCAGTTGAGAGGACTAGGACGACAATATGGTTTCTCACCAACAACAGGCCGTAGCCCAGCAGCGCGCCGCTGAACTGGGACGCTACGTAGACGACGGCCATGCCTGGTGTCACGTGACCCAGGGTGAGTAGAGCCACGGTCACCGAGGGGTTGATGTGGGCCTGGCTCACGTGGCCGAATATCTGGTGACAGAGACACATCACAAACCATACCAACCGATACAAGTATGAACAGAATAATATGAAACAATAGTTTTTCCGGGGGAAAGAAATGTATTTAGCAGTCCAACTGATAAAATTATGAATGGAATCATTGTAGATTTTCGGGGGGAAATAATTATTTTTGGATCATGTAACAGATCATGTCGTGGTTTAATAGTCCTCTAGCATAATCTACAGTAACAATTTCAAAAAATAATGGGATTTAGATTCTATAAACTACCTCTAAGTAGTTTATCACAGAGTCACAGCGAAATGGAAATATTTCTTTTTTCATCAAATTCACGTCATCGATGATGACGTCACTGGTGAAATCAAATGTGAGGCATCACTGGATGATGAAACTGCTTATGTCATCTCGATAATGTCATTTCCTCGTGACCTACTTAGAGGTCATCGAACTGAGATAGCAGCCCGCTTTTTACACTACTGATCTCTTCAGCAATAGGCGGGAAAAACTGTTTTTAAGGAACTTTTTATTAGTATGTGTTAAATTTTGAAATTACTGGAAGGCTTTCAAGGGCTATGTTATCAAAAACATACAGACATCCTCCGCTTCACCTGCACTATAGTGGAGACTACGACGGCGGTCATGATGGCTGCCTGGAGAGGGGGCAGGTGTCCACCGGGGAAGAAGTTGACTTGGCTCATGCAGACGAAGAACACGAGGAGTGCAGTGCCGATCACCTCCGCAAAGACGACCTCCACCACTCGCCACCGGCGGTCCCCACGGGGGAGACCCGCATCGCCGGCCATGGCTGGGGGCAGAGGAAATGTCAACAAGCTGGATTTGTCCAGAGCTCAATAAGCTATTATTTAACATGCAATAAAATAGAGCCAAAACCTGAGACGCGATGGCCATAAAGGAAGAGTTAAACCACTAAAGCTAGTTATTTGAAAGTATTTTACTTGTAGAGTTAATCTTACAGTAACATATATCTGTCACTTAACCTACTGATTTTAAAGACAGAGAATTTTAGAGTAATAGTTCTTTCTTGTCTTCTGTTCATTCTTTTGCCTAAGTGAATGATTCTAAAAATTTAAATAGGGTATTGAAATAATTAAACTCACAGAACTATTTGGACCGAATGGTTTAGACAAGGGTATTTTAATTACTTTCTTTTTTTATTTTAAAATACAGTGTGTCTAGCTTCAAAATTTACAAACCTTACCAGGTTATTTAGCAATTCATAATAAACAAAAAATTGTATATTAACATATATTCTAAAATTTTTCGTTGAACCACTAGCCGCGATTTAGTTTTTTACACTTAATTATTTTTGTTTTCGAAACGGGTAAATGTATCAAGTTCATATTTATCACGTACCTTTATCACACCATTCTCATTGTCAGGAAACGATTTTTCCGACGTGTATTTTGCAAATGATGAGCATTATAAATTTTAAAACTTATATATCTCAAAAACTGTAAATTTTATTTAACTATTACAATAGACGAAGTTTGAAAATTAAATTATCTAAACAATAATTTTAAGTTGGTTATTATCTGACAACCGAAATAAAAGTCATTAAGCGTTAAAATTAAAATGGCGGCTAGCGTTACCGAAGCGTTAAGGACTTAGGCCTGCTTAGGGCCTATATGAACACTTTTTCTCTTTTGGCTTGCTGAATAACCTGGTAAAGTGTCTAAAGGTTAAAGCTGGACACCCTCTATAAAACATAGTTTTATAACGTATAGTCACAAAAGTTGATCCGTAACATTTATGTTAACTACGTATAGAAAAGCCTTGGAATATAATACAAAATTTAAAATATTTGGCAAAACATGCGTTATGCAAATTTAAGCGTAACATGTGTCTAACGTTTAACTTTAAAAATGTAAGCTGAAAACTTTGTTAAGTTTTCATTTATACTTCAATTAAGAGTTTTAAAGCTTGCATTATTACAGTTCACAACAGTCATGTGATTAAAATAACATTTAGAGATTTAAAAACGTTTTCAACATATATACAATAATAAAATAACATACAGTGCATGTTATGCTACAAAATACCGTAGAGTCAATGTTCTTTCGACCTCTACAATGTTTACATAAATAAGAATTTCAAATATATACATAAAACAAGTACTTACGCAGCACAGATTTTCGTTCACTCTTCATCTCGACAACATCACAACCTGTTATGAATTGGTTTTAAACCTGATATTTGTAATTTAGTTTCGTTTAAACAAAAAATCTTCCTTATTAAAAATACTTAAATAAAGAGATGAGAATATTTACATGAAATGCAGAACTGCACAAACTTCTTATGAAACTAAATAACATTAAGATATTAAAAAAAGACACCTGTACTTTGAGATGAAACACACAATAATTTGTCAAACTATACATAATAACTTATATTACCCGATTGTCACTACGTACTAGATAATATTTTACTGTCGTCTTACCTCGGATATTATCATGGTTAAGTAGGTCGATTTGATGAGCGTAATAAAGATAAGTAAAATCTGCTCAAAAAGAGTTGTTATGGTGTTAGAAGGACTATAAAATGTGTATGTCCCAATCTAATCATGGTCTAATTTAGAATTTTCAACAAATCAGTACTGCAGTACTAAGTGCCTATGTAGTTATTTAATAGTTTCCCTATGCTTTTGTTTTGAACTCCACTAATTTATACTTCGGCAAATTTATTTTTCTAATGCCTGTCAGTACCTGTTTGAAAATATGTTCAATATTGTGCACGTTTAATTATCAATATCATGGATGTTAACAAAGCTGAATAATAGGTAGTCTGACTTTCATATTATTTGAACAGCAAATGATGAGATTATGGAGATTCACTTAGAGACAAAAAAAACTTAATTAAAAGTAAAACATTGTTACTAAATTTTATTACTTCCCAGTCTCATATTTTTCGAAGTATAAAACTATAAACGAAAAAATGCAGCTTGAAATTTATAAAAATAATGTAGTCAAATCATTCTTTATGTTCATTCAAAGTGAAGTTTTAATATACTAATAAATTACGCGGATGAAAGAAAATTTTCCTTCAAGTAAAAATCCTAAATAAATATAGGCCTACCAATAAGTAAAGAATATGCATGCTTAAAAAAACAATTGCCCAATGTAGTTTAATAACTTAATTCTAACCTCTTCCTTTTTTCCAGAACTGTATACTGCCATACCTGGATGACTTCAGGGGCTCGACTTCCGGTAAATCCATTGAATCATGAGACTGGGGAAAGTGTCTCGGGGAGTAAAACATGACAATGGATCAAATAATATCAGAAAGACTGCCACGAAAACCAACAGCAGTCAGACAGGAAACAGTTGATAAAGAACCAAACAATAATTCATTGTTTACACAGCTGATTTCGTGACTTTCCGTCATTCTTCCAGTTCCGGAAGTTTCTCGTTATCTTTGTCTCAGTTATTTACCAATAACGTTTGAGAGGTTTTGGGAAATACTGAATCCTTTTAGTCCCTTCAGTAGTAAATGGAAGTATTTTTGATACGATTAAAATAATTTAATTGTATTGTTGATTAATTAATACATTTATAATAAAGATGGGTTTGACTAAAATTTGTTAAAGAATTCATGTTTTACTATTTATATACTTTTAAGCTGGTTTATAGCTATTATTTAGAAAATAAATGTAATTAAAAATTTCTTAACATTAATTTTATTTTTGTTGGATTTTTATCAGTGGTTATCATTTATGATTAATCAACTTACATGAGACTGGTGAAATCATTAAAAATTTTGAAATTACATTACAAATAATGGACGAAATCATATAAGTTTTGTGGGAAATACTCCATTATTGACACAGGTAAATTTCATTATAAGATTGAACACATATTGTCCGATAACAATCCAGTTTTCTATTCCACAAACTACTTTTTAGTTTTATCTGTAACCAGGCATTTACCTGTTTAGGATTTCATACCACTAGAACCCTATAATGTTCACATAATATAATTAATTTTAATTATCTAAATAAAAACTAAGCTTTTATTACTCTCTTTTTATTGCTTCTCAACCATATGGCCTACCTTAACAGTAATATTCCTGTATATTAGAGGAGGCAAACTCACGAGGCAAGTTTAAAGTAGTTTGGCGAGAACCTAGCCAGCATAATAGCCAATTATCTAGCGGTGCAGCACTCAGATACGGATAAGACGACTGCTGCTATCTGCAGAAGTAGCGGATTACAAGTTTAATTAACTTTATTAATTGAGCCTATAAATGCCTAAACTGTTCTTTGATAATTTCACTTTTCATAGCCAATTGTAAATGTAACAAATTAGCTATTTTTATTAAATTTCCGTTTTGGCTACAAAGCGATCAAGTATTCTTCCATTTTAGTGGTTTATGCAGTAATCAAACATACACAATTTACTCTCGCTGACTTGAACTTCATGGGACCACGATTTTCTTTCAATTACTTATAGTTCGACTTAGGCGTAGTTCAAGGTATAGGAGCATTTTTCTATTACATTCGAACCACAAAGGAATGAGAATAGTGAAAAATGACACACAATAGACTGGATCAGTCACGGACTCCTTGTGAAATAACCGCGGAAGTTTTGACCGACGGAGGTCCATAGAGAAACTTTCGATGTATGGAGGTAAATTTATACTTTTGGAAATGTGGATTGAATTCCTAGCCTGGTCACGTGGTGTTGGTGTTTCCTGTTAATTTATTTCTGTACCTGATTTTCTTCCATCACTGTCAGTTGCGACAAGATACTGGAGGTATCCTAACTAGGTTACATAACTGTTGGTTGATTGATATCCCTGTTTTGCTTCTAGGACTGTCAGTTACCACAAGATACTGGAGATATACTAACCAGGTCACATAAATGTTGGTTGATTGATGTCTTTGATTTGCTTCCAGGACTGTCAGTTACCACAAGATACTGGATATATACTAACCAGGTCACATAACTGTTGGTTGATTGATGTGCCTGATTTGCTTCCAGGACTGTCAGTTACCACAAGATACTGGAGATATTCTCACCAGGTCACATGACTGTTGGTTGATTGATGTGCCTGATTTGCTTCCAGGACTGTCAGTTACCACAAGATACTGGAGATATACTAACCAGGTCACATAACTGTTGGTTGATTGATGTGCCTGATTTGCTTCCAGGACTGTCAGTTACCACAAGATACTGGAGATATTCTCACCAGGTCACATAACTGTTGGTTGATTGATGTGCATGATTTGCTTCCAGGACTGTCAGTTACCACAAGATACTGGAGATATACTAACCAGGTCACATAACTGTTGGTTGATTGATGTGCCTGATTTGCTTCCAGGACTGTCAGTTACCACAAGATACTGGAGATATACTAACCAGGTCACATAACTGTTGGGGGGTGATGTTGTTCGCGTCCGCAGCATTCCATTAAAGTTGCACGTACTCCCCGGGTGGTGCTAAACGAACAACAACTTTGGCAGCTGAACTGTCACACACAGTGATCTCTCAGCTATGCCAGCTGCCAGACAAAATCCAAACGGCCCTTTCCAGGGCCAATTTAGAAATTTAGGCTGTATTTTAAATGTTTGTCATTTTAACGTAGAGGGTCTGAGCAAATCTAAAAGTGACTGCCTCAGCAAGGTGCTGCTGGAAAATGAGGTCGATGTCCTCGCACTGCAAGAAACACATGCAGAAGACTTAGAAAACAGTGCGAGGGGAAACATCCCAGGATATAAGCTTGTGGAAGAAATAGGTCACAGGGTCTACGGAGTGGCGACGTACGTTAGACAGGACATAGACGATGTATCAGTCTCCCACAAAAGTTGTGATAACAACACATTTGTTGTTGCTGTTAAGGTGTCTGCGACTACTATTGTAAATGTATACAAACCACCAAACACCCAGTGGTCAGACACAGTTCTCCCAACTTTTGAACATCCTGTGGTATATGTAGGTGACTTCAACAGTCATCATACCCAGTGGGGATACTCGTCCGATGATGACAACGGCACTCGTCTTTCAAGCTGGGCTGAAAATAACAACCTTTTCCTGGTATATAATGCCAAGGACCCACACACCTTCCATTCAGCCCGATGGCGTCGTGGGTACTCTCCAGACTTGGGCTTTGGCTCCCGTGAACCATCAGCAACACCCGTGCCTACTTCCAGGATGGTCCTTGGTGCATTCCCCCACTCTCAGCACAGGCCTGTAATAATATCAGTAGGAATGCAAATTCCTCTCGTAAGATCTTTTCCTCGGCCTAGGTGGAACTTTAATAAAGCTGAGTGGGAGGCCTTCTCATCAAGGCTTGATAGCGGCATCAGGTTCATCCCCTCTAAAATAAAAAACTATGATCGGTTCACTCGGATTGTCCTGTCTTCCGCTAAGGCGACAATCCCAAGAGGTTTTAGAAAAGAATACATACCAGGATGGAGCAGAGAGTGCGAAGATCTTTACAGTGAGTTTACAGACACTGCTGACAGAGATGTAGCTGACCAACTCCTTAACTCTCTCGACAACTCCAGGAGAGAGAAGTGGGTGAAAACTGTTGAGAACCTGAACTTCACCAAAAGTAGTCGGAAAGCTTGGTCTCTGCTCAGGAAACTCTCCACTGGTAAATCAAGTAAAAAAGACGATGCCTCACAGCCTAGCCCTCGTGAAATTGCAAAACGCCTCTCCGTACTTTCAAAACCTGTGCGTACGTCTGCAGACAGAAAAATTAATTTCAAGCTTAATGAGATAAAGGAGAGTCGGCAAGCACCCTTGGAAGTCTCTAGACCCTTCACTTACGACGAGCTGGAAGTGGCGATTGATGCGATGCCAATTGGCAAAGCAGCAGGTTTGGATGACATTTTCCCGGAGTTTATAAAACACTCGGGTAACAAGGCTAGACAGTGGCTTCTGGAAGTTTTTAACACCACTCTGAAAACCGGCGACATGCCTGGGATATTTAGAAAATCCAAGATCATAGCTATCCTGAAGCCCGGAAAGGATCCAAAACTGCCTGAAAGTTATCGGCCTATAGCTCTTTTAAGTGTTTGTTATAAGCTGCTAGAGAGGTTGATTTATAACAGAATCCTCCCTATTCTCAATGCCAGCATCCCTGTCGAACAAGCTGGATTTAGGCCTGGTCGCAACTGTTGTGACCAGGTTTTAGCTCTGACTTCTTTCATTGAGGATGGGTTTGAGCGAAAACTGAAAACCTCTGTGGCTTTTTTAGATCTGACTGCAGCATATGACACTGTCTGGAGAAAAGGCCTCCTAGTTAAATTTTACGACCTTATTCCTTGCCCTTTCTTGTTGCGTCTCCTCAACTCAATGCTCTCCAATAGGATGATAAAAGTATATCTGGGACGCAAAGAAAGTACGTTTAGGCAACTAAAGGATGGCCTGCCACAAGGGTCAGTGCTCGCCCCACTGCTCTTTAATGTGTATACTGCCGACATTCCTGTAACTCGGTCCTTAAAGTTTATATATGCAGATGATATTGCATTGGCATATCAACACCGGCATTTTCGACAAGCTGAGGAAACACTAACAAATGACCTCACGACCCTCGGTGAATATTTTGAAGCCTGGAAGCTAAATCCAAACCCAACAAAAACTGAGGTTGCTTGCTTCCACTTGAATAATAGACTGGCCAACCAAAAGCTTAAAATCGTATTCAACGGTGGTGAGTTGAAACATAATGAAAACCCACAGTATCTGGGAGTCACTTTAGATCGGTCTCTCACGTTTAAAAGCCACTTACAAAAAACGGCAGCTAAGGTGAGAACCAGGACTAACATTGTCCATCACCTTGCTGGCTCCACATGGGGAGCTAACGCACAAGTTCTGCGAACAACTGCTCTATCATTGGTATATTCAACTGCTGAGTACTGTGCTCCCGTGTGGTTAAATAGTGTGCACGTTAGAGAGATCGACGTCCAGCTAAACAGGACCATGAGAGCCATTAGTGGTACACTCATGGCAACTCCTGTACCTTGGCTCCCGGTGCTGTGTAATATCGCTCCTCCTGAAATAAGACCAAGGGATGCACTCATTAGGGAATACACAAAGATCTTATCTGCTCCACAGCTGCCCATCCATGATTACCTACCCCAGAATGCGGACCGATTGAGGTCCCGAAAACCACCTCTACGAACAGCCTCCCAGTTGATGGACTCGAACTTCACCATCCATACAAACTGGACTTCCTCCTGGGACGCTTTTCAAGGTCGGAACCACTTCTTGATAGATGACCCGACCGTAGCGGTAGGTATGAATCTTCCTCGGAAGCAGTGGACTATACTCAATCGTTTCCGCACTGGAGTGGGAAGATGTAATTATTGGAAGCACAAATGGGGAATGACACAAGACCAGTCATGCGACTGCGGAGCAGAGTATCAAACTATGGAACACATAGTCGAAGAGTGCCTACTGAGTGCCTTCCCCGAAGGATTGGCCGGTCTGCATAGCTCAAGTGAAGCTGGGCTGCAATGGCTTAGCGCCCTGGATTTAGCTCTATAAAGAAAGATCTAATTTTTATTTTTATTTTAGTGTTTAGATTTTTACTTATACTGACTCAGGTGCTCTGCACCGCAGAATTTATTTTATTATTCTTAAACCATGGTGGCTGGCTGAATGAGCCATACGATATATATATACATAACTGTTGGTTGATTGATGTGCCTGATTTGCTTCCAGGACTGTCAGTTACCACAAGATACTGGAGATATTCTCACCAGGTCACATAACTGTTGGTTGATTGATGTGCCTGATTTGCTTCCAGGACTGTCAGTTACCACAAGATACTGGAGATATTCTCACCAGGTCACATGACTGTTGGTTGATTAATGTGCCTGATTTGCTTCCAGGACTGTCAGTTACCACAAGATACTGGAGATATACTAACCAGGTCACATAACTGTTGGTTGTTGATGTGCCTGATTTGCTTCCAGGACTGTCAGTTACCACAAGATACTGGAGATATTCTCACCAGGACACATAACTGTTGGTTGATTGATGTGCCTGATTTGCTTCCAGGACTGTTAGTTACCACAAGATACTGGAGATATTCTCACCAGGTCACATAATTGTTGGTTGATTGATGTGCCTGATTTGCTTCCAGGACTGTCAGTTACCACAAGATATTGGAGATATTCTCACCAGGTCACATAACTGTTGGTTGATTGATGTGCCTGATTTGCTTCCAGGACTGTCAGTTACCACAAGATACTGGAGATATACTAACCAGGTCACATAACTGTTGGTTGATTGATGTGCCTGATTTGCTTCCAGGACTGTCAGTTACCACAAGATACTGGAGATATTCTCACCAGGTCACATAACTGTTGGTTGATTGATGTGCCTGATTTGCTTCCAGGACTGTCAGTTACCACAAGATACTTTAGATATTCTCACCAGGTCACATGACTGTTGGTTGATTGATGTGCCTGATTTGCTTCCAGGACTGTCAGTTTCCACAAGATACTGGAGATATACTAACCAGGTCACATAACTGTTGGTTGATTGATGTGCCTGATTTGCTTCCAGGACTGTCAGTTACCACAAGATACTGGAGATATTCTCACCAGGTCACATGACTGTTGGTTGATTGATGTGCCTGATTTGCTTCCAGGACTGTCAGTTACCACAAGATACTGGAGATATCATAACCAGGTCACATGACTGTTGGTTGATTGATGTGCCTGTGTTGCCTCCATTACTGTCAGTTGCCACAAGATTCTCGAAAGATCCTGTTTTTATATTAATATATTTATTGTTTACCAAAGCCTTAAGCATCTTTTTGGTTTGTTGTTAAAACATGACCAGTTACGGATTTCCATGAATTTTATATGTTCGTAATTTGCACAACCTTTGAAATATTCATTATTGAATGGATTATATGTCGTTTTTTGTTATATGATGGTCATTATCAATTTTCAACACCTATTTGATTTTCGCTAGCTTAAACTTCAATGTTTAAATCCTCAGTATTTAGATTTATTTTCAATTCCCTTGTTAAAATCAGCCTTATTAAAATAAAATTGATAAATAACCCGGAATAGTTTTACGGCTATATTTTACCTCAATCCAAATTGACATTTTACCTCCACAACTCGAAGTTTATCTCTTTATCTCGAAGTTTTCCTTAAGGATAACACCAAGAAAAACCCCTCGGTGCACTAGACGGCGACGCATCCAGTCTAGCGCCTGTCAGTTGTCACTACAATGTACTGTACGTTTTTTCTCTAAGTCGAAATCAGTAAAAATATCTCTGAAACTTTTTATGTACTCCTAAGTCGAACTACTGTATAAGTTAGCCTAATTTAATGAAAAATTTTAACATGTATTTCGATTGAGCGAGAGGTGACTGGGTAAAAAGCTTTAAAATTAATCATTAACTCCCACCTTTTAATGATTATTCCAAATGAATTCAATTCAGTAACTTTTAAAATTCTACAAGAGAGTGATTCCATTAAACCGATCCAAGTTGAAACAACTTGTATACAAGTGTGTTAACAAAAACGAAATGTTTGTAAATTACGACTTGCTTACTCTATGTCCTGTGATGGAGTTTATAATGCTTGCGCAGCGACGATCACCTCTGCTAGAGTGAACCTGGCTGTGAATATGTATTAAAGTAAAGCTGGAAGCTAAAGCTTTGCTTACTCTGTGTCAGAGTTTACTATGCTTTCGTAAAGACGAATTATTAAACAATGTCCAGCTGAGTGAACGCCTGTCTGTGAATATTTTATGCTCCTTTCAATTAAATCAGAAGGTCCACACTTTTGAGTGACAAATTTATTGCCATTTCCATATAGATTGAAATTAATTTCAGTAACTTTTTTTAAGTAAAAGTTTAATATCAAACTAAAGTTAAAAATATAAGTTGAAATAGAATATTGTTATTTGTTATAACTATCATATGACTACATTGTAGTCTTATTTCTTTGGTTGTATTAAAGTCTTTTTAATTTAATTTCTGTTCAGGCTCATTGACGAACTGGTTTGAAACAAATGTTTGAAAAAAATCAACAGGTTTTTCTATTCGTAGGTTAGCATAACCTTTCATGAAAAATTAAGCTCTTATCCAAGCACGAAGAGAAATTACTATACTTTAATCTTAATATTGACTAATAAAACCACCTACCAAGTTTCGCCATACAAACCTCAAATTAATGAAATTTCGGATGATAAAATATTGTCAACAAAAACCCGGGAGGAGGAGGATTGCAAAACGCATTAGCAAGATAAAAGCTGGATTTAAAGAATGATGGAAGACGCAGCGCCGAGACCTGCAGAAACTGCTCCGTTGATTCAGAGCTTCGACGTGCGGATTTACTGAGTTTTCGATTCAATTAAATTAAAGTTATCGCCTGTGTCACGGAGCCAATTCCTTTTCTAAACTCCACTTCACTCTGCCAAATTGAATCTGAATCGCCAAGATAAACTATCCGAGTTTGTGCGTGTTTAACCATAAATACAACTTAAAGAATGGCCGTTGAAGTTTACGAGCTTTGTTTAAAATTTCTTCACGATTTACGGTTTTTCCTGAAAACTTTTGGATAGCATCAGTTTGCCTTGTTTCCAATTTTATAGTTACTTTCACTTTTATAGCTACTATTTTGTAGATATTTCGGAATAGTTGATTAGTATTTTAACAGGGCCTATAATAATGTCATGGTGTCTAAAAAAACGCAACATTTCATTGGATAACAAACATAATTATTACGGTTTTGTTTATTTATAGATCATTTGATTATGCAGTACATATCTAATATTTCTTATGTCGGTCTTCCTCCAGTACGATGTGAGCCAGGTATCAAACAGAATTTTTTTGTATTTTCTTTCACTATTTAAATCTAAAGAAGTTTTTAAAACAAGAAACTTTTAATGAAATTTGTTTTACAATGTTTGGACGATTTGATTTTTAAATTTAGAATGAAAGTTTATTCAAACGCGTGTTGCCCATAAACCGCTTCATTTAAATCACATACAACGAAAAATCTTTTAGCCTAAAAAAGAGATACCATTAAATTAAACAGGTAATATAAATAATGTAATAAATAATGGTGCAAGAACTCAGGCGCGAGCATACGCAAAATGCGATAAAAATGTTGTAATTCTGAAACACCTTACTTGTTGAAGGTGCACGTTGACCCAGTTTCAACATATATTGTTTACATTATTAATCGGCTAAATTTGTGTTGAAATAAAATATATTTTTTAATGCATGACGACTACATCGATTCCAGAAATAATCGTCCTACAAGAAGATCCTAGGAAATCTTAAGAGAGGATTTATGGTTCTGCATAGATTGATTAAACTGAACAAGAATTCCATCACATTGATTTTATATCCTGCGTTTGTGCAGCCGCAATGTATACTTACTTATCCAAATAAGTAGTTACATCGCATGTTAAAAATTTTTATAGTTTGCCCTCGAAAACCAGAGGAAAATAAAGCGCTTATGCTAGGATTACTTCCCTTTGTTGCCAAGGGAAGCGCTCTTTCCACCTCTTAAATGTCAAAATTACCAAAAAAAGTTATTCTACTAATCAGTTTCCATTCAACAAATCAGCATTATGATTGCATTTAATATAAAGTACCAGGAACCGAGCTTATGCTCGGTAAAATTATTACTTTCGTGTCTCACACAAAGCTCGTTCGCTCCGCTCATTCGTCAGGCCTAAGGGTGCTACACTTTGGTATAATTTTCCAAAACCACAGGTTAAAGATGTAACACGTTAGTATACAATGCCAACTACACACCTTTTATACAGGTTTATACATGGTGTGCAGTTGGCCTTGGTTTATATCTATAGTTATCAGCTTAGTTTTGTTCAATTAAAAAATCTCCATAAGAATAACATGGAAACTTTAAAGGGCTATACCTCGAAAACCGGATTTTTCCAGACATCTTGGTGTAGTGTCGTTTCGTCCAGTGTCGTTTCGTCCAACGCCCATTTTTCATAAAAAAGAGTGTTGTTTCGGCCAGCTCATTTTTACAGTTGATTAAACACATTAGTTAGTGTCGTTTCGTACAGCAGAAATCTTGACAAGGGACAAGGAACGCAACACAGGCTTCATATTCTACAAATCTTCATGTGAAACATTACAACAGCAGTGGTTGAACTACATCATGGAGCCTAGAAAAGGAGCACCGACAAGAAGATTACTTTTCTCCCAGTTTTGATAGCCGTATTTTACTTCAAAACAAACTCCCCCGAAGTTAATTTGTCTGTTTATTGAAAAATTACATTATTCAATAATTATGTAACCTCACCCGGTAACCCCATTACATTCGGTATGGTTGGCTGATCTGAGCAGTTAAATTTCGACTCGACAGCCTCTGTTCACCATTGGGAATTCCTGACCGTCTAGCCCTGGTTTTGAATTATGGACAAAGAGTTTTACATATTTTAACCACCTAATTCTTGAAGTCTTTTGGGAAGACGAAAAGCTAAGTGTGCAAGGATTCCATTACATTCCAATTCGACAGCCCCTGTTTCAATCACGAAGAATAGTTTTACGTATGTGAACTAGCTAATAATTGCGTAAAATATAGGCTACTATCTATAATACTCGTAAGAATTTTTATAAATCAAAATAATGAACACGCTTTACTTGTAACTAATTATTTTGTAACTATAAGTGTTCAACATATCCCAAAGCCCTCAATCCAGCGAGGCAAAGTTTCAATTAGTTTTTGTAGACCTGCCAAGTAAACTTATTGGACGAAACGCCACTAGTTGTGAGGTAGAGAGTTACCCCTCGCCATATGATCGTGGAATTTGTACGAAACGACACTTGTCCGAAACGACACTGGACGAAACGACACGACACGGACATCTTGGTGGCCAAAACCGCCTTATACAAAAAAAAAATCAAAAAACCCTTTTTTAGAAAAAAAATCCCGTGCTAACATTGCCTGTTTTAGAGTATAAGAAAATATGATTGCATCATTGTGGTGCTATCTGTGTTTCACATGCAGCTTTCTCGCTCTCCCATAAAGATATCCCTACTTAGACTTATTTTGTTCAGTATACATTGGCAGACGCTAGCTTACTCTGACGACGCGACGTGGGCAGTAGTTCCACAGACGCCGGCTACGCGACGCTGGTGTCGCGTTTTTCGTGCACTTTGTATTCGTTGAAGCGCTGTTGGCCTGCCCTTGTCGTGAAGGCGTTTTACAACTTTTCGTTGTACATTTCTCCTGTCGAGGGTATATTGAATAAATTTGGAATTTTTGGGAATTTTATTTGCAGTTGGTTGGTCTTCAAAAGATCATAACTTCAATCAATTCCATTTAAATCTAAAAATATAATTAGTGAATTTATTTCATTTGAGTTTGGGTTTCAATTAAATTTATGTTATGTTTTAAATAAGAAGAAGCATTAATCCCATACAATAACGAAATTTTAGCTCTTAAGACGAAATATATTTTTCATGAGAATCGTACTTAAATTCGCAGATTTCAGTATTTCTGACCTTAAAAGCCCTTAAAGTACAGTAGTTGTAAAATATTGTACGCCATAGTTACAACATAAGAAGTAATTTAAGGCAAAAAAAATTGAAAATATTTTGGATACACAACCTTGGATAAATTTCTGTGTGCATTGGCATTCCTAATTGGAATTTTCCAATTTTTTTAAACAATGAAAAAAATTTACAATAAATATTAATTTATATTTAGGTGAAAAGTTAAGTCTTAAAAATGAACATGCATGCTAATATTCAATTTGAAAGGCAGTAGTTCTGCTAAACGTTTTACGATATAAGCTTGGTTAATTAATCACTTGCCTTTTGCATACTTTACAGCTTGAATATTTTAAGCCGTTTTTAATTAAATGCAGGTTATCTCCCCCAGTCAGATGACGTAAGCATTTCGCTAGTTTTATGAAATATTACTGGGGTAAGTACCTTTATCTTTTTTAATTCAATAAATATTCAACTCTAATGTCCATTGTGGATTCACAGACTTTTCGTAGAATACTCCATTAGAAAAATATTTATACTACAGAAATCTTACGTTAAAAGTTGATCGACTTTTACTTTATTGTATTTTAAAACAATAATCTACAACGTTATTAATTTTAAGACCTCAATAGTTTTTAATACTATTTTATTTCAGAATTAGAGCACAAAAAGAATGAATAACTTTTAGGCTATAGGTAAGTTATTTAGAATAAGTTATTAAAGATATACTAGTATACATGTTGCTCGAAATCGAGCAGTTTATTTTAATACAGTAAAAATGTTACTTCAGCACTAAACCAATGACATCCGACCAACCCAATAGTGTGAATTATAAGCAATCACCAATAGCTACACGTATTTACAGCTGATTATTAACAGATGTTTAAAATGCTTTATTCAATCCCAATGTTATTTTAATGGGAAATTTTGAGATTTCAATGGTGGATAGTGCTTTTATTTTCAGTCCGATTCCCATCAGTTTTTGGCGGAAACAACTACAGACCAAGCCCTATCCAACGACACCAAAAACTTGAAAATCGGTTGAAAATTGTAGGAGGAGTTCCCAAGACAAAAAAGCCTTAGCGTATTAAATAAGTATAGATTTATATTACAATACTGTACTTTAGCAAGGTTCACGATAAAAACCCAATAAGAGTTGATGAGAGTTGCCAAAATGACAATATTGCAGGGTGAGGGGAACACTGCTGTTTAAAACTACATCGGACTATTTTCGTAAACCATACCATATTTAGAGTGGAACAATGTATATTTTCTAAAAACACAGATTTTCTGTTATCTTTTGTGGGAGCTACGAAGATAACCTGAATAAGCAGTGATAAGAAGATTGATAATAAGTGCAATTGAGAACAACACTGCCCCCACCATTATTACTCCTATGTTCACTTTAAATGTATTTGAATTTCTGCCTAAAATGATATACAAATAGATATGATACTTTGTTATTGATAATTAGAACAAGGTTACGGTTTGATGAATGTATTGCAAAATTAGGTTCTGTTATTGAAAGCTTTATTAGCTTTTTGAGCTTTATAAACATATTATAAGCTTATTTTTAAAGCTTATAAAGCCTTTGTTACGTAAAGCTTATAGAAATGTGGTTTTTAAAATGCCAAAACACATTTCATTCAAAAATATATTTAATTACAAAAACACAATTGTCTTTCCGTTGTACAAAAACTACACATACTAACTACAAACAACTAAATTCGTTCTCTTAAAACTAAACTGGACCCATATACATTTACAGTGCTGATGCTTTTTGAAACGCTTTCTGTCTCTTGAAGCGTGAACGTGTGATGGTGGTCTCCCTAGGACGGGAATTTCAGTCTTAAATTAATTTACAAGGCCAAGTTACGATTTCCCCGCATTTTTAACTTTTTTAACGTTTTTCTTGATCCTTTTCATACTTTGACGTGGAAGGGTCATTGACCTTGACCTGGTTCAGGGGCTCAATCTCGTACAGCGCCGTTTCTTCTTGAGGTCTGTTGAAGATCGCTTGGTAGAAGATGGCAGTGAAGAAACCACTGAGACAAGGCCCAACCCAGTATACCTGGAACGGAAGAGTTTTGAAGGAACTTCTACATCTATTCAATATTTGTTTTAACCTGTTCTTCAGTAAGAATATAAGTGAATGTATTTTGCTTTAATTCCATAATTTTGGGTATTTATATATTGCAATAGTCTGTTTTAATTGAGTTATTTTGACTGCCTTGCTCTTGGAGATCTGTAGGATAGGAGAGCGATGAGGATTTAACTTCAAGCTAAATATAGATCTAGTAAGAAATAAAAATGTAATTTTTTTTAAGTTACTGTTAGCTATTACTTAAGCAATTACATTGAAAGTAATTAGTTCAACACAAACCGTCGACAGGCGGTTTTGTCTCACATAAAAGTTAGTTAGACATATGATTGGCATATATTATAATTTTTAGAAGTAGATGAATATTTACCCAGTGACTCTTCCAATTTCCAGTGAAGATGGCCGGACCCATGGTCCGTGCTGGATTCATACTGGCTCCAGTGTACGGGCCCTGGAGGGTACAGGTTTTGAAAGTAAGTACAAAATTTTAGTAAATCAGCTAATGGATTATTGTTAAAATCAGCAATAATTATGTAACTATACAAATTTAATTTGTTATCTATAAGTCAAATACCAAATTGACTCAGACGAAACCTTTTGATTCAAAAGACATAAAAATTAATGTAACAGAAATTACTACCGGAAGGACACAAAGGTTCTAAGATTTTTATTCGCATGAAAATTCTAAACTGCTTCATGTACAGAGACTTAAATTTGTTAAAAGTGCCAGAGGGCCAAGCTTATGCTTGGTAAAATTATTAAGCGTCCCTTTCCTTTTTCAGACCGAGCTCTTTCGTTCCGCTCGCTCGTCCTCTCCCTTTTTACGACGAGCTTGTTCGCTTTGCTCACACGGCAGGCAAGAGGGTGCTGATTCAATTTGGTATAAATAATTTGTTGAACTACGGAGTAAAAATATGTAACAAATTGGTTAAGATCTACGCATCAGCTGAGTTTTGTTCAACTTAGTAGCTTCAAAAAAAACTCCATAAGGATAACATGAGAACTTTGAAGGCCTCTAGGGCGAACACTGGATTTTGTCGTCAAAACAGTTTTTTTTTTTTTTTTTTTTTTTTTTAGGGTATAAGATTTAACATTGCTTTGAGGATTAAGAAACTTTGAGAACTATTTCCAAAGGTTTACTTATAGGTTACTTTGAACTATAGAGCATATAAGTAAGAATTCAATAAAAGATATCAAAGGATGTATATAAAGTGAAACAATAAATGTTTTTGCTAATCTATTTATTTTAATAATTATAAGCAATTTATTCCGTCATTTGCCATGCCGAAATGACTAAAAGTTTATGTTTCCGCCCAGGATCGAACTGGGGACCTTCTGCGTGTTAGGCAGACGTGATAACCGCTACACCACGGAAACCTTAAACGATAGAGAATCCATTGAGTACAAGACTAAACTACTGTCGAGAGACGTATGTTCAAGGCTCGGGAAGAAACTGTGTTTTTACTATTGCTCAAGCGATTACCCTTAGTAAACCATTTACTTATTTTCACCCGGCACTCATTGTTCAAAAATATTTTGTCATTATGATATATTCACATGATGATATTCATATGATATATTCATATGATATATTCATATGATATATTCATTAAAATATTCAAAAAACCTCTATATTAATAGAGGTTTTTTGAATATTTTGTGAATAAATACGGAAAGTTCTGTCCAATAATTTTGGTGAAAGTTACAAAACTTAGAATCGCTCAAATAAGTAAATATTTATAAAGTGTTATCTTTAGATGTATCTAACTGTGATGCACGTTTATTATCGATAATATCGGTACCTGTATAAATTAGAAAGATAAATTTGTAACAATTTCAACGTACCAAGGAGAATTTAGAACCCCACACAAACTAAATTAAACATTGCTTTCTAATAGGCATTACAAATTGTGAAATCATGTCCGAGTACGTCCGGTTATTCTATTAGATCGATTTGCATGGTTTATGTCTTAAATTAAAGGTTTGCTCTTTCAGATGACGCAACGAACATCAGCATACTTTTATTTTTCGCCTGGCTCAACTTGTACTCAAAGTAAGTTACCCCATGTATTCCTTATAGAATTTTCATGTGTAGACATTTCTAATTTTAAAGATATGTATGTTTTCCATAGATTTATTAGTACCGTTTCACCAGGCCTTAAAATTTGTTTTGGAACAAAGTTGGAGTGAAATCGTGTTTATATTTTTTTTTACGAGAGCAAATATACCGTTTAAACGATTGATTGACCTAATTTCTAATTGTAAATTAATTAAAAAAACGTACTAAAACTCAAATGAATTTTCAATGAGAATACTTGACTTTTTATTTACGTCTGCAACAGAACGTTTAAATTCATACCTTTTTTCTTAGCTTCCAAAGAATAGAAATAGTGTTTTTTCATAGTTCTAGGCTCATTTACTAATCATATTTAGAAACATAACTTAACACTGACTATTGAGTAAAATCAAAGTCATGGTTTCGCGAGAAGGGCGTTTGTAGGCATGCATGAAAAGCTTTGCAAAGGTTTATTTTCTGTTACGTATTTTATTGAACTAATAAGTATGAAAACGAACTACTATAAATCTCTTGAGAATTCTGAGATCATACGACATATATATAACAGAAGATACATCCCAAATTTGGTTTACAACTGATTTAATTTGGAAAAACTGCTTCCAGCAACACCCCTTTCATTCACTTCCTTTGCCCCTCTACTACTAAAAATCATAAAAATCTTAAACCGATAGCGCTTAAGTAGGGGACCGCTGAGGAATTGTAGAACTCAGATAGATTTCGCAAACCGTATGAGTGGTATATGTACCAGCTAGAAATTGTACCACTCCAAAGGGATCCTACACTCACCACGGCTATGGAGATCGCCAGTATAGTGCAGCCGAACTTCAGTGGAACGGAGTCCGACTTATCAGAGTTCCTGGGGTCGGCGCATGCACAGACGACCATCACCAGGAAACAAGTGGCTAGGAACTCCATGGCCACTGCCTGGACGTCGGTGAGGCCAGCGTGGGGCACGGTGCAGCAGAGGTGGGGCGACGTGGTGGTCAGCACCTCTGGCGGCGTCAGCACCTGTAACAGACTCGGGTTGTTGAATCAGCAACTAGAATCTCCCGTGTCAAGAACTCCAAGGCAACTGCCTGGACGTCGGTGAGGCCAGCGTGGGGCACGGTGCAGCAGAGGTGGGGCGACGTGGTAGTCAGCACCTCTGGCGGCGTCAGCACCTGTAACAGACTCGGGTTGTTGAATCAGCAACTAGGATATCCCTGTACCATACACTCCATGACCACTGCCTGGACGTCGGTGAGGCCAGCGTGGGGCACGGTGCAGCAGAGGTGGGGCAACGTGATGGTCAGCACCTCTGGCGGCGTCAGCAGCTATAACAGACTCGGGTTGTTGAATCAGCAACTAGGATATCCCTGTACCATACACTCCATGACCACTGCCTGGACGTCGGTGAGGCCAGCGTGGGGCACGGTGCAGCAGAGGTGGGGCAACGTGATGGTCAGCACCTCTGGCGGCGTCAGCAACTATAACAGACTCGGGTTGTTGAATCAGCAACTAGGATATCCCTGTACCATACACTCCATGACCACTGCCTGGACGTCGGTGAGGCCAGCGTGGGGCACGGTGCAGCAGAGGTGGGGCAACGTGATGGTCAGCACCTCTGGCGGCGTCAGCAGCTATAACAGACTCGGGTTGTTGAATCAGCAACTAGGATATCCCTGTACCATACACTCCATGACCACTGCCTGGACGTCGGTGAGGCCAGCGTGGGGCACGGTGCAGCAGAGGTGGGGCAACGTGATGGTCAGCACCTCTGGCGGCGTCAGCAGCTATAACAGACTCGGGTTGTTGAATCAGCAACTAGGATATCCCTGTACCATACACTCCATGACCACTGCCTGGACGTCGGTGAGGCCAGCGTGGGGCACGGTGCAGCAGAGGTGGGGCAACGTGATGGTCAGCACCTCTGGCGGCGTCAGCAGCTATAACAGACTCGGGTTGTTGAATCAGCAACTAGGATATCCCTGTACCATACACTCCATGACCACTGCCTGGACGTCGGTGAGGCCAGCGTGGGGCACGGTGCAGCAGAGGTGGGGCAACGTGATGGTCAGCACCTCTGGCGGCGTCAGCAGCTATAACAGACTCGGGTTGTTGAATCAGCAACTAGGATATCCCTGTACCATACACTCCATGACCACTGCCTGGACGTCGGTGAGGCCAGCGTGGGGCACGGTGCAGCAGAGGTGGGGTGACGTGGTAGTCAGCACCTCTGCCTGCGTCAGCAGCTGTAACAGACTCGGGTTGTTGAATCAGCACCTAGGATCTCCCGTGTCAGGAACTCTATATCCACTGCCTGGACGTCGGTGAGGCCAGCGTGGGGCACGGTGCAGCAGAGGTGGGGTGACGTGGTAGTCAGCACCTCTGCCTGCGTCAGCAGCTGTAACAGACTCGGGTTGTTGAATCAGCACCTAGGATCTCCCGTGTCAGGAACTCTATATCCACTGCCTGGACGTCGGTGAGGCCAGCGTGGGGCACGGTGCAGCAGAGGTGGGGTGACGTGGCAGTCAGCACCTCTGCCTGCGTCAGCAGCTGTAACAGACTCGGGTTGTTGAATCAGCACCTAGGATCTCCCTGTACCATACACTCCATGACCACTGCCTGGACGTCGGTGAGGCCAGCGTGGGGCACGGTGCAGCAGAGGTGGGGCAACGTGATGGTCAGCACCTCTGGCGGCGTCAGCAGCTATAACAGACTCGGGTTGTTGAATCAGCAACTAGGATATCCCTGTACCATACACTCCATGACCACTGCCTGGATGTCGGTGAGGCCAGCGTGGGGCACGGTGCAGCAGAGGTGGGGTGACGTGGTAGTCAGCACCTCTGCCTGCGTCAGCAGCTGTAACAGACTCGGGTTGTTGAATCAGCACCTAGGATCTCCCGTGTCAGGAACTCTATATCCACTGCCTGGACGTCGGTGAGGCCAGCGTGGGGCACGGTGCAGCAGAGGTGGGGTGACGTGGTAGTCAGCACCTCTGCCTGCGTCAGCAGCTGTAACAGACTCGGGTTGTTGAATCAGCACCTAGGATCTCCCGTGTCAGGAACTCTATATCCACTGCCTGGACGTCGGTGAGGCCAGCGTGGGGCACGGTGCAGCAGAGGTGGGGTGACGTGGCAGTCAGCACCTCTGCCTGCGTCAGCAGCTGTAACAGACTCGGGTTGTTGAATCAGCACCTAGGATCTCCCGTGTCAGGAACTCTATATCCACTGCCTGGACGTCGGTGAGGCCAGCGTGGGGCACGGTGCACCTCGGATCTTTTTCATTACGTCATTCCACATATAAAACCGTGAAATCCTCACTACGTGTTTATCTATTAAATCCATATACTGATTCGGAACTATTGAGCTCTCGGAATGAATATTAAGAACTGGAAGTGGTCATACTGAGTAAAAGTGTTAACAATTATTAACCATCTAATTTTTTTTATACAGTACCTCGTATTGAACTCGTAATAGTACATCCAGTCAGAGAATCAACAAGGGACTTTAGAACTGGCATAGTTAATGGTAAGCGTACAAATCTCTAAAAGTTGACGATACGTGTTTTATGTCATAAATTATCCTCACGCTTCAACTAGAGTTTTACTCTCGTGTCAAAGTTTGATATCTTTCTAAGTCCCAAGTTATTCCCACCTGACAACATGATTGTACTCACCTTGAGCAGCCCGTAGCCCAGGATGGCGCCCACCACCTCGGAGAAGACGTAGACGAGCGCCATGGGCGCCGTCACCTGACCGAGCATCAGGAAAGCGATCGTCACCGCGGGGTTCAGGTGGGCGCTGCTGATGTGGCCGAAGATCTGCAGGGACATAGACATGACACGACATAGCGCATTACCATTGACTATGTACACTGGGCATTACTGTCGGGTACTTGTGTTGTATGAGCAACGAGATATAACCGGCTAACTGTTTTACATCAGTACGGGCCGCTAGAGACTCCTTTATATTTTTCATGAGGTCTGAGAAAAGGATTTGTTTTGGCTTCATTATCTTTCAAGACTTTACACGGATTTTTAACAAATCTCAAGCCTGAAATAGCTATTTGTGTAATAAGAGCGTAAAGTACGTCATTGCCACTCGAGAATTGTAGATGGCCGCACGAAGCGTCGGCTGAGTGCGGCCAAACAATTCGAGAGCGTCAATGACTATTTGCGCTCGTAATACACACAAGATTTTTCCTCCCAACATGATTGTTACATATTACATGTTTTATTGTATACAAAATGTCATTTAGATTATTTTCAATTTGTTTCTGTTGGAACATAATGTTAACTATCAAACATAACCTCAAATTAATAAAGAAGCAATTACTAAACGACAACAATGAATAACAGCTGTAGCATGGTTTGTAATAATAGCTGATTTAAAATTGCTGTTTGATCTAGCGTGCGGTAAAGAATCATTGCCGCTCTAGAGCGGGAAAGAAACGGAAACCGGAAATGAACTGTTTTGCATGAGGGTTACAGGTGTGGCAATGCAATTATTTCCATGCAGTGGTAGGAAAAGGTGATTTTCTAGTAAAATAATATATACGAGTAGAAAAATTGACTAACGCCCATAGTGATCATATTTGCAATACAGTATAGCTTTTTTTTATTTCAAACAACTTTTTTATACTTTTAACTACTATTGCTCACTTTTTTTTCTGCTTTCTTTTATTTTTGATTTTACCAAAATATATCTGTCTACCTAATATATTACTCTATACTTATTAATAAATCATACACACGTTTAAATGCTATTGTTTTATGATACTAGCTATTACTTTGTAAGCTTGATCGTTGTTAATATATGACCCAGGTTGTGCTAGTTTGATTACGAATAATAATTTTTTTTTTTTTGTGCTGAAACTTCTTTGATGAAAGGTGATACACTCTGACACGAGTAATTTAGCCTCCACTGTTGGGCCATCGCGTGCTGATAGGATATTTGAATCATTCAGCCTCGAAGAGAGGATTGTTGAAAATTTATTACAAACAGATTTTCTCATTTGACTAGTTATGCTAGCCCCTTCATCATTGAGCGCCTCATGAGTTTCCGAATAAAGTTGAAAATTTTCACATTTTTCTTCATAGAAAAAGCTTTTGAAATGAACAATTTATAAGTTGCCTTTTACCTGAATAATGGTGGACACGACGACAGCGAACACCACTGCACCTTGGAGGGGGTGTGGCTCGACGCCTGGGAAGTTGACTTGTCCCATGCAGCCGAAGAAGAGCAACATGCCCGTGCCGACCGTCTCGGCGAAGAAGATCTCCACTATCTGCCACGCCAGGCGACGCCATCGATGATGGTGATCGGAGATCTCTCGGTGGATGGGCATCTCTAGAACACCACAAAGGTGACTGTCAGGATGTGGAGGGAGTGGGGAGCATTCAGAAACAGTAGTTCCAGCCTCAGCATTCCTAGGTGGTCTGACTGTTGAAACTTCACAGGAGTAAAAAATCTTCTGCAATCCGCGTTGGCGTCCAGAAAGATCTCCAGAGAGTTAATCATCTTAAAAAATGTGAATACCATAAGGCATAAAGATGAAACCATAAGCAGTATTACAAGATGGCCGATGTCTGGCCATCTCTGGGACACCACAGAGATGACTGTCATAAATTTGAGCCTGAAATTTATTAAAAATACTTATTAGCATTAGCATCAGTGCTGAGTGGAGTATATCTGAAAAAATACAACTATGGGTGAATGAGTGGTAGTATAGAGTAGTAAGGAATTAACTGGCACTGAAGTGTAACTCTGTAGTTAGTAGTTAGTCTCTAGTAGCTAGTAGGTATAAGAGTTATTCTGATTCCTCATACAAGCCAGATGGTAACATATGGTTTAAACTAGGAATTAGAAATTTCCGTATTTCACGTGAAAATATCGGACAAGTATCAACACGGGGATGACTGGCGATGTTGGATTTGGAGAAAGTTATAGGAGCTCGGAAACAATTCACTTAGACTATTCCAGCCTTTTACTAGGTAGTCTTACTACTGAAACATCGCCCGAGTAAATTCTCCTTCGTAGCATTGCAATTTCTCGTTGAATTATCTCGTGAAAATCAGATGCTACATTTAACCATTCTAGTTGAATATAAACTTACTAGCTGTTGCCCGTCACTGCTTCGCCCGTGATTGAATTTATTTTATAGGTAATAAAATATTTTAAAAGAGCAACGAAATCTATTTTCTTAAAAATGACATTGAAAAATGAAGTATAGTGTGAGTGGAGCTCTGAAGGAATTTCGAAAAACCTGTTCTTAGTGAGAAAGGTTTATTAAATAGGAAAGGCCGTGAGAACCTATGAGCAAACAGAACGACCATGTCACATTTCAACCCCGTAGGCCCTACAGTCATCTTGAAGTCATGGGGGCGGAGCCCTAAACACATAAAAACTATATTTGCAAAACTGTTTCTTAGTGAACACTTATTAGCAAAACAGAACGTTTACGTTAAATTAAAACCCATAAGATCTATGGTGGTTTTGAGAATTTGTGGGAAGGAGCCCTAAAAGGAAATTTGCAAAATCACTTCTTATTAATCACCTATGAGCAAAGAGGAAAGTCCATGTCGAATTTCAAACCCGTTGGCCCTGGATAAATTTTGAAGTCATGTGGGGTGGACTTCTAAAGAACTTCAAAAACTATATTTACAAAACCATTTCCTAGTAAGCACCTGTTAGCAAAACGAAACATCCACGTTTATTTCAACCCCCTAGGATCTATGGTGATTTTTAGGTTCCATGGGGCAGGGCCCTAAAAAAAATTTCTAAATTGTTTCTTAGTGAGCACCTATTAGCGGAACGTCCCTGACAAATTTCAACCCCGTGGGCTCTAGAGTAATTTCCAAGACCTACGGAGCGGAGCTCTAAAGAATTTCAAAAACTATATTTGCAAAACCATTTCTTAGAAAGTAACTATGAGCAAAGAGAAACGTCCGATTCAAATTTAAACCCCGGAGGCCCAAAAGTAATTTTGATGTCCTGTGGGGCGGAGCCCTAAAGAACTTAGAAAACTATATTTGCAAAACCGTTTCTTAGTGAGCATCCACGAGCAAAGAAAAACGTCCATGTTGAATTTCAAACCCGTTGGCCCTGGATAAATTTTGAAGTCATCTGGGGTGGACTTCTCAATAACTTCAAAAACTATATTTACAAAACCATTTCGTAATAAGCACCTGTTAGAAAAACGAAACATCCATTTAATTTAAACCCCCTAGAATCTATAGTAATTTTGAGGTTCCAAGGGGGCAGAGCCCTAAAAACAATTTGCAAAATTATTTCTTAGTCAGCACCCATTAGCAAAGGGGAACTTCCCTGTCAAATTTCAACCCCGTGGGCTCTAGAGTAACTTTCAATACCAATGGAGCGGAGCTCCATAGATTGGTAATATAATGGAATAGATGGAGCGGAGTTCTAAAGAATTTCAAAAACTATATTTACAAGACCGTTTCTTAGTAAGTAACCATGAGCAAAGGGAAACGTCCGATTCAAATTTAAACCTTGAAGGCACAAAAGTAATTTTTATGTCCTGTGGGGCGGAGCCCTAAAGAACTTCGAAAAATATATTTGCAAAACCGTTTCTTAGTGAGCATCCATGAGCAAAGAAAAACGTCCATGTCAAATTTCAACCGCGGAGGCCGAAAAGTAATTCCGAAGTCTAGTAGGACGGAGCCCTAAAGTGCTTCAAAAACTATATTTGAAAAACAGTTTCTTAATAAGTATCTAAAAGCAAAGAGATTCGTCCATGTCAAATTTCAAAACAAAGGCTATATTAATTGTGGGCTTCTGTGGGGCGTAGCCCTAAAGGGGATGTTCAACGCACTTTCTTTATTGAGCACCTAAAACAAAAGAGATCACTCCAAATTTCAACCCCCCACGATTCTTAATTTTTTTTTTATTTGGTGATACAACCAAATTATATTGAAATTTCGAGGGCCTGTGGGGAGGAGCCCCGTAGGAATTTTGCAAAATCGTTTCCTAGTGAGCACCTAAGAGACAAGACGAACCTATGTTCAAATTTTCTAGTGCATCCGTTTGGTAGTTCCTGAGATTTCGTTATGAGTCAGTCAGTGAGTCCTATTTCGCTTTTACATACAGGGTGTCTCACGTAAGGTGTCTCAAATCGATTACAGATCAACAGTTTGTCCTACAATCTTGAAATAAAATCATTTCCCACTAAATTGACCCCAAGGAATAGTTTAAAAATATTTTTAACGTTGTATAAATACAGGGTGTCCCAAAAACTGGGGGTCACAGGTTCGAATTTCGGAAATTTCAAATATAAACATATGTCATATATTATACATCATTAGAAAGGTCTATTTAATACAAACATTTTGGTGGAAACAGAATTTTGTTATCTTTTCATTGTTAATGTCATTTTCCCATTTAACTTGCATGTTAATTAATCAGGACATGATAGTATGAAGGACATGACAGTCCTTCTTCCATTGTTGCCATACCATTAAATTAACATACAAGTTAAATGGGAAAATGACAGTTTTACGTTATTACTACAAAACCAAAAGAGATACGGCATTAGTGTAAATTACAAAGTTGTTCAGTTTAACGAGAGCTTTAATATGATGTACAAAAAGACATGTGTTTGTATTTAAAATTTTTGAGTTTTGTTTATTTAAAAATTTTAAAAAATATTAAATTTTTGAAATTTTACTTTTTTTATAAATTTTGTCTTGTGACATATCATTGTAAAGCTTAGCTTATTTCAAATAAGTATTTTGAATTAGAAGTCATTTATGACAAATAATAAAAGAATTACAGGGTATTCCGTAAATTTTGATTTTGGCTACAAAAATGGACGCCATTTTGAAACGAATAAAGATAACAAAATTCTGTTTCCACCTCAATGTTTGTATTAAATAGACCTTTCTAATGATGTATAATATGACATATGTTTGTATTTGAAATTTCTGAGATTCGAACCTGTGACCCCCAGTTTTTGGGACACCCTGTATTTATACAACGTTAAAAATATTTTTAAATTATTTCTTGGGGTCAATTTAGTGGGAAGTGATTTTATTTCTAGATTGTAGGACAAACTGTTGATCTGTAATCGATTTGAGACACCTTACGTGAGACACCCTGTATGTAAAAGCGAAATAGGACTCACTGACTGACTCATAACGAAATCTCAGGAACTACCAAACGGATGCACTAGAAAATTTGAACATAGGTTCGTCTTGTCTCTTAGGTGCTCACTAGGAAACGATTTTGCAAAATTCACTTAAATAAACATCGTACAATGAAAGTTGGTCAACATTTTAAAGCGCACTCTAAAAATAAATCAAAGGCGAGGGGGGCGAAGCCCGAAACGATATGACCTTATTAATTACGATTCGCCCACGTGCTATATCCTGAGCTTTAAAATGACACCTCAATCTTAAAAATCTGTTCAGTAGGTCGAGAGAAAAGGGACGTAACACACGAAACCCTTATAGAAATAAGATGATAGAAGATAGATAAAGTTGTTTTCAAAGTCAATTTGTAAAGAGTAGCAATCAAATAAGACAACTATTGCAAAAGCAACTAATGCATCTTAACAATTGAATAACACCTGTCACATTTGGATTTGAATGAATGACAGTTTTGAAGTTTTCTTTTATATGTGGTCATTAAATTAAATAATTTTTTATTTAAATTTTTTTCTTTTTTAAAAGAAAATTATACTTTTTTCATTAATAAGGTGTTTAAAAGAAGAATATATAGTTTAAGTGGAATATATTGTTTAAAAGAAGAATATATAGTTTAAATTGACAGCCAACGGGGAAGCAATTAAATGTTATTGATTCAAGTGGATCGCACTACAGAATTGAACTGTCACAATGTTATCAATGACAACAGTTAGTGATAGTTACACAATTCAGTTGGATTTTCTCTTATAAACCTAACATATTATTTACTAAAAATCAAAACATTAAGTACTTAGGTGCTTAGAACAGTTCTATTAAAAATATAACTTTACAGCTCCCTAATTTGTATCCAATAGCTATTTGTGTATTAAGAGCGCAAATAACGTCATTGCCGCTCAAGAATGTAGTTGGCCGCACGAAGCGTCAGCTGAGTGCGGCCAAACATTTCAAGAGCGGCAATGACTATTTGTGCTCGTAATACACACAATATTTTTCCTACCACCATAATTACAACCGATTTAATGTATTTAATAAACGTACACAATTATATCAACTTTAAATTTAACTTCATTAACTTTCATTAACTTAATAACTGTAATAAATCGTAATCACTTGCATAGATGTGTAACCGGAAGTTAGTGTTATAAAAATACTGACCGTGAAATCAGCTGATTCAGAGCAAAGCAACTACAATTAATTTGTAATAATTATGGTGATTGTCATGTGGTTTCTGACCAACAGAAACTAGTCTGTGTTGTGACGTCACCTTCTTTACCGTTGTAACCTATTGTAGATTTAAAATAACCTTGATTTAGCGTGCGCCAATGTTCCATTACCGCTCTAGAGCGGAAAAGGACCGGAAAACGGAAATGAACTGTTTTGCGTAGGATTACAACTGTGGCAATGTGATTATTTCCATGCAGTGGTAGGAAAACATACATTTTACTTGGACAATCTCACCTTGATTCAACACAGTATGTAATCGATTGCACACTCCATAAATCACATCAGTTTAGTTCATACACCAGCCATCACAGCTAAGTTAAAACCTTAATTTTTTTCAAATCTTGGGCGTAAAACAAGCCACTGTAATCCTATACTATAATACGAGCAATGTCTGAAGGGATGTGTGTTCCACGATCTCGAAATCTAGCGGGTAGATTTTGCTTACACTTTTCATTTAAGAGTGTTTTGGCCCAAAAATAAATTTAGAAACAGCCTCAATCCTAGGAAAAATCTAATTTGATCTGAAATTAAGTTTTAAAATCGTAATTTTTAACATTGGTCTTATGGGTTGCTATTTTGGTAACGAAATAACAACGAAAGGAATTACAAATAAAGGAACATAATTTTTAAGGTGCAGCACTTAAAATATTCAAAGCAAACCACTCTGTGTCAAGATAAATAACATGACGTCAAAGGTGCAGGAGATACACTTTAAAATGCTTCAATCAGCTGTTGGTGTCACCTACCTCGGTTTGTTCTAGAGTTCTGGATAAATTGATTTTACGCAGTCTTTATAAACAGTTGTTAACTGTTAAGAGTTGGTTGTTGGTTTACATTTAAAAGCATTATTATTATGATATTATAACAAACGTGAATTAAAACCAACGAGTAAAGCTCGGTAAACCTGGTACTACGCTCTTAAACATACAACAAACATTATCAATACAACTTCCAAATATAGAACTTCTTTATCGCATCATTCTTCACGGCCTAACTTTACACAATCGTCATGTAATTTGTTTTATTCGCTGAATGTTTTATAACTTACTTTTAACTAAACCGAAACGATGTTTATAGTTTAAGCTCAACAGGTCTAAAATGCCAATTTTTGTTCTATACTAAAACTAATATCGCAGAGAACCGAGTAACTTTTCTTCTTTGTAGCGAAACTACCTGTGTGAGCGGGTAAATTTTGGTAGCCTTCTCTGTGATAAACTATTGTTACCCAAGGGGTGATGAGACCTCTTTGGTTCCCAACGATGCTCAAATTACCAAAGAAGAAATATTACGCAGATAAAACTTCAATGATGCTAATGTAGCCTACAGAAAGGAAAGGACTGTGATTCAAGCAAGATGTGTGTTCAAATTCAAAATTAAATAAACGGTATCAGATAACTGACACATACTTTCTCCCAAGAATATGAAAAGGTGTTAAAAGCCTCAAAACATTAATGTCTTGATGGCTCAGTCGGATAGCCACCAGGTGAGCAGCACGAGTTTTTACATCCAAAAATTGAGTTTCTTAAACACATTTTGCTCTTTAACTTTTGAACGCGCATTTTCCCGGAGATGCGGGTGGTGTCATTTTATTCAGCACTTTAATCTTAATAAACCACAAAAATTTAATCAAAATCGTTAGAGCCGTTTTTGAGAAATTTTGATTTTTCACGTTTTTTGGGGGTTTTTGGGGGTAAACTACCCTTAAAAATAAAAAATTTTAAAAAATGAAAAAAACGCATGGAATTATTGTGGGTATGAACCTACATTCCAAGTTTCACCAAAATCGGACCATTGGGGAATTCTCTAGCTCTGTTTACAGACACACAGACACACACACGGACAGACATCACTATGAAACCCCCTTTTTTGGACTCAGAGGGCACCAAAACGTATAAATTTACCAACGACTCAAATTTTAAAATGTTGACAAAACCAACACTTTCTCCATATATACATTTATAGGGGGAAAGAGGGCTCCAAAATGGATATATACATCATCAAAGGAGTTGGAAAGTTTTTACGAATACAATACTTTCTCCATATACTATGGTATAGGGGGAGAAAGTAAAAATGACCTTGTATCATAATAATGCTTGATCTTATCGTCGTGCTTACTAAGGTTAGGCACACAGTATAGTTATTAGACTCGCCTACGGCTCGATGGGGGCTCCGCCCCCATGCCCCCTTAGGGATTGGCCTGAATTCGTAAATTAATAAAAAAAAGTCAAGTATTAAACAGGTTACTTAGGGAGTAAGGGGGTGGAGCCCCCATCCAGCATAAGTCATAGAATATTTATATAGATAATTATTTCACAATTCTCATATTTTACGACCTAAGGGCAGCTAGAAACGGATTTTAAAAACGAGATACAGGCGATAGATCCTTGCACAACTTGGTACCATGGATTGGATAGTTTAATTTGGCAACTTTTTTGCCTCCTTTAAAATTTTAAATGAATTTACCAGTTTTGAGATACTTGTGTTTAAAATTGTTAAATGGCAGCCAATTTAAAAAAAAAACACATCGGAAAAAATTAGCATCTTTCCTAAAAATGTACATTGATATGATAAAGCTTCATACCAAATATGATCTTACAACAATCATCCGTCACGTAAATAAAAATTATTATGTGAAAAAAATGGCGGCTAGCGGCTTATCTAAGGATTTTAGACCCATCTTAGTCCGATGTTTTTTGTTTGAAATGACCCAAGGAACAAATCTATATATATTTTAAAGAGAGTTCATCACTAACACCCTGCACAACACCTTAAACTATTTTGATTTCAACATTAAACCGATATCTCATGCTGAACACAACCACCGGACTAACCTCGTTTTTTCCTCTTCACTTTTCCCCTACCATCCCGCGGCTTTTCCAGGAATGGTTGGAACGATCCTAGCTCCGTCTGACTGTAAGTGGTCAACGACGGTGGCCTGGGAAACCCCGGCATATCACCTGTATCTCTACACTTACTGGACTGATAACGCTACGTAGCAGTGATAACACGGTGGTGATAACACCGTCACGTGACCGCCCACATGAGCGGGAGATAAGCGCCCTTCAAGTGATAACAACTAAACTTTCCATCCGTTGTTCAGTTCGGTCGTACACTAGCATGATACCTGACAGTTGCCAACATCTTGGTTGGTACTTTCAGGTCTATTTGTTCATGAAAAGTTTAGGTTAAAATTTCTTTGCAGAACTTTAAACCGGAGTAAATAAATTTAGTTTGTTAGTAAGCGTTGTTTAGGCAATAAAATGGAAGTAGATGAATGATTTGGAATGCAACTTTAGACATCAAAGTTTGTTTCTATTTTATTTATTTATTTATTTATTTATTCCAACGGGAAACCCATTACAAAACGAGAACCCACTGCGAGACCCAATTACAAACGAGATTTTATAAGGTATTGAGATTGTGCGGGTCTCTCGCACTAGGTATGTCAACAATGTTAGTATATACTTATTTTTATTTTATTAAATACTAGTGTGTAAAACTCTCTTTTAATTTAATTTAATGGCATTGTTTCATTGTTTACCAGTTTTTCCAATCATTTCCATGGAAATGTAAGCTGCATGTCATGGAGAAATCAGTGGCTGCTGAAAAACCTTCATCAATAATATTCTTGGTTTTCCCGCACGTTTTCCCACACCGAAAGCATTAATCGTCTCGTAAAACTTTTATCCAGCTGATAGACGTTATTGGCTAATTCGGCAGAAACTAGGCCATCGTTTAAGTATTTCTTTGAAGTATTCAATTTCGTCTCCTCCCACTGGCAAATAAAACCCGAAATCCGACCACAGTGTTTGCGTCAACTATGGGTTCCTCCAGGTTACTTGGGGGCCTTAAAGTTAAAGGATCTCTGGTATACTGGAACAGTTGCACCATTGACTATGTAGCGAACACGGTTGCACCAACTGATGTGGTCGGATTCTAGTGGCTGACCATTGGAGGAGGGTAAACTTTAAGTCTTCGGTAGAACAACTCAAGTGCGCTGCTTGCTCGAATTTTCGTGGTCACGAGCACGTTGGCCCCGGATGCGACTTTGATGACGCTAAAACAGGAAACTGTTCCTATTAGCTGAGTTGTATTTTTTTTACGCAAAGAAATTTTGTATGAATGTCCATCGAGATTACCAATAGCAAAGGTAAATAAAGTCGGCGTCCACTGATTTCTTTTCAATTGTCCTCTAAATAAGATTAATTTACATCGAGGCCTAACATATATGACACCTTAAAACTTATGCCTTAAAAATAAGCTGTATCATGTAACAGGCAAGTTATTGGCTGATCTCTACGCTAAGCAGTTAGGCATCATCGAATCTGAACTCTCTGAGAATAAAGCTGCGGTAGAGGTTGTTAAACCAATATAATTCTTGACGGTGTACTAGCTTCAAAAGTATAAGTAAGTTTTCCATGCATAAATCTCTCCCACGGCTGGTGTGGATGACAACCTTATCAAAACTTAAATGAGATTCGAACACCGCCCGCCGGTCCTCGAGCGTGCAAACTTGTAAACTTGGATATGTCAGGGTTTGAAAAGCTTACGACAAGCTGAACGAGTAGAGGCTCTTGTAAAAAAAAACAAGCATGATTGTTTAGCTTATAATATTAAAATTTTGATTATATGTCAGAATTAATCATTAGATCTGATATTCGTAAGATGATTTTCCAACTATACACTGAAATTGGGTTCAGATATAAAATTTCAGTATTAGATCTAAGACCGTGGCCCAAAACCAAGACCTATTACTGTCTTTTTGTTTTGCGGTGGGCTAATTAATTGTGGTTCGTTTCACATTGTATTTATCAAATGTAATACTGCTTTACTTTGTGTTAAACAGTATTCTTATTCAGAAATATAAGTTTTTATAAAACTGGAATCATTTCATAACTTGATATGTTATAATATATTGTTGATTCGAAAGATGTAAACATCACTCATTGCCTATTTAGCTCAGCGTGTGCTGCAGATTTTAAAATCTTTTAACAAGTCTATAACATAACTGAATCGCTAATTGCAGAAAGTCAAAAAGTCCAACTTCTTACAATTATTTTCGTTTTTTTTAATGAAATCTGTTGTCATACACTGGACGCATCGTTTACCACAAAAGTGACACTTGTCCGCATGAAAGCAATGGCTTTGGCAGCGCCTTAAACTTTCTGTGAACTGCAGATAGGGAACTAGTCCATGTTGGTAAATACTGTTTACTGCAAATAGGGAACATGTCTTGGACTAGTTCCCTATCTGCAGTGTACAGAAAATGGAAGGCGCTGTGAATGTTATTGCTGACATGCGGACAAGTGTCCTTTTTGTGGTTAACGATGCGTCCAGAGTATGACAACAGTTTACATAAAAAAAAAACAAAAAAAAACAAAACAAAACAAATGGACAAATGGTATTTTGGAACCAAATCACCTCATGGCCAATAACCACAGCCGATCATGATGAAAACTTTGATGACTGAAACATGTTATTTTTTCAAGTCTAATAATTTTTTTCCAGTTTTATATGTAACCTTTACTATGTTAAAAATGTTGTATTACAAATATTTTTGATTTAAAACGACTTAACATTATTTTTTCCCACAAACACGTTAAATTATTTTTGTTTACTGCAGAAGAGAAATATGTCCAAGTTAAAAAAAAAAAAAAAAAAACCTCCCACCCTTTTCTGATGGGAGGTCAAAGACTTTTATACTCAGAGAGTATAAGCTTATGTGGTATAATGAAAATAAAATATTTGGAAAAAATAAACACAGGTTATTTATGTACTACACAGTTTTTTGTGTCTTCTGTAAAATTTAGAAAAGTGGACTAGTTGCCTTTCTGCAGTTAGCGATTCAACTATTTGTTATAGCGGTTGGGAAAAGGTCAAGATATTTCGCTTAAAAAAGCTAATACATATATAGCAAAGCTGAATGATGAAAGTTTTAATCTTATGATAAACATATTTAAAGGAAACTTATTCATACTAGTCTACTTGTGCATGAAATGTTACTGAGCTATTTGGGGCTATATCAGCAATAATCGCTGAGTCTTTAATTAAATAAAATTCGACCAATTCTATCAAATACTAAGTATCTAGAGAGTGAGTTCAAGAACCACGGAGGGTTATTAAATACCTCTATAAAAAAGACGTTAAATAAAACTGCAGCGATTAGTTCAAAATTTCAGTAATGGAGAGCAAACAGCGCAGCCAACTTGGTACAACAATGGGAAGCAATATGATGGGGGTGACAGGTTCGTTTAACTTTATTAATTTAGATCAAATCTCTCTAAACATGTTTCGCACACATGTCCTGATAGTTTGGCGCTTACCCTCTGTACAGGTGCTTCCAATGTTAGCTAGTTTCTCATAAGAAAAATGACTTGTTAGTAAAGTTTGTATAAGTAGTCGACATAAGAGAATTTTTTTAAACATTCTTTTGACAAACATTTTAACTCCTTTATGTTACGAAATAACGGTTAATGGTATATAAAAGAGTATATTTTGTTCTTGTAATGACTGAGACGGTGGCATCGTCCTGTCTGTAGTTCCTTAGATACCATTGGCTGTTGGACTATTTATTAGCAGTTCTGTCTAAGGAGAATGTCAGCCTTAATCAGTAACAAGACTACAAGATCGGGCCACAATTATCCTACACTCATCTCTCATTCGTATTCAGGTTAAAATGCCCATTATGTCCCTGTCTCAAAATAGTGATATAGTGATAATGTTTCTTTTTAATTATTTTTTTCTTATAATTATTTGACTATTCTTATTGATTACTGTTTTATATGAACATCTATACTTTCACAGATGTACAATATTCACAATTTATAGATTACTTGAAATGTATATGATTCTGAAAATTATTGAAATAGATTGAACGCTACAGGTCATTTTGCCATGGTATAGAGTAAACTAATTTTATAGTTCAAGCAGGTCTAGATCCATTTTTGTAAACCTACACTCAAGAGAGATTCAATAAAGTAACCAAACAGCACCCACCTTTAATACTATAAATTTAAACAACTTGACGAGGGAACACTTTTGAACTGGAGGGAGCGGTTTTTACGCTCATTCAAAAGCCCATCAAGTCCCATGATGAGTCCTAAGTGTCGTCTGCAGCAATAACGGGTACCGTGACGTCATGACGACGGTATGTTGACGACAGTGCAATACGGTTGATAGTCGACTAGGCGTGTCTAAACGAAGGTGTAGTTAATTTCTGCTGACTACGGTGTTATAGTGAGATGCACGAAAATAGCCCGATGGAAATTTAAACAGCTGTGTCCCCCCTCACCCCCTCCCGCCCTGCAATGTTGTCATTTCTGGTTACGTTTATCATGTGTTATACCAGTATAAAATGTGTTTCAGAATAAATTTGGCAACAATGTATCGACTCTCATCGGACTATTTTCGTGAATCCTACTATAGGCATTCAAACATAGTTGATGGTGCATTGTAGTGTATCTATCCTATACTTTAATATGAGTAAGGTATATTTGTATGTATGTTTGTACACGAATCTAAAAAACGGGTCGAACGATTGTCTTCAAATTTTGCAAATAACTTAGTTTTGGGATCAAAAATATATAAATACATGTCTCTATGCCAGGAAAAATCTTATTTCTTTATAATCTTTATTTGAAACTTTAAAAATTTTAACATTGGCCTTATGGGGTTAAAAATAAAAACAAATAAATGATAAACAGCTGACAACCGTCAAAGCAGACCACGTAGTCCAATATAAACATGTGGTTTTGCGTTGCAGCCAGTTAGTCTACTAAATTACTAATGGTACTACTATAAAATAAAAACAATTGATCAACTAATGAATGTGTTGAATTTATTTTCAATTTAAAAACAAAAGTAAGCATTATGAAAACATCTGTTAACTAAATAATTAGAACCCACGTGTTACAGATTCAACATATGTATAAGAAAAATATACACCAGGGTTCAGCACACGAGGCCTACATTGAAACAGCTTGAAAGGTGAGTGAGCGAAGCGAACGAGCTCGTTTTGAGAGAAATAAAGCTTTTTGTGCTTGACACTTAATTGTCATCTTCACCAAATTTTCAAATTTCAACCAAAGATTATGAAGAAATTAGATTTTTCCTGACAGAGAAAACTGCATTTATATTATTTTTATCCATAAGCTAAGTTATTTGCAAAGTTTAAAGAAAATCACTTGAAACGTTTTTAAGATCCGTTTGCAAACATACATACATACAAATATACCTTACTCGCATTAAAGTATATGATGTATAATATCACGAAGGGTTGAAGGGAAAACCCATAAATTTTGAATCGCAATACCGTTTTTTCAATTATTCCTAGTTAAATGAAATGGACAAGAGTGGTATTATTATCCTTTAGACATAACTTCTATTCTATTTTAACCGTATTATTTCATTTGATGTAAAGCCAGGGCGATGGGACTATTGACAGATACAAACGTGTTGTTTTAGGCACCGAATCCGAAACAGAGACCACCACAGTGTACACAACCTAACTAAACAAGACCTGATAAAGGTCCGCACCAATCGAGTTAAGCGGGCTAGAATAAATAGGCTAATGTTGTGCTAAAACTGGGGATAAACTTTGTCTGCCATCTCTACGACGGAATAATATCTTCCGTTTCATTGCAATTTGTACAAGGTAAACTATTGGATATGATAGTTTCTTAGTATTTAAAATGCATAGTGATTAAAAGAAGCGCAATAAATTATTACTACCAATCTATAAAAGATAGTCGTGTTAGTTAACTCAAGAACAGCTGAACCAATTTGGCTAAAAATTGGTGGGGAGGTAGCTTAGAACCAGTAAGAACATGTAGGACACTTTTTATCCAGATTCCTTCATAGCGCCCCCCCCCCCTCCCACACGTCTTCAACTTAAAATGTAATTCATATGGAAGGAACATTTTTTGTAATAGAACATATGATTAAATTTGGTAATATTAATTCTATAAGCAGCTGTTCACATTTAAAGTATTAAGGATAGACGAGGTGGCCCGTGCGCATATTGCGCATTTTATGATTCTGTATGAGTGAAACACACCTACAGTACGTGAATGTTGATTATGAAGTGACAGAGATCTATTTTTTTTTTTTTTTTTTTTTTTGCTATCTGTCTTTTAAAATTCATCTGAAGGTAATCAGCTGTTAAATTACAATTCACACTAAAGAACTTGCAATAAAAGTTGGTCAACATTTTAAAGCGCCCTCTAGAAAAAAATCAAAGGTGAGGGCTGCGAAGCTTGAAACAATATGACCTTTTTAATTACGATTCGTCACTGCGGTATATCCTAAGCTTTAAAATGACACCTCAATCTTAAAAATCGGTTCAGTAGGTCAAGAGAAAAAGGGACATAACAGACGAAACCCTTATAGAAATAAGAAGATAGATAGAGAAAAGTATACTTGCAGTAAGTGAGCGTAGCGAACGAGCTATACCTGACGGCGAGTAAGCGCAGCGAAAGAACTCACCTGAAAGTTAAAAGTTCCTTAGGTTAGCATTGCAAAACTTGCCGGGTAAGCTAGTTGAAAATAAACTACGTTATAAGTTTTTATCAACTATTTGTTATAGGTGAAAGACGTTTCGAAATTTTTAATCCGGCCCATATCCAAGATGAACGAAACTGAAGATAATCATCGATCAAAATCTGAGGTAGTCTAATCCTGCAGTCTTTAATCTTGCTTTATGTCAGTGAAGATAAAAGTACTCTTCAATGATAAGTGGTTATATTGATCTGCTGTGCCTAAGTTATAAGATGTACAGATTACAACATACCGAGACAAACAACGACGCCATAAATCAAATAATATGTAAACTTGGCGAATTTCCTAAACATTTGAAAACTGTTAAAACAATAATCCTATAGGCCCTACTATAATACGAGCAATGTCAGAAGGGATGTGTGTTCCACGATCTCGAAATCTAGCGGATAGATTTTGCTTAAACTTTGTATTTAAGAGTGTTTTGGCCCAAAAATAAGTTTAGAAGCAGCCTCAATTCCAGAAAAAATCCAATTTTGCCTAAATTTTAGTTTAAAAATCCTAATTTTTAACATTGGTTTTATGGGTTGCTATTTTGGTAACGAAATAACAAAATGCATAATGTTAAGCACTCTCTTTGAAACAGCTGTTAACTGTAAAGAGGTATAGTTAGTTGTTGGTAGAAATTTAATAGCTTTAGTGCCATGACACTATAACAAAAGTGATTTAAAACCATCGAGCAATGCTCGGTTAACCTGGTACTTCAAATAATATTGGTAAACTTTATGTGGCGAATTTCTTAAACATTTGAAAACTTTATAAAACAATAATTACTGTAAAACTTACAGAAACCATTACACATACAAAATTCCAACCTTCCCACTAACAAAACATATCAAACATAAACTACCGTACCTTCGCTAAAATTTCCTCTAGATATTGCAGTTTGAACTTTGGATTCTCTGTTTATAAGTTTGTTTCTGATTTTATTCAAAATGTGACCATTAAGGGACATATCGCTATTATCAAAAATACTGTGATTCTGTTTTAGTTCTTCAGTAAAACTGCGGGTTCTGGCTTCAATTATAGATTTAGCCATGTTGTATAGAACACGTACTGCAAAATAAAACTCCGACCACAAATCTAAAACCACACCAATGAATGCGTAATAATATTGGTAGAGAAAATTAAATAAAACGGAATACATTTTGTGTTAGCAGTAGGAGGTTTATTTATTTGTTTATTTGATCCCACCTGGTTTCAGTTCCCATCTCTACTTGGCTCAAGACACCTGAACATGTGATTCAAAACTCTTACAAAAAAATAAAATTTAGAAACTTTGAAAGACCAAGAGGGAAAGCTCACGAGCATTTATTTAAATTGAAACAAATTCTCATTAAGAATTTTCAACCAAACTAAAACCGTTACATTGTTGTGATTGTTAAAAACTGAGTATACCTACTCTAAATATGTCCTACTTTAAAACTGCTAACAGTCTCTTTATGGAGTGGTCTCAAACAGTCAGGAGCATCAAACATATTTAATTTAACAACAAATATGAAGATCCGTTCAATATTTATGATATGTCAATCAACAATTACTTTTATTGCTATTCAACCATTATCCTTTCACATAACAATTTTTTACTCTATCTTTCCATACCACTTTGCGAACTTTATATTCTCATTAGCTGCTGCCATTTGAACCTAGAAGGAATTTTAATTAAAGAACCGGCTTGCCGGCATTCTAAGCGGAGTCTATAAAGTTTCGTTATTAGTCTGGATGGGCCCTTAACGCTTCTACCAACCCCCCCCCCCCTGCTGTACTTCCCCTCCCATGACGACCAGCAATCGGCAGTAATTTTATCACTTGTCATAAATTGACGTGTGATTTGGTCTGTGATTGGACTCGATATATGTTATTGAATCTCGGTGTACTCAAGATACAAGCTCTTGACCTTTTCGACCTATTCGAGAGATTCAACCTATAAGCACTTAAAAAGAAGTTGTCGAATGCGATGTATTTACGTAGTTATTTTTAACAATCAGTTGATTGCATTTTTGTAACTTAATTTACTATATATTTTTACTGAACGAGGTATACGATTTCCTAATACTGTACTAACAAAGTAAAAAAGGGCATTAATTTTTTTCTGCATTAAATCCACTTCTTTTTTGTTCTCCAAATAGTATGCAAAACGAAACTTTTTGTCCTAGTCTTAAAAATCAGCTGCGATATATTTTTTAAGTCCTAGGAGTGAAAAATCAGCTATTTGCTAGGTATTATTTTATTGATTTCATATGCAAATAATGTTTTCTTGTTTCAAATTCAAAGTTTTGCTTATAATATGTAAATAAAACTAATTTAAATACTGTATATCCCTTACTTTGTAAACATAACCCCAAAAACAGAACTTAATAGTTAAAATTTAGATTAAAAGTAGGGACGTAAACGTTCATAAACGTTACTTTAACGTGTATAAACGTTTCCACTCGGAGCAAAGTGTCTTTTTGATGCTTAATCGTTTATGCGCACAAAAAAGAGCCTCTCTAGCATCAAAACTATTATTTTGTAAGAGATAGTGACAACATTTTTCACTCGTAAGGAAATTTATAAAATATCAAACAAATATGATATAGTAAGAGAATCTACGTTATCAAACATTTACGACAGTTAAATTTTTTTACTTAACGAATATATAAATGCCATTCATTAACGTTATTAGTCCAGCACCTAAAGGGGGTTGAGTATGCACGGAAAGTGTAACGCATTTTGACTTTTGATTGTTGTTGGGGGCACATTGGAGATGACAAAAACCGATGTTGTCGCCCTCCCAGCAGGTGCACAACTTGGGGGGAGGGGGGCAAACATGGCGGGGGGCGCTATGCGTTAAAACGCAGATATAGTAAAAGATAGAACATCGGTTAAAACGTCGTTTTAATGTAAAAAATGTGGTCAACAAAAAAGGTCATTAGGTGCGAAGTCATGTCTTGACTAATAAACGAGTTATAAAATAAAACATGGAATTATGACATATTTAGATAGCTTTTTTTAACAAAATGCGAATTAATTTGTGAGTGTTGTTACGAAAAGTAAGCAAATATTTTTGCTGATAATTGTACTATGGACTGCTGGGATGCCGAAAACGTAAGTCGCCACTTTATAAGGTGGTCGACAACTTTGGGGGAGGGGGACAAAGATGGCGGAACGCGCTATGGGCGCTACGCGTTTAAAACGGCTGTATCTCGATAACAATACGAGATAAAACATTGGTCAAAACGTCGTTTTTATCACAAAAATATGCCCAACAAAAAAGGTACATAGTCGTATCTTCAATAATAAAAAAGTTATAAAAATATGTTTCAAAAGATCAATATCATACAGAAATCTTTTTACGAAAATTCCAAAAATGTTTGCTGGATATTAGTTTGATTTAACAAGTACTTGAACAAATTTTAGTTGGGTGCATTTTCATAACCATTATAAGTAAAATATTACATAAATATGGGTATTAATACGTAAAACTGAGAGCATCCACTCCGCCCAATACTCGGTGTTGCACTGTAACGGAATATAATTCATATAATTTATCATTAAATATCATTATATATTTTTTATAATTTATCATTTAATTTTTCAATATAAACTTTATGTTAAAAAGGTTAAACAGTAAATAAAAAATGCAAATACATACAATAATCTGTATATTAAACACACAACACAAATAAAGTTACTGTACATTAATTTAATTTTTAACCATAATAAGCTTCTACATCATACCTGAAAAAACTAAATGACTATACAAATAAGAAGTTAATGTTAAATTGTATTGCTTACTTTTTTAAGTGGATTGTGAGAATCAATGCTTCACTCGTACCTTTATCTCTTTATTGTCCTTGAACGTTTCTTCCCCCGCGTAACATGTAGCCTACACTTAATAGAGAGACTAAATTCACTCACATTTCCTTCTCAAAATACAGTAAAATGAATATTACTTAGTTGAGTTTACTTAAAGAGTCAATAGAATATGTTAACATTGTAAACAAGACTTTATAAACCATCATATTCGATTTCATCTTCATCTTCTATGTGTGACACAGTTTTTTTTCGGATTTTTGCAACGACCGTAGCATTTACAGTAGGAGCAGCACGAAGAGTGACCGGAAAAGCAGCTACAAGTTGCCTTGGAACAATTTTTGCATTTGCATGGTTGAAGTAACGTAGTAGGAGTAGGAGGCAGTTCCATAAGTAGGGGGCGTAATTTTCCAGAGCTGTCTTTAAAAAATCCGTACTTATTTTGTTCAAATTAAATAAATTAAAAAAATGTTAAATTACTCAAATTATATAGCAAATACTAGTTTTTTCCTAATAACATTTTTCAACCTATTATATTTAATTAAAAGTTTATTCATAGTGGTTTTATATTCGGTTACCGAGTATTGGGGGGGGGGGAGTATTGGGGGGTTACTCGGTATTCAAAACCGAGTATTGGGTGGAGTGGATGCTCTGTTTTACGTATTAAAACAAATGTTTATGTAATATTTTACTTATAATGGTTATGAAAATGCACCCAACTAAAATTTGTTTTTTTTTTTTTTTTTTTTTTTTAGGGAGAGGCGGAAAATGCATTACGCACACAGGTGGCCAGCCTGTAGTGTGGGGCTCCCCTAAAAACGAGTTTACCCACTAAAAAACCTCCTCTACTCTTTAGGAATCTAACCTGGAATTGTTTGTCACATTACGTCAGGCTAGGCCTAAATTTGGCTTACGCCCGTGGGGCTCGCTCCTTATCCAGCCGCTCGATCAAGGGATCTGGGCCACTTCGCGGTCCAGATCGGTTTTCTTTTCCAGGAGGATGCCCCGGACGAACTGTGACAAACAATCCCAGTTGCCCTCATCCTCCAAAATCTTTTGGCAGACCGAGTCCACCGAAAATGCACCAAAGATTTGTGTGGCCTCCAGGCGGGGCCCTTCCCAACGGGGACAGCGGAAGAATGTGTGTTCCGCATCGTCGGGAACACCCGGGCAATAAATGCAGTCCGGTGAACCGGTCTTTCCCATACGGTTCAGGTACGACCGAAAATAGCCGTGACCTGTCAAAAATTGGGTCAGGTAGTAGTCCACCTCCCCATGCCGCCGTTCCACCCATGGTTGGACCTGCTTGATAAGTCGCGCAGTCCATCGTCCTCGGGTGTCGTGCTCCCAGCTGTGTTGCCACTGCTGGAAGGTTCGGGAGCGCTCTTCTGTTCTTGCCGTGTCCTTGCCGATCTCGCCTTGTCTCTGATAAATCGCTTTCCTCTCCCCTGCCAAGAGCTTGACAGGGATGACTCCGGCGACCACCAGGACGGCAGGCTCGGACACTGTCCGGTAGGCGGAACACACCCGGAGCGCAGCTTGACGCTGAACCCGGGCGAGTCGCAACCTGTAGCACTCCTTATCTAGAGCGCCTGCCCACACCTCTGCCCCGTAAAGAAGCACGGACTGGACCGCGGACATCAACAGACGTCTTCTGCTGGATCGGGGACCCCCGACATTGGCCATCAGCCTACTAAGGTAAGTCACTACCTTAGCGGCCTTGTCCGCCGTACGGAAGATCTGATCCCTCCAGCTTGACCCCGAGGTATTTGGCGGCACGAGTTGATGTGACCACCTCCCTTCCCACTCGAAACGGGACGACGGTGTCGATCCTCTTCTTCGTAAGAATCACGATCTCCGTCTTACTGAGAGCAAGTGAGAGACCGTGATCGGACATCCAGTTGTTGACCACCCGCATAACTCTGTTCAACTTCAGTTGGGCCAGCTCAACGTTGCGTGCAGCAATGAGAGCTGCGACGTCATCGGCGTACCCAACCAAAGTGGTTTCCTCAGGCATCTCGGACCTCAGGAGGCTGTCATAGGCAACGTTCCAGAGATCCGGGCCGAGTATTGAACCTTGTGCGGCACCAGAAGTGACTTCCATCGTCCGCGTTCCGTCCCTCGTGTCATAAATCAGGCTTCGAGAGCGTAGATAATCCTCGACGAGCCGCAACAGATATGCAGGAATACGAAAGGTGTTGCGAAGCGCATCCAACATATCGACCCACCTCGCCGAGTTGAAGGCATTCTTGACATCAAGCGTAACAAGAAGCACTACTCGGCGGGAGAAATGGTTGTGGCTCTCGGCTCTCTCCACAGCTCTCTGAACTTCGGTGACAGCGTCGATCGTTGACCGTCCCTTTCTGAAGCCGTACTGACGGGGGCATAGGTCCCCGGCAGCTTCCACGGCAGAAGTCAGGCGGGAACGGATCAGCTTCTCGAACAGCTTCCCAGCCGTGTCCAACATGCAGAGAGGCCTGTGGGACGACGGCAGCTCGGGATCACCTTTGCCCTTGCTGATCAGTACAAGCCTGGCTGTTTTCCAGGGAGCCGGAAACACCCCTTCTACCAAACAGCATTGTACATTCTCAACAACAAGTCAGCGTTGATTAAAAATACTTTCTTTAAAGCCTCACTGGGAATCCTATCCGGGCCAGGAGCCTTGTTGCTCTTCAGGGAGAGAACGGAGGTTTCCAGCTCCTCGAAAGTGAAAAGTGGAACGTCCTCTACCCGTCCGAAGTCAACCGGCGGTCGCTGTGGATGTTCAGGAAACAACGCAGTGACGATCCTTCCCATGGTGGCGCCCTCCATGATGGAAGGTGGAGAGCGGGCGCCGAGTTTCTGTGTTACAAGTTTGTAACCCAGGCCCCACGGGTCGGAATCTAAAATTTGTTCAAGTACTTGTTAAATCAAACTAATATCCAGCAAACATTTTTGGAATTTTCGTAAAAAGATTGCTGTATGATATTGATCTTTTGAAACATATTTTTTATAACTTTTTTATTATTGAAGATACGACTATGTACCTTTTTTGTTGGGCATATTTTTGTGATAAAAACGACGTTTTGACCAATGTTTTATCTCGTATTGTTATCGAGATACAGCCGTTTTAACGCGTAGCGCCCATAGCGCGTTCCGCCATCTTTGTCCCCCTCCCCCAAAGTTGTCGACCACCTTATAAAGTGGCGACTTACGTTTTCGGCATCCCAGCAGTCCATAGTACAATTATCAGCAAAAATATTTGCTTACTTTTCGTAACAACACTCACAAATTAATTCGCATTTTGTTAAAAAAAAGCTATCTAAATATGTCATAATTCCATGTTTTATTTTATAACTCGTTTATTAGTCAAGACATGACTTCGCACCTAATGACCTTTTTTGTTGACCACATTTTTTACATTAAAACGACGTTTTAACCGATGTTCTATCTTTTACTATATCTGCGTTTTAACGCATAGCGCCCCCCGCCATGTTTGCCCCCCTCCCCCCAAGTTGTGCACCTGCTGGGAGGGCGACAACATCGGTTTTTGTCATCTCCAATGTGCCCCCAACAACAATCAAAAGTCAAAATGCGTTACACTTTCCGTGCATACTCAACCCCCTTTAGGTGCTGGACTATATCAGGAAGAGTAATTTTTGAGTGTTGAGCAATTACCATTATCTCCCCAGCTTGGTTGCAACTGCAACGCCTTTCCACAGTAATTTTTCCACACTCAAATCCAACAATGACTCGGCTGTCGGTAGTTCAAAGGCGGCTGCACCGTCATATCTGGTTATCAGCTTATCAGTTAGCTTATCAGTTACCTTCTCGTCACTGATAGCGGCGGTGTCGCCGTATATAAGCCCAGACCTCGGCGCCCGGGCCGACTCGACTTCGGGTCCTCTTCCATCAAGAGAAGATCCGTCCTCGAGTCCTGCAATCGCTGTATATGGGACCGAGGAAGTGGAAAGTTTCATCTTAAGAGTCATCTTCACCCCTGGGCCAGTAGCCCATTGTTGCGGAGTCGGCAATATTAATCATACGGCTTTTAATGCAAAACATGGTATTTTATTCCCCTGATTCGGACGCCGTTTTTCAACCGATTTTCTTCAAACTTGGTAAGTGTTTAGTTGAATAGTTATATTAGGCTTGTCACACCTCGGAGTTTAGATAATTTAACAAATATTATTAAGGGAATTCGAGTCACTTTGCGACGTTACAGACACTAATGTTAAATTTTTAAAATTTTGAGGTATGAGAAGGATAATATAACTATTCAACTAAACTCTTACCAAGTTTAAAGAAAATCGGTTGAAAAACGGCGTCCGAAACAGGGGAATAAAATACCATGTTTTGCAATAAAAGCTGTATGGTTAACATTGCCGACTGCGCAACAATGGGCTACTGGCCCAATGAGAATGAATGAATGAGAATGAGAATGTTTATTTCCAGAAAGAAAGTATGTACAGGCACAAGGAAAACGTCATGGATTCAATAAAACCCAGGGGTGAAGATGACTCTTAAGAGTGGAAAGTTCCGTATCCCGGGTCACGATTGAGTTTTCACACGAGGCGTTATTGTGTGCGGAATTTCTATCAAGGCATAGAATACAATATGATCCGAGTTTTGGTGGATATTTTTCATCACGCTGTAATCCATTAATAATACTTATTAATTAAATAATGCTTTTTCATAACCTATCTGTCACTCAGTTGATTTGGGGGGCATCACATTCACAACAATCCTATACTATAATACGAGGAATGTCTGAAGGGATGTGTGTTCCAGGATCTCGAAATCTAGCTGTTAGATTTTGCTTAAACTTTGCATTAAATAGTGTTTCGGCCCAAAAATAAGTTTAGAAACAGTCTCAATCCCAGGAAAAATCAAATTTTATCTAAATTTAAGTTTAAAAATTGTAATTTTTAACATTGGTCTTATGGGTTGCTATTTTGGTAACGAAATAACAACTAAAAGTAAACAAAATAAAGGAACATTAATGTTAAGCAGACTTTTGAAACAGCTGTTAACTGTGAAGAGGTATAGTTGGTTGTTGGTGAAAATATTAAAATTGAATCAAAACCAACGAGCAAGGCTCGGTTAACCTGGTACTGCCATTAATATGTGGTAACAATCGTAATAACTGAATGATGTCATCTTAGTGCCACCTGCGCTCTACTTTACCTAACGTTGCTATACTAGTGTCAAGAATCAGGACTAATTATTACTGTAATACTGTGGTGAAAACCAATAGCTCATTTTCACACTCTAGGGAGGGAATGCATTTTCCAAACTCGAAGCTGGCTTATAAAAAATCATATTTCGCAATCGTAAGGGAAAAATAAAAAGATGAACGTTTTATATTTGTGTAAGAGAGAACTATAACTTTCTGAACGGTAGATTTATCTAAATATATTATCAATATCTTATTTTATTATCAAAACATTTGACATTACACATGATTAAGAGGAAATATATACTCAATCTAAAACCAAACTAAATCATACAAAATACGTACACTGAGTATTTTGTTTGATTAGCTACATAAGATCTTTAACATAAAAGTACAATTATTCAAGAATGAAGAGTTGATAACGAAAACAAGTCGGAGAGGGGCCAAGAGTAACTTAAAACAGAATCGTAATTATTCGTAGCTTAAAATTTTATTAATAACTGTACTGGTTAAAGATTATCATTCAATAATATCAATAAAAAATAAATATAGAAAGTAGTTTAAAATAATTAGCTCATTTTAATTTTCATTTATTTCAACAATCTGTGTCCAATTCTAGTATGTTTACAAAGATTAAACCAGTAACACTTGAAGACTTGTGATGGGCAAATTTATTGGGAATAGTAAAGTATTTATAATCTACTCACACAAAAAAGTTCATTTACTAATTTAAACACTCAAATCGAACGACATAGCAGAGGTTATAGCTCAACGCCTTCAAAAGTGCTGCTACCCGCAATACATCTCTGTGAGGCAATTTGCTCACTAAAACTCGCAGGCACTCCATTTAACAAAACATTTTGTTTGTTTAAACACTGTACTTCAACAGATTAACACTACATCAATACATATTTATATAGGTAAAACCTTCCAAATATGAAATTTTTACAATGAAAAATGCGAACCAATCTATATACTAGGAGTACGCTCGTGCCTCCCGTAAGCGTCTATTCGAATCGAAGAAGAAATTTAAACTTTTTTGTTGGGGACTGTCACATTCAAAACTTTGTAATGGTTTTAAACACAACTAAAATCACTCGTAATAAAAAAATATATAACTCTCACTTATTAAAGTTACAGGGATGATATAAACATAGCCTTTATGGTATTCTTCTGTAATTTATGATTTATACTGCTTTTTAAGGACTAACTACTTTTAGTGTACGCACTAAAATCCAAAATGTAATGAATTGGTGAAATGTTATGAAATGTCATGTTGATACACAACATGCATGATGAATTAAAAACTGAAACTGGTCCTAAAAGGCTTTACCTACCAAGAGTTGTTAATATCAAGAAATAAAGCAATCTACTTACTTACTGTTCAGCAAATTTTACTTTATGAACCCACTTTTAAAGATAATACATATTAATTAGTTTTGTACATTTTAGTTGTCTTTTCACTGCTCTTAGAGCCACCAATTTGATATTTGACATAACCACATAACCTCCAAATTAGGAACTTTGTTTATGCGACTACTTCAATCCGCTCCCGTTCTGCATTCTGGATTCAATAATTTCGACTTTGGACTGTACTGGAATTGAGCCAGTCAAAAGACCAATTAGAAGGTCTCAGTCCTGATTGTTAAGACTCGCAAAAACGTTGCCAAAATGTAAACAAAGAGCCGGCGACATCTATGGAGAGTAATCGTCGCACATTACATTTGCAATACGAGTTACTCTAGAGCCTATTCTTCGAATAGACAATTAATAGGCAAGCATGTATCTTTTCTTAATTTTTCTCAGATTGTGCGCAACGCAGAGAAAATCCGCGCATACCATTAGGGTACGAACAGAACGAGTGGGTCGAGGTGGAGGTGTAGGTCGCGGTCGATGCCACAAGTTAGGTCGCGGTCGATGTTGACCGCACATAGCGAGAAGGTCACCCGCGCTGTCAGTGCAGCTCAGACCATTGGAGAGTGATGTGTGTAGCGTGCTTATTAAATAAAATAAATAATCCTATATTTTGAAAAGTATAAGTACCAGAGCGTCATAACTTGCGATTACCACTACAGGAATGGCGATATTTACGTTGTTATACGTAGATACACAATTTGTCGATATCTAATAAGAGGTACAACTTTGATAACTACCGTAAATGTTCAATATGTAAGAACAGATTTATTTCTTTAGTAATGTACAATAATACATATTGTGTTGACTACCAGTACAATAATTAAAAGAAAGGGCCACCAGGTTATTATAAACCCAAATAATACATTGTGGCAAAATGCATTTATTTATTAAAAGACTATTAATTTAAGTGTTTGCATGGTTTTTGTTTATACACTCTACCGCACAATATAAAATGCATTAGTTATCAAATATTCTCAAAGATATTTCCAAAATAGTTTGTTATCATTGATAGGTATAATTTCATCAGGGAGATTATTAAAAGGTTTAGCTCCCGCATAACATGGTAATTTATGGTAAATTTTAAGTCTGTGAAAATCAGATCTAAATCAATTTTTATTTCGTGTGTCATAGTTATGAAAATTTGTGCCAAATTTCTAGTCACATTTTGCTAAAAAATGATTAATTGTTTGATAAATATACAGACTAGCTAGTGTTAATTAAAAGTTAAAAGGTGCAGTTCAAAGCACCTGCGTCAGTACATTTAATAGTGGCCCGGGATCGGGCCGTTAGGATTTGGTCTGACAGCTGGCATAGCTGAGAGATCACTTGCGTAATAGTTCAGATGCCAAAATTTGTTGTTCGTTTAGCACAACCCGGGGAGTACGTGCAGCTTTAATGGAATGCTGCGGACGCGATTAACATCACCCCCCAAACGAACCAATCATAACGAAGCATCCAGGTAAACCGCGAGGTAAGCATCCATGTAAATCAAATGATTTTGATTTTTAAAAGCATCGCTGTAAACCTCCTGGATGGCATCGCGAGTCACCTCCACCGCGACTTACTCGTTATGCAAGGCCTCGTTAACTACAATGTGTTTGATTTACATGGATGTCGACGGCGACCGCGACCGCGACCTACACCTCCACCGCGACCCACTCGTTCTGTTCGTACCCTTAGAATGGTAGTGTGCTGTAGATGAGCAGAATCCTATTATAATTAATTCACATTAGTCCCGGGGCTACGTCCTAAAGGCTTTTAAAGTTTCTATGTTAATCTTATGGGAGATGTATAATTGTTTGAATAATTGAGACAGCTGTTGTAATAACAAATGCTACCAATTCAGGCGAACATATGTTTAAGTTGTAACATTTTAAAACTAATACCAGGGGGACCGAGCTCAAGCTCGGTAAAATTATTACTTTCGTTCTCGACAAAGCTCGTTCGCTCCACTCACTCGCCCTCTTCCATTTTCAAGACGAGCTCTTTCGCTTCGCTCACTCGCCAGACCGAAGGGTGCTGCTCTTTGGTATAATTTTCCTAAACCGCAGGTTAAAGATGTAACACATTGGTTTATTTGATCTACAGTTATCAGCTGATTTTTGTTCAATTAGTAAAATCTCCATGGATAACATGGACACTTTGAAGGGCTCTAGCGTGAAAACCGGATTTTTCCCAGACATGGGACCAGCTCCAATCGATTTCTGGTGGCTAAAACCCCCATATCCAATAAAAAATCAAAAATCCTTGGAGCGAAAAAAAAGTTTGCCCGTACTAACTTAGCTTGTTCTAGAGTATAAGATTGACTCAAGATGTACTGAGTTTTTTGTCAAATTTCGACTAGTGGGCGATTCGTAGTTGTCATAATTGCAAAATTAAAACTAAGCAAAAATCTCTATCAAAGAAATTTTTTGTTTGGCGTTACATTAGGGTTGTTAAAAATATAACTAAAATAACTTAGTGAATTTTCAAAAATTCCCAGTGTTACGAATTAAAGGCGGTTGTATTTAATTTTTTGTATTCATTAGTTTGTTTTTATTTCGGTTATTTTAATTTTAATATTTATTAATTAGTTTTATGTGGGGTTAGATAGTATCAGCTTGAAGCGTTAAGGTTGCATCATTAGTAAATAATAAAGTTCTTTGTTACTCTCTTAACTTTTAATAAATAAGTAACCAAACCAAATCTTCTACATTTATATTACAACTATGCTATAAAGTCCTGCAGCTTGGCGAGGCAAAAAATATAAAGTAATAAATAATAAATATATTTTTGATAAAATTGAGAATGCCACTTGTCTAGAGGCTCCAACATTGTATAGAGGCGGAAGGATTCTGGGTAAAAGTTTACCTTCCGCCCCGAAACTCATTGTTAGCACTGGCGCTAATATGAGAGGAAGGCAAACAAAGTAGATCTGACGTAATTTCCTTAATAACGATGCTTCAGTGTCCCTAGATATCTGGGATTTATCGATTTAATAAAATTCGTTTCCAAAGAATATTAGTTTTAGGTTTTCAACGATGATTTTTAGTTTATTACATTTTATAAGATAAATCACATCCCCTGCAGGGAAATCTCTTGACAAAGCTTGCACTTATGTCCATGATTCTTGCGAAGGTTTTTCAGCCAGGATCCCATAATGAACCTTTCTTACCATGTAAAAACAAACTGAGTATAATATTTTCTGCATTATTCTTTTGTGCGAGGAAAGAAATCAAGTTATTCAACATTTACTCTATTAAAAATTAGTCGCTAATTATTAATATGTAGAAATAATAATTTAAATTTTTTTTAGATAATATACTATCCTGTTTTGTATCATACAAGATAAATCAGCACTTAAATTCTTTCCCATTTATTTTCACAAGGATTAACAAAAACATAAGTGTTAAGGTACATAGTTATTTATATAAATGAAAATAACATACAATCCCTTACTATTTTTTAAATTATTACTTATATAGGATTACTATTACTATAGAGTTTCTTTTTACAAAATTACCGTCATTATTCGACCAAAAGAATACTATATTCAACCAAAATTACTACCAATTATACCAAACTTATACCACTTATGAAAAAAATATTTGAATCTGAACTATAAAATCGCTTTTAAACTATTTATAACATGTACAATGAAATCAAAATCGCTTGCACTAACTAGTTAAGACAGTTATAGATTTTAATTTAATTCCTCACAATTTAACTATTATACTTAGTCCTAAAAAATTGCGGTGTCCTGTGCCAGGCATAGTCCCCACGATCAACACTGTGTCACAACACCTAATGTTTAACATTAACTTAAACTCAATGTATCTAGAACAAACCAAGGTAGGTGACACCAACAGCTGATTGAAGCGGTCCTGCACCTTTGACGTCATGTTGTTTATCTTGACACATGAGTGGTTTGCTTTTGAATATTTTAAGTGCTGCAACTTTGACATCATTGATTTTGTTATTGTTTTTGTTGATGTGTCACCTATTGTCCGGAGATGACTTGTTGGCCACTGAGGGAGTTGCGGGGTGAGGGGGAAGCTGAAGCATGCCAAGTATAACAAGTTTAAAGAAAATCGGTTGAAAAACGGCGTCCGAAACAGGGGAATAAAATACCATGTTTTGCAATAAAAGCCGTATGGTTAACATTGCCGACTGCGCCTCAATGGGCTACTGGCCCAGGGGTGAAGATGACTCTTAAGGGTGGAAAGTTCCGTATCCCGGGTCACGATTGAGTTTTCACACGAGGCGTTATTGTGTGCGGAATTTCTATCAAGGCACAGAATACAATATGATGCGAGTTGTGGTGGATATTTTTCATCACGCTGTACTTCATTAATAATACTTATTATTTAAATAATGCTTTTTCATAACCTATCTGTCACTCAGTTGATTTTGGCATCACATTCACAACAATGTCATTAACATGTGGTAACAATCGTAACAGCTGACTGATGTGCTCTTAGTGCCACCTACGCTCAACTTTCCTTGACGTTGCTATACTAGTGTCAAGAATCAGGACTAATTATTACTGTGGGGAAAATCACCAGCTCATTTTAAGACTCTAGAGAGGGAATGCATTTTCCAAACTCGAAGCTGGTCTATGAAACATAATATTTAGTAATCTAAGGGGAAAATAAAAAGATGAATGTTTTATATTTGTTTAAGAGAGTACTATAACTTTCTGAACGGTAGATTTATCTAAATATATTATCAATATCTTATTTTATTATGAAAACATTTGACATTACACATGATTAAAAGGAAATATATACTCAATCTAAAATTAATCCAAATCATACAAAATAGGAACACTGCGTATTTTTGTTAGATTAGCTACATAAGATCGTTAACTTAAAAGTACAACTATTAGGCCTAAATAATGAATGGTTGATAAAGAAACTAATCGGAGAAGGGCCGAGAGTAACTTAAAACAGAATCGCGTAATTAATTATCCGTAACTTCAAATTTTATAAAAAACTGTACTGGTTAAAGATTAGGCCTATTACAGTATTCAATAATATCAATAAAAAATAAATAGAGAAAGTAGTTCAAAATAATTAACTCATTTTCATTAGCATTTATTTCAACGATCTGTGTCGAATTCTAGTATGTTCACAAAGATTAAACCAGTAAAACTTAAAGTCTTGTGATGAACAAATTTATTGGTAATAGTCAGGCTTCAGAGTCAGTATTTATAATCTACTCACACAAAAAAGTTCAATTACTACTTTAAACACCCAAATCGAACATCTAAGTTGAGGTTATAACTCAACGCCTTCAAAAGTGCTGCTACCCGCAATACATCTCTGTAAAGCAATTTGCTCACTAAAACTCGCAGGCACTCCATTTAACATAACATTTTTTGTTTAAATACTGTACTTCAACAGATTAACACTACATCAATACATATTTATATGGGTAAAACCTTCCAAATAAAGAATTTTTACAATTAAAAATAGCCTACGAACTAATCTATATATTTGGCAAGCGTATAACTTTTCCTCCTTTTTCTCAGCTTGTGCGCAACGTAGGGACGTAGAGGAAATCCGCGCATACCGTTAGAATGGTAGTGTGCTGTAGATTTAAAAAATCCTATTATAATTCACATCGGTCCCAGGGCTACGCACTAAAGGCTTTTAAAGTTTCTATGTTAATCTTATAAGAGATGTATAATTGTTTGAATAATTGAGTCAGCTGTTGTAATAATAAATGTTACCAATTCAGTAGAACATTTAAGTTATAAAACAGTACCAGGGCCACCTAGCTTAAGCTCGGTAAAATCATTACTTTCGTTTCTCACACAAAGCTCGTTCGCTCCGCTCACTCGCCAGGCGAAAGGTTTTCTGCACATTGGTATGATTTTCCTAAAACCACAGGTTGAAGATGTAACACATTGGTTTATTTTATCTACAGTTATCAGCTGATTTTTGTTCGATTTAAAAATCTCCATAAGGATAACATGGGATCTTTGAAGGGCTCTAGCGCGAAAACCGGATTTTTCCCAGCTATGGGACCAACGCCAATCGATTTCTGGTGGCCAAAACCCCCATATTCAATCAAAAAATAAAAAATCCTTGGAGCGAAAAAAAACTTTGCCTGGACAAACGGAGCTTGTTTTAGAGTATAAGATAAGATTTTAAATCTAATTGGCTCAAGATTAACTGAGTTTTTTGTCTAATTTCGGCCAGTGGGCGATCCCTAGTTGTCTTAATTGCACAATTAAAGTGAAAGAAAAATCTCTAACAAAGAAATTTATTGTTTGGTGTTACATTAGAGTTGTTAAAAATATAACTAAAATAACTTAGTGAATTTTCAAAAATTCCGAGTGTTACGATTTATAGGCGATTATATTTATTTTTCTTTTTTCATTAGTTTTTTTTTTTATTTTTGTTATTTTTATTTTAATATTTTTTAATTAGTTTTATGTGGGGTTAGATAGTATCAGCTTGAAGCGTTAAGGTTGCATCATTAGTAAATAATAAAGTTCTACGTTACTCTCTTAACTTTTAATAAATAAGTAACCAAACTCCAAATCTTCTACATTTATATTACAACTATGCTATAAGTCCTGCAGCTTGGCGAGGCAAAAAATATAAAGTAATAAAAAATAAATATATTTTTGATAAAATTGAGAATGTCATTTGTCTAGAGGCTCCAACATTGTCTAGAGGCGGAAGGATTCTGTGTAAAAGTTTACCTTCCGCCCCGGAACTCATTGTTAGCACTGGCGCTAATATGAGAGGAAGACAAACAACGTAGATATGACGTAATTTCCTTAATAACGATACTTCAGTGTCCCTATGTATCTGGGATTTGTCGATTTAATAAAATCGTTTCTGAAGAATATTAGTTTTAGGTTTTCGACGATGATTTTAGTTTATTACATTTTATAAGATAAATCACATCCCCTGCAGGGAAATCTCTTGACAAAGCTTGCACTTATGTCCATGATTCTTGCGAAGATTTTTCTGCCAGGATCTCATAATAAACCTTTCTTACCATGTAAAAACAAACTGAGTATAATATTTTCTGCAGTATTCTTTTGTGCGAGGAAAGAAATCAAGTTATTCAACATTTACTCTATTAAAAATTAGTCGCCAATTATTAATATGTAGAAATAATAATTTAAATTTATTTTAGATAATATACTATCCTGTTTTTTATCATACAAGATAAATCAGCACTTAAATTCTTTCCCATTTATTTTCACAAGGATTAACAAAAACATAAGTGTTAAGGTACATAGTTATTTATATAAATGAAAATAACATACAATCCCTTACTATTTTTTAAATTATTACTTATATAGGATTACTATTACTATAGAGTTTCTTTTTTTTTACAAAATTACCGTCATTATTCGACCAAAAGAATACTATATTCAACCAAAATTACTACCAATTATACCAAACTTATACCACTTATGAAAAAAATATTTGAATCTGAACTTAAAATCGCTTTTAAACTATTTATAACATGTACAATGAAATCAAAATCGCTTGCACTAACTAGTTAAGACAGTTAAAGGTGTAAGTATTAATTCCTCACAATTTAACCATTATACCTAGTCCAAAAAAATTGCAGTGTCCTGTGCCACGCTTATTCCCCACGATCAACACTGTGTTACAACACCTAATTTTTATCACTAGAGATCGCCCACTCGTCGAAATTCGACCAAAAACTCAGTTGATCTGGGCCCAATTAATGTTAAAATGTTTTATAAATGAAGCATCTGTTTTTCCTCATTTGTTAGCTTTTGTTATTATAACGCTTTTGCTTATATTGATAGAAAACACACTCAGGTTACATTTTGATCTTGTGTTATTTTCAAGTTCAATTAAATACTTTTACTTAACTGTTCCTTCTTTGACGTGAAATGTAATATTTATTTGATATTGTTTTGAATAATTCACTCAACAATGTAACTTTTCTGACAGTGTATTTTTTATTTCTTATAAACTTTGTTTCTAGTGTTTGTTTACATATATAAAGACACGTTTGCTTAACCTTTTTCAAGTGGTTGTATATTCATATTTTTTCTCTTTTGTGTTTTGGTTTCTGTTTTGGTTGCTATGCCTCCTAGTCCCGGGAGGGGCAATTCATTTCCACCGGTTTTCGTCCACAAAGCCAATTCTGACCAGTGGTCACGCGTTATAAAGAAAAGAAGGTCTCGCCAAGATGATAGAAACAAAGAAAGTAAACAAATAAGGAAGTCTTCCGACACAGTTCAAGTGAACGATGCATGTGTTACTCAGCCAGTATCCTGCAATGTTGAAGATAACAACCCACATCAAGAAGATTTAACAATGGAAAACGACAATTTGACTGTTGACAACGTCTTCACTGACGATGAAGTAATCGATGGCAATAACATGTCTAATCCTCATTTAGAAACTGACAATTCAATTGAATTGCCCGATTTAACGGCCACTCAAATGGAATCCAAGAAGGATGTTGGTAAACCGCTATACAATGAAAATGATGAAGACCCATTTATCGTCCACATTGAGAGTCTTCCTGGAGCAGGTAACGTTGGGAATCTTCATCCCCTGAATATAGGCAAGAAAATATTTGGTACAAATGTCGACGGTGTTGAAGAAATTAAACGTTCCAATAAAAATAGGGTTACTTGCACTTTCAAATCAGCTTCCTCAGCCAATACATTTGTGAACTCCACTTTTGCTACGGACAACAATCTTAATGTTTATATTCCATCGTACCAATTAGAAAGGATAGGGTTAGTACGGTACATTGACACTTCTCTAAGTGAGGACGATATTTTAGAGAACTTGAATACGTCCAACGACTTTAAGGTTTTGTCAGTTAAGCGATTAACCAAAACAATGACCGATGAAGATGGTAAGAAGGTAACTAAGCCTATTCCTCTAGTTAGTATTAAGTTTCAAGGAAAACGTTTACCAGACTATGTTTTTATGTTTTATAATAGGTGTGCCGTTGAGCCTTATGTTTCAAACCCTGTTTTGTGCTACAAGTGTGTAAGGTATGGCCACACTTCGAGGAACTGTAAAAGTCAGGTTAGATGCCCTAACTGTCACGAACAACACTTACAAAAAGACTGTACTGCTCAAAATCCATCATGCTTATTCTGTAAGGGCTCCCATTCCTCTTTCAGTAAGTCTTGCCCTGAATATAATGTGCAAAAACAAATTAAGGAAGTTATGGCTTATCGTAATCTTTCTTACAGAGACGCTAAACTATTTTTATTTCCTGATACAGGGAAATATGAATCGTATTCCAATGTGTTAGGTCCCAACTATGACAAATCATTCCCAGCTCTATCATCCACTGCCAATCCTAACCCCCTTAAAGAAAAACTTCCAATCCCTGTTCATCATATCCAGTCTTCAAAGAAGGCTACACTTTCAACTCACCCTAGTAAGTTGCATAAAAATGTCACTTTATTTAAGTCACGTCAATCTCAGCTACCTTCAAGGTATAATAACAATTATTACAAACAATTTCAAAATGAAATAGCTTCTCCTAGTAAACCAGTTTATCTTCAAAAATCACATCAACTTCAACAAGTGTCAAAAAATGACAGTGAAAAATCAGCTGAAACCTTTTATAATATCTTAACTTCATTTAAGAAAAACAAAATCAGTATGGAAAGCGTCATTGAGAAGCTCAAACCCATGATGAATTTCGATTTGGATAGACTCATAACCACTATCGAAGATGGATATTCATCTGGTGAACCACTCTAGGCTGATAACTTTTAATAATCTAGTAACCTATAAATCATTCAATTTAATTCTATTTTTTACTATTCTAATGGCTAGTTTGAACAAGTTGAATGTTTTACAGTGGAACTGCAATTCAGCGATATGCCATAAAGGGGAAATAGAGTATTTACTCACAACTCATGGCATAAACATTGCTGCACTTTCAGAAACCAGACTTCATCCTTTTAAAAATATTACTTTCAATAATTATTCTATAGTCAGGGACGACAGGATAAATAGGACTGGTGGAGGCTCTGCTCTTTTGGTAAGAAAAGATATCGAGTATTCTGTTTTAGATTTCGCTTTACCAGGGGAATTTATAGAAAACGAAATCAACATCGTGGGAATTAAAATACTATTTCAACGCAAGTCTGTAAATTTGTTCTCTGTATATGCTCCACCTCACCACAAGTTGACCAATGATTTGTGGTCTTCTTTTTTCAATTCTTTTGGTCATGTACTTATCATTTTGGGTGACTTCAATGCTCATCATATTGCGTGGGGCAATCATTTTACTGATTTTAAAGGCAACAATCTATACAATTTTATTGAGGATAACAATTTAGTGTTCCTGAATGATGGTGCTCCTACATATTTTTGTGGTTTCCCTTTAAAGAAGAGTGCTATAGACTTGACATTAGTTTCACCTACTTTTGGACCTATTTCTGACTGGTCTGTTGTTGAAGACTGGACTAGTAATCAGCACTTACCAATCTTAGTTAGTATTGGGTATTCAGAGGGAATGTACACCCCTCGGGGGAATTCATCCAGAAAGCTTTGGTGTTTTAATAAAGCAAATTGGAAGTTATTTTCTGAAACTGTTGATAATCAATGTAAAGCTATATCTCTTGAAGAACACCCCCTTGTATCTTATGATGAGTTTTGTAAAGTTTTATTACATGCTGCATCTATAGCTATCCCTGTTTCATCTCCTCCTTCGAAGAAATTTTCACCTTGCTCTTGGTGGACTCCGGAATGTACGGCGCATATTGAACACCGGAGGTCAGCTTTTTCACAGTATAGGAAGAAGCAGACATTGGAAAACTATATTAATTATAAGAAAGTTGCAGCTACAACCCAAAAGTTTATCCGATCCTGTAAAAGGGATCACTGGATTTCCTTTTGTAACCAGATCAACCGAACAACCAACATATCCGATGTATGGGAAAAAGTTAAAAGAATGAAGTATAGGTTTTTGTCAAATGGTAATACTTCAAGAAATTTAAACCATTTTGCAGAGTGCTCCGAAGATTTTCACATCAAGTACTCTCCTCCTTCTGTAGAATTACCAATTCCTTTGTTTAATGACAACAATTAACAACACATTCATTCGGACTTCATTAAAGATTTTAGTATGGAAGAAATTAACTTAGCCATTTCAAATTTAAAAGATAAAACTTGTCCAGGAAAGGATAATGTCCACAACCTATTTTTAAAGCATATTTCACAAGAGGCCATCACAACTCTATTATCAATTTTTAACCAACTTTGGAGCTCAAATCTTATTCCAAGTTCTTGGAAGGAGTATTTAATTGTTCCTATTCCTAAACCAAATAGGAATCCTCGCCTGGCAGAAGGATATCGTCCAATATCAATATCATCTTCGTTGGGAAAACTTTTTGAAAAGCTGATTAAATTTCGACTACAGTGGTGGGCAGAAAAAATTTTCTATTCTCTCCTACCCAATTTGGTTTCCGCTGCGGACGAAGTTGTGCAGACAACTTGGCTATATTTTCCACCGATATTCAAATTGCATTTACCGAATCTCAATTCTTAGTAGCTGCATTCTTAGATATTGACGGTGCTTATGATAATGTTAATCTTAACATCCTATCAAAAAGGCTCATTTCCATGAACATTCCAGCGAAAATTGTAAATTTTATTTCTTTACTTTACCAGGAAAGGATTATACACATAAAGAATGGAGGCATTTATTCGGAGGGTAGAGTTACCAGTAAAGGAATTCCTCAAGGATCAGTTTTAAGCCCTATACTATACTCACTTTACTGCAGAAATCTCAGTTTGACTTTAGACCACTACATTAACTTACTCGAATTTGCTGACGACATTGTAATTTATATAAGCCACAAATCTCTTGAAGCGTGCGAAGGACTGCTGAATAACGCTCTTCGTGATCTATCAACTTGGTCAGTGAATAGCGGATTGGAAGTTTCCTCCTCAAAATCAGCTGTTTGCGTATTTTCACGTAAACGTAATCCTGTATCTTGTAGGATACTATACAAACATCAAGAAATTCAATGTAAAGAAGCCCATAAATTCTTAGGAGTTACTTTTGATCGAAAACTCAGCTGGAAATCCCATATCACACAAATATCTCAGTCTTGCTCCAAAAGAATGAACATACTTAGGTCTGTTTCTAGCATGAATTGGGGAGCAGATCCAGCAGTCTTAATAACTTTATATATGTCACTGATTCGATCAGTTATGGATTACGCTTGTTTTATCTTCGGAAATACAAGTAATGAAAATAAAATCATTCTGGATCGTATTCAGTATAGTTCCCTTAGGTCATGCCTTGGTTTAATGAGGTCCTCTCCATGTAAGGCTATGGAAGTTGAAGCTTGTGTTATGCCTCTAGAAATAAGAAGAGAATTGCTTAGTGACAGATACTTAGCAAAATGCATGTTCCTCCATCTTCAACACCCTCTAAAGAGAAAAATACAAAAACTTAATCATTTAGTAAATACTACTACGTATTGGGAAAACAAAAGAATTCCGTTACTCCTCCAAAGTTATCAAAACTTTATTTGTTGCAATACTCTCGATGTGAATAAGAACAGCTTCTTTCATCCAACTTCTTTCCAAATCGACTACAAATACCTAATTGGCAAAATAGAGCCCTACTTCTTTGACTTGGGTAAAAATAACAATTATGTCAATGAGTGCTTGATGCACGAGTTTAACCGAGCAACACGAGAAATGTGGCCCAACTTTGAATTGCTATTCACTGATGCTTCTAAAAACTTGGAAACTTCATTCACCTCTTGCGCGGTGTTCCACTCCCAGCGAAAATTTCTGCACGCTTTCAAGATTAATTCACTGTTTTCCATTTATTCTGCAGAAGCCATTGCCATCCTTCATTCATTATATTATATAGAAAACCTCTCTTCGAAGTCGTTTGTCATTTTGTCAGATTCTAAAAGTGTTTTAATGGCTTTAATGAACAATCAGCTTAACTTCAATTCTTCACCATTTATTCTTCAAATTAGGAAAAAATACTTTGATTTGAGTTCAAACGGATACACTATAAAGTTTGCCTGGATACCTTCTCATATTGGAATAACGGGTAACGAAATTGTTGATAAAGCAGCAAAAACCGCATGTTCAGAAAACCACCTCTATTGTCCCTCATTTTTTGACATAAAGAAGCTATTTAAAGCAAAGGCGCTAAAAAATTGGCAAAATGATTGGGACTTCCATTCAAAATTTAAAGGAAACCGATTATTTCAATTGAAAAAATCTGCTTCAAGTGCTCCTTGGTTTAAGTTTTCTGCTCAATCAAGAAAATTCATAACAACTATTTGCAGAATGAGAATTGGCCATACTTATACTAAAATGCATTTGTTTAAAATTAAAGTGATTCAAGATCCAAACTGTGAATGTGGCGAAGATGAGGCAAGTTTGGACCATCTGATATTTGCTTGCCCTTTGTGTGACGTTAATTCAAGAAATTCTCTTTATGAAGTGTTGAAAACTCTTAAAGTTCAATTTCCTGTAAATTTAATGACTTTACTTTATGACATGGATGACAAAGTTTTGGACGAAATTTTCAAATTTATAGTGTTTAACAACATTTTCTTGTAATTGCTCTTTATAAGTACTAATTTGTATCTCTATTTTGTTGTAGTGGGCCTAACATGGTTTTAACCTAAAGCCGAAATAAAGAAAAAAAAAAAAAAAAAAAAAAAAAAGTTATTATAACAGCTGTCTTATGATTCAATCAATTATCCTTCTCCCATAAGATTAACAGTGAAACTTTGAAAGCCTGTAGGGCGTAGACCCGTGGGCCGATGCGAATTAAAACGTGATTCTGCTCATCTACAGCACAACACCTTTCTAACGGTATGCCCGGATTTTTCCTACGATGCACACAAGCTGAGAAAAAAGGAGGAAATGAAACATGCTTGCGTATTAATATATAGATTAACTTTATCTCAATGTATCTTAGAACAAACCAAGGTAGGTGACACCAACAGCTGATTGAAGCGGTCCTGCACCTTTGACGTCATGCTGTTTATCTTGACACATGAAGGTTTGTTTTTCAATATTTTAAGTGCTATGCGCAACTTTGACATCATTGATTTTAATATTGTTTTTTTATGTCACCTACCTCCTTCTCATTCTAGATTTCTTTACTTTAATTTAAGTACTAAAGCTAGTTATCCTCGATATGCAATGCCATCATCACTCACAAAAACCGAGAGCTATAACTTTTGTTGCTTGTGGTTAACTAGTCGTTTCCAGGGTAATCTCCAGTTGTAGCTATTAACTACTTGAAGATAACGCTGCAGAACCGGCTGGCAGTTGTCATTCGCTACGGCAATAACCAAATGGTAATGTAATTGTTTTTTAGTGCCTTTGTAAAAGCTCAGTGATATTTAGGTCACAGGATAGTGAAGTAAAATTAGAGAAAAAGGATTGTCAATGTTTTATTTTAATGTTTGAGCAATTTCACAGATTTTTTTTCAATTAAACTGACGTTCTACTTATGCAGAGGATGTGATAAAATGTACTTTATAGTTATTGTTTTCATTTTCCATAACGAATAGGCCAACAATTTTTGATACACTGTACATCGGTTATACACAACCAAAGACTTTTAAATAAAATACCATATTGATACGCAAAATAGGTTACGATTCTTTTATCGAGAGAGAAAAACATAGGAAGTGTAGGATATATATTTATTCATTTATATATTTAATTCATATCATTACATCAACATTGTGACAAAACATAGCTAATGACTAGAGAGGACTGCTGTAATTTCTAAAAAAAATTTATTATTTTACTTGGGTTGAAAAATGTAACATAGATATACGTTTGTAAATTACCGGTATCTTTGGTAAGTAACATCATTACTACAGCTTACATATTAAATTTTTCTAATTCAGTTAAAGTGGGTGATTCAATCAAAGAAAAATATGGGTTCACAGGAAGCTGTAAGCAGTATGTGCGTTGCCGCACACATGAATTATAAGGCGGAAGAATAAAACTTGTGTCAGACAACAGAAAAGTAATATATGTCGGGAAAACTCCGACGCTTCTTGTCTCTTTCATGCGGTCTTCTTATTTTTTATCACAAAAGCAATTTCCACAAAATATCAATGTATAGGCGACGATTTATATTATCGATTTATATCTAATCGATTTGTGTTGTTGTTACAAAGTCATTTGTTGTTTGTTTTGTTTGTTTGTTCAATTGTTCGTTTGATTTTACAAAATAATTTTTAAGTTAAAGACTTTTGCCTGGGTATCCATCCTATTAATTTACTATTTAACAATATTAGTGAATTTGTGAAAATGTTATATTGCTAATATTTTCATTAACCCCTGCATTAAAAATACATTGAAAATGTTAAAAATGTTAGTAACACTAATTAAATAGTACTAGTATACGTGTTGCTCGAAATCAAGCAATTAATTTTAATACAGTAAAATTGTTACTTGAGCTCTAAATCAATGACATCTGACCAATCTAATATTGTGAATATATGTAATTACCAAAAACTACACCTATTTTCAGCTGATTATCAACAGATGTTTAAAATGCTTTATTCAATCCCAATGCTATTTAAATGGGAAATTTTTAGATTTCAATGGTGGATAGCGCCCTTATTTTCAATCCGATTCTCACCAGTTTTTGGCGGAAACAACTACAGACCAAGCCCTATCCAACGACACCAAAAACTTGAAAATCGGTTGAAAATTGTAGGAGGAGTTCTCAAGACAAAAAAACCTTTAGCGTATTAAATAAGTATAGATTTAGATCAAAGAGTTTCTTATAAAGATATGAGGTGACACAGAAAATAAAACTTATATAGCTATTTTTATATTAATAACTGACCCCACCTGGTAGCTCCGGCATCGATGGTAAAATTACTTGTAAAAACTGTTGAACTTGCTTACTAGGATGAGAACTAGGATTTGACATCCTTAAATTTATTGGCTAACCGCAAATCAAACAACCATTCCAGAAAGATAACATTGCTATCGAAAATACGAAAAATTCAATCTATTATTAAGAACAAGAACACTATAGAGCAATAAGACTCGCTGGCTAGGTATCTAGATAGCCATAGCATTGGCGGCTTGGGTTGTTTACTGTACTGTTTGTTACATGAATATTCATATTCAGGTCTTCTATTATTGACTCTGACTTAGAACGAAACAATTACGCTAACTTTTGGATCTTGGTGAATTTACTACTTCTATTCCCTAGTCAATTTTTTATTTTAGTACGGCGAAATATAACCCATTTTTTTATATTCAATTTGTCATTGAACACTATGGAAATTCAAATACAAGATTGAACTGACGTATTTAGGAATGAAAAGATATTTGAGATAAATCTGGTTTTAATTTAGTGCAAAATGGATATCCTTATCACAAAACGTTCCATAAATCATATCTTAACTCTACACGTGTAATATTTCTCGACTAATCTTAGAATATTTAGACCTACTTTTAAAACCCTTCCACTTTTTTTATTTACACGTTATATTACTTTCATGTACATATTAATTTAATTAAATTTCGACAAAACACCATTAAATGAGTTATTGAATTACAGTTTACAATTTTATACAAGTTTATATCTATACATTTTATAACATACCCTACATTGATCTTAGCCTAGACTGTATTAGTAATATTTTAAAATAGTAATAGGGAATTATTCACCTGAATGTCCTTACCTTTTTACGTAAATTAAATAGTACATTACTTACCAAAATGAGTTATAGTAAATAGACAACTACTGAAAGTAATGATAATTTAAGCGGACCACAAACACCATTTCTTCACATCACATCACAAATTAACTATAACCGCACCTGCGAACAGACTCTTTCTGCGGTCTGAAAGCGGATTGCGGACGGAAGAAAGTCGACAGCAGACAACCTGTTTATGGCAACGACATATGGTTTGTGTCCATCCGTATCGAACGTTGCTGACAGGATCGAGCGTACTGACAGGACTAGAAATCCTTGATTAAAACCGAACAGACGAATTAACATCGAAATGGATTATGATAATGTTATGTCCATCGTGTTGTTGATTATCAAGTTTAGTTATTCATAATTACTTTGATTGCCGAGTGTTTAAACATGCCAAAACCACTTTATGAAGTTATCAACTTTATTTTAATAATGTAACGGCACCTTTAATGTTAAAATCCCCATTATTTTATTTTTTAAGTTACATTGTTAAGGTTATGGTAAGATGGTTAAAGTTTATATTTTTTGTAAGTTATTTACTTAGGCCTAGTTATATTTACTAAGGTACCTGTTAAGGACTCAATGTAATTTCAATTATTAATAAAAAAATAATAAAAACTTAATTACTTGTTGTTAATTTTTACATTATGTACTACACCTTTACTCGTTTCATACATTGTTTTTCTGTCCTTATTATTTAATACATCGTTTTGAGATATTTTATAGTAATTCGGGAGTGACATTATATAAAAAAGTAAAAAGTAAAAATCATTTATAAATGAAAACATATAAACCCTTTCTATGAAAAATAGGCTGCAATGTAAATAAGACCTCTAAAGTTGTCTATTGCAATGTAGTGTTGTTTAATGTCAGAATAAATCTCTATTAATAATATTGACTATATCTCTTCGCCTTAAGCGTTTTAATAGTAAAATACAATTTAAAACTGGTAAAGTGTCTCGATTTTCAGTGTTGAAAGATCGGCATGAACCCTGACCCAAAACTTGATAGCTATTTCTTATCTATCAATGTGACATTAAATTGTGAAACGTGTTTTCTTTCATTCATATAGAGTTTTAGTTGAATCAATGCAATGGTTTATAAATAGTTGTATTCAAATTATTTCCTTTTAAATTTGTTTAAGTGCATATACAGTATCTTAAATTGTAAAATTAAATTAATGTGTTTTATTCAAAGATTCCTCCATATTTTTTGTTAAAACTTTACAATGTAAACCATTAAAAACTTAAATTTAATATTTAAAATCAATCATTTGGCTCATAATAAAGTTAAGTTTTTTATCTAAATGATCTAGAGATATCATTCTGCAGTTTTTTTTTTCAAAGTTCAATTTAATTTATTAATTTTGTGTGCAGATTTTCAACTATAATAAATAAAGATAATTAATAGAGTTTATTATATAGAACTACAGTTTTCATCGGTGAACGCTTATTTTCGTCGTCAAAGAATCAAAGGTATTGCTGAATATCTATGGCAAAAGTGTAATTAGATGAAACACGAAAATTTTTTCACAGTGTATACATTGAACCTTTGAAATTTATTTTATACAGAACACTCTAAACAATTGTATTTAAAAATATATCATTTATTGTTTATTATTTAACAAATATCTATTGTGAATATTTTTTCATGCTCATTATCTGACATTACAACCATAATAAAAGATTGCTTTAATTTATTTTTATTTAAACATAATTTTTTTGTTACACAAAGCGAACATTTTATCTTAGATTGGTAATGTTATACCCTAAAACATTTCCTATTCGTATGTTACACTTCGTCTGCATATCAAGTTTCAATTATAAGACTAACGCAGCCAAGTCCCAGCAAACGCACAACTTCCCGCCCACCCACTACCGAGCTACTCCCAGATAATTTGGCAAGAGAGTAGGTAAATGTGATAATGTTTTGCAACCTTATCTGTTGTCATTATAATGCCGCAGTGTTTGCATCTAAGATGGCGGCTTCAATTTACAAACTCATCATTGTAAACTCACTTTATACCAACGTCGTGTTTCTTATTAAACTTGTTTTGTCTCGTGTAGTCTTTGTGATTCATGAATAACGTATCTGGCTGCGTTTGTTTTGACTAATATTTGTATTTATGTATTTTTTATATATTATTATTAATGCACAAAGAAAACCTTATATTAATTAAAATATATGACTTGTATCTATATTGGTATTGTTTATAATACAAAATTGTGTAAAATTCCTGGGAATACATCTTGATAGAGGGTTAACTTGGGTTTACCACATGTATCCTCTGAAGTGTCTGTCGTCCATCATTTATGTTCTCAGACATAAGGCTAAATATTTTTATGACAAAATTCTATTTATGGCTTATTACGGACTAATCTTTTCTTATTTCTCAATCATTTTACAGACTTAGTGAAATTATAAACCACGTTAAAAATTTCCATCAATCGAATGAAAATCGTCTGTTTTTAAATATTAAAAGTTAGGCTGGGTTTATCCTGTAATTTAAATGACTTTATATATTTTAGACAAGCTTTTACGTGTTTTATACATTGCTACCAACTAAGAACATGTTGTATTGGGAATAAAATTTAATTGAAATGTAAGGAAGTATAAAATGGACAACTGGTGAGTAAACCTCCTCCCGAGAGTTTCCCGTCGTTAGAGCCTGTCTCGTGTCAATACAATTGTATCGTTGACGTTGACGGCTGCCTCAGCAAATGCTGACGGCAGAATCTGCCGAGCCACGGCGCGGTGCTGAGTTGTTAGTGTCAACTCAGCACCGGCGAGCCAGTGCATGACACAATCGCTCGTATCGGAATAAGTGAGCGATTGCTCTTCACAAAACTTTTAAGTAAATTTAAATTTTACTGTACGAAATGGGAACACTTTAGTGTGAAGAGGTTCGTACTTAAGTGTGCACTCTTGTATGAATTTACCTTGTTCGCCACGAAAACTTTTAAGGACGTTTTAGACAAGAGTATAGAGGTTATAATTTTAAAATGCTTGAGTTAGAAATGTATCCAAGTTCCATTGTACTGGCTTTAAAAAACGTTATATTATTATCTCGTTAAAATTAAGCCAGCCCACAGCCCATATATGATTTTAATGGTATAGTTTACCTTTGCCAATTAAAATGCATTCATAACTGGTGCTTTTGCTGTGAAATTTCAAGAGATAACCCTCTACGATCTCAATAGGATGAGCATACGACCGTTTCTTAACATTAATTAATATTCCTAAGGGCCTCGAATGACAACGCATGTAAGTTTCAGTTATTTGAAGTCGACTTATTTAGCGGACTCATAAAATAAAAAAATAAAAAATAAAATAAAAAATAAAAAAACAGTACTAACATTATTTTGCACATAGTCATCGTCTATCTAACGATAGTTTATAAATTACGAAATTATCGTACACAGGTGAAATGGTTTGGTAAATATATTCATTTCATCTATGCGATATATGTCTAAATGATGCGAGATCGTTCTAAACAAAGCAGATAAAGCAATATAAACTTTAAAAGCTTCTCATTCTTTATTCTTTTTTTACTTCCATATTTGCATAAAACCCCCGTCGCAGCAGAACTGCGTACTCAGCGAATTTCCAATAAAATTTGGTATTTTTTTCGCCATACACACCATGAGAATGAGGATGAAGGTTCGCTGAGGGTGTTGTTAGCAAATAGACTACAATCCCTTCCCAGTGTAGGTACATGCTAAATTGTATCAAATTCTGTTATTTAATATTTTCCCCTAAAACCCATGGGGGCGAGTATGTAAGTTTGCCACCACATGGGTGTTGTAAGCAAATATAAGTTACACTCTACCTAGTGGATGTACATACAAAATTTTATCAATTGATAATTTTATCATTTTATCAATTTATTATTATTTTTTTTTAAATTATGTCATTAAATAAGTGAGATAGAGGGTTATATTCGTTTTCTACAAGAATAACATGGAAAATATATTTTTAGATTTTCTTCTTTGTCTGTTAAACTAAGTTAAAAATTCAAAATGCTGAATAGTCTTTTTACCTCTTTAAAATAGTTTAAGTTAAAATTTTGAATTTTAAAATTTGAGGTCAAAAATTCCAAATACACATTTTTACCCTTTTGCAACACCATAAACCCCGTTCCCTTGGTCCCATTATGCTGGTTTTCGAACGTAACTTGATGAACGCTGCCCGACACCTCTATATCAAATTTCATCAAAATCTAACGAATGTTGATCATGTTCATCAATTTGAACGAATGTTTTTTTTTTTTTTTTTGCTGCTAGGGACCTTAAAACAAAAAATTATCATGGTCCCGGGCTTAGGTCTTACCGTGACTAGTACCTAATAGCGCATTTCTTATAGGGTAATTCGCAAAAAGTACTGGAAATTTGATAATTTTTAAGCAGTCCTACTACTTTTATAATAAATTATAGGCTGGAGATATTTCATATGCATTTTTCAGTTTATGCTTCAATTCTTACGTATTAAATACAAATATTTTTTTTTTATATTTTATAATAAAAATTATTTTACTTCACACAGTTTTCATCCGTTCAACTCTCATATTAACAAAAACGTAACCTCACAACTAACAAAAAGAAGAACTCCATCCTTTAATATGTCCTTTAAAACATACCTCCGACGTTTTATAATGAATTCAGAATGCGGCACCAGCGAATACACAGAGGGATAGCTGCACTAAACTGAGCGCAGAAACTTGTACTCTTTCCACGATAACTCCGTGGGGAAAAGTTCTACCACGGACGTGTTAATAATGCACCGGACCGAGGGGCCTCCGTGGCGGGCTGTTGCTTCCCTTGTGGGATAGTGGAGAAAAGATATGATAATCTTGTAAATACCCCCGTCGCAGCAGACCTGCGTACTTAGCTGTTATTGTTTAGTAAAAAAAATATTTAATTTTATAAGTGTGTAATATACAGGGTGTCCAGCTTCAACCTTTACAAACTTTTCCAGGTTATTGCCCACGTCAAAATAAGCAAAAAAGTTCCTGTAAACATATGTCCTAAAATGCTTCGTTAACCCGCTAGCCACCATTTTGTTTTTTACACTAAATAATTTTTATTTATGTAACGGATCATTGTATTAAGTTAATATTTGGCATGAGCCTTCACTATAACAATACCCATTTTAAGTAAAAGAATTATTTTTCCAATGTGTATTTTCAAAATGGCGGCCATTTCAAAATTTTAAACTCAAATATCTTAAAAACGGTAAATTTTATAAAAATGTTACAAGAGATAAAAAAGTTGATACATTAAACAGTCTAAACATTGATACCAAGTTTGTAAGGATCCGACAACAAATAACGGAGTTATTGAGATTTTTCTTTGAAAAATAACTTAAATTGGCATTAATCATATTACAAAATCAGTGTTTTTCTGCAGGAAAACCACAAAAACTCCGTTATTTGTTGTTGGATCCTTACAAAATTGGTGTCACTGTTTAGATAATTTAATTTGTCAACTTTTGTGTCTCTTGTAACATTTTTATAAAATTTCTTGTTTTTGAGATATTTGAGTTTAAAATTTTGAAATGGCCGCCATTTTGATAATACATATTGGAAAAAAATAATTTTTTTACTGAAAATGGGTATTGTTATAGTGAAGGTTCAAGCCAAATATTAACTTAATACAATGATCCATTACAGAAATAAAAATTATTTAGTGTAAAAAACAAAATGGCGGCTAGCGAGTTAACGAAGCATTTTAGGACATATGTTTAAAGGAACTTTTTTGCTTATTTTGACGTGGGCAATATCCTGGAAAAGTTTGTAAAGGTGGAAGTTGGACACCCTGTATAATTAAGTTATGTAAAAATACTTAAAATTAATACATAAAGTGTTAATCCAGCAAGAAAAAGAATATTTCATTATATATATATATATATATATATATATATATATATATATATATATATATATATATATATATATATATTCACATTAATTATTAACATTAATTACACATAATAAATCGGTGGTCTAGTCAGACGAGCCGCTAGACGGTCCCGACACACCACCCGACCGAGCATCCAACCTGACATGTCCGCCGAGCTGTCGGGTCCGACGTTGGAACCGACAGCTCGACGGACATATTAGAAAGTGTATGGACCTCTTAAGATGAAACACACATTTGGCACGAGGACAGAGGTGATGTGAAATAAAACTATTTATATATTTTGGAAAAATTAAAGCCAGGAAAATTTTCTGATCAACGAATGTTAAGTCCGTATGGTTGTCTTGTTCTTAAGACTAACTTCCGCAACGATTTATTACTCTTTAAAAATTATATTTAATAAAAAACAAGTGTATTCTTAGCGTCAAATAATTATTGTTTTGTAATCCATAAACAGCAACTTTACTTTTGAAGAAAACTCATATACAAAAAATACATTTTTAATTTGATTAATAGCGCCGTAAAATTAATAAAAAATTCTTCAATTATAAATAACTCAGATTTTTACGGCCTCAACATAGATTAGAAATAAAAAATATCTTCTGGAAAAATGAAATTTTGTGGTTTAAATTTTTACTGTACAGCCCGAGTTTAAATAAAGTAATACAGGTTTTATTTTCTTATGGGTTTTTTTGTATTAAAGACTTTCAGATATCCTTTTAAAACGATTTTATATGTTTTTTAACGTCAGTATCATTTTTACGTATTATAGTCCCTGTCTATAGTTGTTTGCTATCTATCATCGGTATGGATAAGTTGAATGTTTAACGGAATAGAAAGCTAAACTTTAGAATATTCAACTTAAATAAATTCATTAAAATTGTTATATAATTTAAAGTCATTACTTTAAAACTATAAACTAGTTCACTGACAGAATTCTATGCTGCCAAGGTCGGACTGATAAGCTACTGATAGTCGTGTTGTGTGTTTCAAAATAAAGATCATTACTTCAGCAATCCGAGCTGCTTTGATCACAAACAATTACATTCAAAGATCTTTTTTAATAGACAAGTATACGTGTTACTCGAAATCGAGCAATTTATTTTGATACAATACAAATGTTACTTATCCAAACAATCCAGTACTGTAAAAATCTGTTTCACCAAAAAATACACGTATTTACAGCTCAGCACTAACAGATGTTTAATAGTATATTTCGTTACAAGTGACAAAAATGGGGTTTTTCCGGCCTCGAGATCGTGTTTCACGTTCGAGACGAAGTCGAGAACTTGAAATGATCGAGAGCAAGCAAAACATTTTTGGCCGAGTTACGAACGATATTTTTCATCACACTAACACAATTCAATAAATTCTAAACAAGTGAAAACATATTTTTTTTGTTTTTAACAAACAAGTAGTGGGGAATGGGGGCTTTTGGAACAGTTCAAGGTCACCCGAGCGATGACGTCATCGAGGTCAATGACCTCACCGATGACGTCATCGATGACGCAATCGATGATGTCATCACCAATGACGTCACTTCCATGACGTCACACCCATGACGTCACAGAAATGACGTGCTGATGACGTCATCACTCCTTACGTCACCAAAATGACGTCATCGATGTCACAAAGGTCAAGGTCACGCTGAAACCTAAAATTTTTCGGCACTTTTGCTGTTTCTCACACTACGCTCCGAGTTTCAGTCAGGTTCCCATGACCTTGACGACTTGGAGCGAAATTAGACAAGAAACAGCAAAAGTGCCGAGGAAACTTGAAGTTTGCAACGTGACTCTGCTTAAACCGTCATGTGACACCGCTCGGGTGACCTCGAACTGACCCAGAAGCCCCCATTCAACCATTACTGCAACCGCGATGCGCACCCTACGACAGACACCGAGCGACTGACTGTCCGGCCCCGCGCACTCTAGGTATATGGCAAGTGGTGGGGGAAATTGCGATGACCTTGGGAAACTTGAAAATGTCAAGCTGGGTAGCACCGTTTTGGTGCTACCTTAAAGTTACACGTTAAAGTGTGATGACCTTGAGTAAAAACATAGAAATACTACAAGTTGATACCGTCCCAGAGTTAAAGTGTGGTGACCTTGAGTCAAAACACTGAAATACTATAAGTTGAAATCACCCCAGAGTTAAAGTGTGATGACCTTGAGTGAAAACACAGAAATACTACAAGTCGATCCCGTCCCAGAGTTAAAGTGTGGTGACCTTGAGTCAAAACACAGAAATACTACAAGTCGATCCCGCCCCAGAGTTAAAGTGTGATGACCTTGAGTCAAAACACTGAAATACTATAAGTTGAAATCATCCCAGAGTTAAAGTGTGATGACCTTGAGTCAAAACACAGAAATACTACAAGTCGATCCCGTCCCAGAGTTAAAGTGTGGTGACCTCAAAGTTGTAGAAGTGTTGTGACCTTGAACTACCCCAAATTGTCAGGAATTGGAGTAGCAACCGCGATGTGCACCCTACGACGGACACCGAGCGACTGACTGTCTGGCCCTGCGCACTCTAGGTATATGAGAAGTGGTGGGGGGAAATCTCAAGGTCATCCAAATTGGGTTTTAAAAAATAAGAAACTCTAAACCCCATGCTCCTTTTCTTCCCTTTCCACCTCATTTGTAGGATATATGGTTGACAATGGTAAATTTGACAAATACTCCGGTGATTGTTGATCGTCTTGCTGCAGTATAACTTCAGACCAATCATAATCTAAAGTGACCTTGAGCTTTATTCCCGGGTTGTCGAGGAGAATAGACTTCATCCAATCGCAGATGGTTTCTAAATAATGCACGTTGTCGATTGTCAATTTCCAATTCGTAGTGGGTACATCTGCGGTGGAAGACATGGCATTGCAAGCAGGTGTGTCCGCCATGGTTGTTGGAGGAGGAATGATGCTTGTTGCAGCGAGCAATGCTGGTATTACAGAGTAGTGGGGGAAATTGCAAGGACATCCAAATGGAGTTTTGAAAAAAGGAAACTATGTCTATTTACTTATAACATAACCACTTAAACTAAAAGGATTGGGATCAACAGTACGTTTAATCATCATATTCGTTATATTCTTCATGTTTCTCAGTTTTCACCTCCGCCCGGATAGTACCTCCACTCTTTAGCTCCTTTTCGGCTTCTTCTAGTTGCTGGGTAATCGCCATCTGACATTGAAGTTCAAAATCATCACGCGGCACAGATCCGCAAATATCCATCTGAGCCAACCAGAGCTGCCTGAGGTTCTTTTCCTTTTCCTCGACAGCTTCGACGGCTGCATGTAATTCCTTTTCTGTAATAGAGGAGTCCCACAATTGTTGATCATCGGTTTTGTTGACAACCTCCTTTTCGGACTCCTTGTACAAATCGTTCAGCTCCTGCTGAGTCTTAATGGTTACCTCCTCGTAACTAGCACAACTTACATTGAGAGACATCTTGATGTTGTACGGTTGACCGTTGGAGTTGAAATTAAGCTGAGGCACAGCGCTTGGGGTACTATAAAAAAGTGGGAAAAAGTGGTGGGGGAAGTTTCAAGGTCATCCAAATTGTGTTTTAAAAAATCCTATCTTGTTACTGAGCACATATGTCAGTAACAAGATAGGTGTTTTTTTTCTCTTTTACATGTTTAATATAATAAAGAAATAAACATATTCTACAATGGTAAGAAGAAGGAAGACAACTGCTAGTCAGCTGAAATAATCCAAAGTCTGGCTCGCTTCAGTCTTCATGGACGCCGGTGATGAAGTCGCTGGAGAAGAGTAATGTTCAGACTCTTCTTTTGGGTGTCGGAGATTGCGTATATTGCAAGCGTAGACTTGCACATTTATACGGTAGCCTCGCGCCACCATCAGCTGCAACTCCTTGTACAAGTCGTTCAGCTCCTGCTGAGTCTTAATGGTTACCTCCTCGTAACTAGCACAACTTACATTGAGAGACATCTTGATGTTGTACGGTTGACCGTCGGAGTTGAAATGAAGCTGAGGCACAGCGCTTGGGGGTACTATGAAAAAGTGGTGGGGTGTTTGCATCGAAGCAGGTTTGACCTTTAGCTTGGTGGTGGGGGTAACTGTGAAATGCAAAGGTCAAAGGTCAAGGTCACCCGCGAAGTTTAAAAAAATGCAACATATCAATATGTGACAAACCTCACATATTGATATGTTGCATTTTTTGTCTTTTGTATTTTTTTTTGTCTTTTATGGTTTATTTATAAAACATTACAATAACATATGTACAACAGTAAAACTTAAATCTAACACTGCTGCTTGTCGGCGATGTGGATGGTCAACTCGGTGGAATTGCTACCCGTGCAACCGTGGGAAACCAGGTAGAGACAGCCGGGTTGGATGGAGCGCAGATCCTCGTTCTGGAGGAGATGGACGAATCGTTTCGGCAGGTAGACTTGGAACTTGGGCTCATCCCCCGGAGTGAACGGTGCCTCGCTAAGACTGCAGCAGATGGCCTCTCCAACTGTAGTCTCCATCTTCTTCATGGCGTGGATAATGTAGTGTTTCTCATCTTTAAGTTCGGAACACTTCTTGACAGGTAGTATGGTAGATTTGGAGTGAGCATTAAACTGCTCAACCAAAGTTTGCAGGAACTGGTGAGATGCCATGGTTGAGTTAAAGATTGTCTTCTTCGTCTTCTTGCTGGGAGATGTTGTCGTCTCGGAATCTCGAGTAATACTCATGCCAGGTCCCGGTCTGCTCCTCACTTATATAACCCCCGTCACCCCCACCACTCCCCACTTCCCCACTTTGAAGGTAAGATGCGAGTTTATAGGCGTTTTTTAAAGCGCAATGTCTATCTTTTTCATGTTCTGGACTTTTAGTACAAATACAAACATTTTCCATCGTATACTTGTAGTTTTTATCCAATCCACATCATTAACCGGAACATTAGTAAATTCTTCGATCCATCTCTTCTTTTCCAGTCCTTTTGTATAAATATTGGTAAACCTGTTTGAAAACTGATGCATGATGTGATACAAGTCTGTGTAACTTGCAAAACCATCATACCAATCGATATGATGGAAATATTTTGAAATCCACCTGTTGGTAGTAGCGGCTTTGCTAGTTAATGATGAATAAGAACATGGTGGTTTGAACAAAAATGTATATGGAACACTTGTATTGATGTCGAAAAACACAAGTTCTTTTATGATAAATCTATCGTCATTACCCCGAAACGCTTGGAACTCAATTATACCAGGTTTGGACTTTACTTGTTCTTCTTCCTTGTCCATTGCGAAGACCACTCGTCTGCTCATGACGAAGTCCAAAGATCAACTGATTTCCACACCACGGTAGGTACGACTTTTATACCAGGCCGTACAGTTGTTGGCGCGTTGGTGTATATTTAACGTGGGCACCGTCCCCGGTAGGCATAACCCCACAAAGTGTTTGATATTGTTTTAAAAACCAACCATTGTCATCTAAGTTTCCATCTTTACATTCTCCTTGTTTTCATTTTCATCACTAACACTTGATTCTTCTCCTCCTTCTTCCTCTTCTTCCTGTTTTACTGATTTCTTATGTAGTTGAGCGTACTTTTCCAATTGTCTCCACATTTGTACTTCATGAGGAACCCTATTGAATATAGAAGTATCCACAGGCCCGTACAATATAGGTGCGTCCGGTTGTTTGTCCAAAGTGTCTTCCAGATAATCTTTAATAATTGAACTTGAAAACACCAGTTGTCTCAAGTATCTTGTTATCGGTTCAGTTGCACAAGTTAGAATAAAAAACTCTTCTCGATTAAGTTGAATCTTGTTATCATGTCTTGTTGTGTCTCTAAACCGCAACTGATGATCACCACGATGTTTAACAATATCGATTTCCACATTTGAATCCAAAAGGCCTACTCTTGTCTTTCTTCCAAACATGTTACTACTTAAATAGCATTCTAGCAGATGCAAGTGTTTCATAAACGATTCCCAAGCAGTGTCCGTAAACAAAATCATTTTAGGCCCATGAGTTAAAATTACAGTAGGTGAATAATCCGTCGATTTCATAACACCGATTAAAACACTTTTGTCCAAAATGGATGAGATTGGATAAAATATTCGCAAGAATACCTCACTCAATATGTTAGGAGAAATATTATCTTCAGTATCCCTTTTCTTCTTCTGTGCATTCTTTCTTCTTTTACCTTTTTCCTCAACATTATTACTGGCGTGGAGTTGTCCGCAAGCGTTGTGTTCATCTCCCTCCGGTTGACCTTGAAGATCTAAAAAGTCGGATATCTCCTTCTCAATATCTACATTTTCTTGTGTACCACTAGGAGAAGCCATATTGAATAAGATGATACCCATACAACAGTAGGCAACAAACTGATGAGGGGCGGCCTGTACGCTCTGCTTTTATACTCGCGGAATGGAACAAAACCGGTTTTTTACAATACATTTTTAACAATTCCGGTTAAAGGTGTGTATGTTACAATTTTATCATGTAGAATTAAACAGTATGCAGTTGTATTTGCAGGTATAGCTGCAGTAAACTCCATTTCTATTTTTATATCCACACTTGATGATTTTACTGATTCATTTTGTTTAGAACAATCGATTACAACTATTGGGTAACCATCTAAGTACTTTTCTGGTGATAGTAAAGGTGCATTTGTTTTACCGTAATATGAACTTTGGAATCTTGCATACATATCGTACAATATGCTGTACTTTTTATTAGAGAATGACACATTTAAATTATCGTATGGAAAAAATTGTGAATTTAAATAAACTTTAATATTTTTCAAGTTGCAATGATCAAATTGACCTGCATGTTTGGTGATGGTGTCTCTTCTACCTGTTTGTAAACCAAATATAATATACCTGGCTCGTTCCACATAATTAGATGTTTTAACAGTCCAAGTGTGACGATCCGTAGCTGGCAAGCTGGGATGTTCATGAAATTCCCAACTTCTAAAAGGAATTACAATATCACGATCAGCCTTTAACTTTCTTAATAGTAGCATTCTATGCTCGTCAGCTAATTTAACATGTGGAACTCTCCATACAATTTTTTCTAATGTTAATTTCCATTCTAAAGTTGCATCTGTTGTACCGTCTGGAGCTTTAATAATGTCTTTATCGTTTGAAGATCTCAACAAAACCAATTCTTGTTTAACGTTTAATATTATTTTTCTATAGTCTTCAGCAAAACCAAGCAACAAACGTAATGGAATATGAAAATCAAAATTTCCATTTGTATCTGGAGTGATTGTGTCTTTTGCAGGTAAAACCCATCCTGCAGGTTGTATTAAATTGGTTTCATTAGGTGATATAGATGTTAATCCCTTTAAAGTTGTTGCAATACCTACTTTTTTAGTGGAATCAACTGTTACACCTGATATTTCATATCTAATTTCATCAAAGAGGAAAGCCTTGGGATTATTTATAAATGGAACTGTTGTACCAGTAGTAGTACCATCCTTTTTAGTAACTTTTCCTTCAATATACAAGTAACTTTCACATGGTAGTGTGTAAATGTCCTGATTTTGTATGGGAATACGAATTTCATCGTTATTGTTTAATTTTGATGAAGTGTAAGGGTTGTGGGTGTGATATTCTTTTTCCCATAAGGTTTCGTCGAATGTCGGACCCTGCGCTATATCCAGTATATCCATAATCGGTTAATTTTAATCCAATTCTCTCTAAGAAACGAATGTTCTCGCGTGTTAACTCCTCCACAGCTGAAGAGCTACTAATGCGGTTTCCCGTAGGTTGTTCGCTTTTAAATGTTAAACCCATGGTTTTGTATTAAAGTGTCGATTTTAAATGTAATCTAACCGTAATAGGCTCTTCTCGGAAATCTATCAAGTTACCGTCTTGATCCAATACGTTCAACACGATGTCTGAAATGAAAGTGGTGTTCAACGGTAGATATACCAGGTTTTGCGGCTTTTCAACAATTTTAAATCCAGGTGGTACACTGGGGTAAAAATTATGTATTATATGAGTATTTGCTCCATCTCTGTAAGCTCCTTGTATAATGTTACAAGTTATGTCTATACTATTGACTTTTAATATTGTTACAGTTTGTTTACCGGAATGTGTTTTATTTGGTTCAAAAATTGCTCCATCTTTGGGAAATCCTAATAAATCACCAATTGAGTTTGGCTTAGTGAAATCGATATAATATTTTGAAGTAAGCTCAGCTTTCATTGTATTGTTATTACCTTTTAGCGATATATTGTCTTTTCCCATTTTATTTTGCAAAAATTCATTAATATGATCAATTTCATAAGAACCTGTGGGTAAACTGCACTCTTCTAAGTCTGTGAACTTCCCACTAGCATCTTTTCCTTTATAATAATGCAATAAGTTATTTTTACCTTCTGTAACATTGGGAATAGAGTTGTAAGTTGTAAAATCTAACATTGCTGCCTCCCAAAATCTTCCTTTTTGCAAGCGTAATGCTGGAAAAAGGACACTTCGTAAAGTGGACGATTTTCCTGTTAATGATACCGTATAGGAAGACATCTCAATAGTGACTGATACTTTTAGCTAGGAATTCCAAACATAAATGGCCGCATATTGAAGTATTATCAGGTTGTTCTCTTTTATAGTTGTAATATATGTTTTTAGCAGATTTAAAGTAATTTTCAAGTTCTTTAGGTGGTGGCAAATTTCCAAAACTATCAAAATAATATCATTGCTATTTAGTTTCTTATAACACATCCAATGCGTGCCGGGCCCTTCAGTATTATCCAAATTTACGATTCCAGTCTCATTTTTCCATATTTTCTTTGGTAAACTGTCTTTCATAAATACTCCGCGGAAAAATGGTATTTTTAAACAGGAAATATATTTAAATAATTCAACATTAGTCAACGCTTTATGTGGTATAACCAATTGATTTCTTTTATTTAATATGCACGATACGGTCTTAGGTATAGACCAGCCCCGTTTTTTACCATTGACCATATTGTCGGTTTTTTGTTATTTTTTTCCTCGGAGAACGTCTTTTTAGTCTAATATTACCACCATGTTTCCTCATGGTTGATCCTTTTTTATTCTTACCCCTCCTTTTTCCACCTCCTACCGCTGTTTTAGCCTTCATACCTGCTGTTACCGCTAAAGCTGCTGCTTTTTCCGCAATACTAGCGTCACTAGACTTTACTCGTTGCCAAGCTATATTCGCTAGCTTTTTATCAGCGATTGACCTATTTTTTGAATCGGTAAACGTGGAATATGCGATATCGTGATCTTTACAAGCCTGATCTAACTTATTTATGCCTGGATCACCTCTTTCCAGTCGTTTTTTTTTTTTTCAATTTAGTTCCTGGTCCGCAATACTGATAACCTCCCGGTATATGAAATTCGTATGGTAAAGCGTCTATTGCTCTATTTACGATAGATCCTACTGGAATACGATTTAAAGCTTTACTTAACAGAGAAACCGCTGTGGACGTGATACCGCCTCCTTTCCGTATACTGTCTCGATATGGACTGATGTACTGGAATGTCCTTATCGTCCTTTTATAATCGAAATGTACAATTTATGTGTTAACTCTATGACGAGTTGGACATAAATGAGGTCGTTTATTGTGTTCTTATATTATATATCAATATCACCCCAATCTGATGATCTAAACTTTTGCGTATTAGGGTTAATAAAGTATTTATTAAAAATTTCCCGTTTAATCCAATTACCTCTCTCGGATTCAGACAACCAACTATGACGTGTACGGGTTGCAATAAGATTGTGTATATCAAATAATGCATTTCCTAAAACTTTAACAAGAAAATTAACAGTGACGGCATTATCCACATGTTGAGGGTCTTTAAGTTCTGTAATACGTTTATTATTACAAGTATATACTTTATGATCCTTTAATGACGTTGTGATAACCTGTCCTACAATTGCGGCATCATTTGGATCAATTCCTTGTTTTAAATTACCTATTTTCTTATCATTTGCATTAAAAATATCACCAGTTGGTTTATCTAATATCAAAGATTGACTAACTACAACACAATCGAAATCGTTGGTACCAGGAGATACATTACGTATTTTTTTAAACCTACATATGTAAGGATCATTATTATACGGATTAGAATATATAGTTTGTGCTACTATTGGAACATCAAATAAATCTACAGCCATACCTACATTTGTTAATTTCTTTCCTTTACCATCCCAAACATTATTGTTCTGTTCAAGTAATGTAAACTTTTCATTTCCCTGTACAAACACATCCCCCTGCCGTGATACCACTTGGTCTTGTTTTACAAATCCAGTTGTTTCTTGTTTTATTGTCTCTTTCATTTGACCCACTGTTGCACCATCAGATGGAGCCGAACCATCTTTTACATTAGCTAAACAATTACCAAAACAATCTATAACTCCTACATCACGTGTGATACAATGATCTTCGATATATTTTAGATTTACAGCATCATTTTCATTTTTCGGATAACCTATATCATTAATAACAAATTTATAAAAAGAAAATCCATCTTTTGTCTTTTCAGGTATCACGGAATGTAAATAGCGTCTATTTACGCTGTCTTTTGCATCTTTAGGGTCATCTACGTTGGATATACGTTTATTGTTAGCACTATACGTTTTCCCATTGAATTTTAACGTATTTTTTAATTCAGATGACAAATAACCTTTGTTTATTGCATCACCGTTTTGATTTGGTTTACCAACGTTGATAATTCTATGATCTTCTGCGTCATATGTGTTATTTTGTAGTCTTAATGTTGGCGATATCTTTTCCTTTAATATTTTTAAATTTATTGCATCGTTTTCATCCGTAGGATCTTTTATGTTTTTAACCTTTTATTACTAATATCATAATCTCCTTCAGGTGTCTGTGGTAAACCAGCACTTCTTTTTAAACTATTCGCATAATATAACCCATCCGAGGAGTAACGTCCGAACTTGTCGACACTCATGGTGCAACTGAATAGTAATCTAGGCAGTAACGCATTTTTATGAGATTACCCCACGGTTTCGGAGTTCATCCACTAAAGCCACCCATTCGTTTTCCAATCCTGTATGACCCGCTTCTTTAGCTTCATGTATTAGTTTCATTCTATCCACCAATTTATTGATATTATTGTAATAAATCACATTTGTGTTATATAGTTTCTTCATTAAACCTGTACCTGTAACAGATTTGTTTCTTTTTCTTGGTTCTGCAGCACTTATATCCAAGGTGGATGACACAAACCTTCGTTTTACAGGTTTTCTTGGCATTATCGGCATTGGTTGTCTTCTCGTTGTTGGTATTAACTTGGATACAAATTCTCTATATTTTAAAGACCTAGATCTAAAAACTGGTTGGTCAGCTAAATATTTTCTCCTGTATGCATTGGTGTGTTCCAAAATCTGTTTATATGCTTCCTTGTCTTCTTCTTTAACTGACAATTCTAAAGGCTTTTTTCAAATAATAATTCAAATAATCCTCTTGTGCCCTTATATCTTTGATTACCAACAATAATATTATCATGTTCATCAATGTTTACCGGGCTATTACCAACCATTAAACCTTCTTCTGTTAATCTTACTCCATAACTATGGTAGTTTTTATTAGGATTTATTCCAGCTAACATTTTTATCATGTATTTCCTTCCTAAAGGTCCTTTGTTACGAATGTTTTCACCCAACAAGCTTATGTTTGACGGACCTTCCCTTGCTTCTTCTTCTTTTTCCTCTTCACTAGCAGTTGATACATCTTCATGTCCTCTTTTAGCTTTTACTTCATATAATTCTCTTATACCACTATAGTCTGGTGATTCTAGCTCTCTTTCGGGTTCTCCACCGGTAAAACCACTATATGTAGAAGATCCCGGGTCTTCATCACTAAAATCTTCTGATTTTACATTTTCTCTTTCAAACTTTGTAATAGGTGCAATTGCATCTCCTTCCAAAACGGGTTTAGCAAATTTTTTGTTTAATTGTTTCAAGGGTTCAGTAATAGGTTTAAAAGTAGATTCAAGAAATTTCTCCCTTTCGCTAATACCTAATTTTAATGCTCTGTTTTTATCCCGAATAGAATCACTAAGTGATTTTATTTCCTTTATTAACTTTTCTTGGTTAACCATGTTTGTAGCAAGACGTGTTGTACAACAATGAATGTTTTACATCATGATCAGTGTATTAGTATAAATTTATCAAATCCTATCCTGTATCGACCATTGCTTAGCGGTTGTTCCTTCATAATTGTTAAAAACCCATACTTTTCAGCCCAAGCCTTTCCACACAACTCTTTAAATCGTTCAAATGGCATATCCGCACTTACATGGTCATAATATATGTGTTTTAGGTTGGTTTCATCCTGTTTAAATACAATTAACATGTTTGCATTGTCTCTAATGAGCTGTTTCGGTATTTTGCTGTAAGTTTGACCAATATAAATGCTATCTATGTTGTTATGTCGACCCATGGCGAAGTAATTCCTTATTGTATTTTGATTTTCACAAGATACATCGTCAAATATGAATACTGAGAATGGTTTAGCCTCTTGCGGTTGCATGACACTCTCGCTTGCGTTAAATCTAAAATATTTAACTTCAGGCACATTATTGAGTATTTGTTCCAATAACTTATATTTCGGTTGTTGTAGTGACTTTGAAAATACATATAAATTATTAAAACGTAATCCTTTAGGGTTTGTAATCAAATTGAATACTACATTTGTTTTTCCACAATTGGAAGGACCGGTAACCAGACAACGCACCGTGTTTGGCAACAAAACACCGTGTTTCCCAGTGTTAAATTGAGAACCACCCACTGTGAGTTCATCTATATTATTAATAGTAAAATTGTCTTTTTGCGGTATTATCTCCATCCTTTGTAATGGTTCAACCCAAAATGATTCTTTATTGTTATATTAGATCCTTTTTAGGTATCCAAGAATCTTCCGTCTTATTAAATCCTAACCATCGTACTTTAACCATATCTTTTTTCCGTTGCAACACCTTTTCAACTAAATATACATCACCTACTGTTGATTTTAACATTTCATGTCCATAAAACCCTCCTTCCAGCAATTGTCCTTTATTATCTTTTAAAATGTAAGTTTCTGGTATTGTAGGTTGCACCTTAAATACGGTAAATACCTCATTTGTCCAGTTTGGAAGATATCTTTTACTAAATACACCTTTGTATTTGCTTATTCGCACTTTATCACCAACATTAAACCTTTTAGGCTTTAATTTTTCAATTTTTGGTTTAGTATTATTTTTTATACGTTTTAATACAAGTTTTTCATTTTTATTAGTCACTTGGCTTGGTTTCATACCGATAGTTCTATGAAACTTGTTATTGTAATCGCTTATAAGTTTTGGTAACATATCAATCCATACGTGTGATCCTCTGTTGGAAAACATCTTATACATGGCACCTTTTAAAGTTCTGTTAAATCTTTCAATTATTGATGCTTTTACCTCTGAATTGGTTGAGTAATGGTTAATGTTGTGTTTTTTCATTAAATTTGCAAATTCCTTATTAAAATATTCTTTTCCATCATCAGTTTGTAAATGTTTTATAGTATGTTTGTCTCTTTGTATAGCTGTTTCCATTGCTTTTGTAACACTTTTGCCACTTTTATCTTTTAGTGGTAAAGCATCTGCCATTTTTGAAAAACAATTAATAATAGTCAATATGTATTTAAATCCTCTATTTTGTTTACTGTAAGGAATCATTTCGATTAAATCCGCTTGATATAAATCATTTATTCCTTTTATCACTGTATTTCTTCGTGGAAACTTTCTTCTTGCAGGTTTATGAAGTTCGTTGACAATTTCTTGCTTCAAGTCCTTCATATTGCAGGTTTGAATGTTTCATGTATCACATGTATAATCACAATGAATGTTGTCTTAAATATTCACATTATTTATATAGGTCAAGGTCATCCAAACTTGTGTAAAAAAATGGGGAACACGGCGTTTGACTTGCCGTGTTCCCCATTTTTTTACGGAAGGAGAAAGGAATAAGGTCGAAGTTGTAGAAGGACGAAGAATAGGTTACTATTTGATAGGGTTTAAAGAGTAGTGGCCGAAAGGAAGAGTATGAATCTTATCCGGCATAATATGCCTTTTATCATCTTGAGCTGATAGTGCTCTTTTAACTTCATAGTGTAGTAAAATTAGTCGGGAAAAATGAAATAATTTTTGGAAAGCTAATTTCTTTTGAAATGTATTCTATGGCATCCCCTGACCCTCCTCAAAAAAGTCCCCTGAAATCCCATGTGGGCATCATGCCCAAAAATGAGGGGTTGACCTGTAAGGAGTTCAAATAAATTTTGATATTAAGCATATTACATTTGATTACATTCCAGAAGGTTTATATATATCAAATTAAAGGTCTTAAAATGTAGAGTACAATGCCGTAAACCCGACCTAAATATAACGGTCGGGAGAAAAATGGCAGACGTTCGAAATCTAGAATAAAATAATATTATCAAAACTTTGAAATGCAATAACTTCCGACATATTTGACCTTTTGAGGTCTGGTTTTCGGCTATGTACTCTCCTTATTAAGACCTTTAAAATGATGTATAGCATGGCTATGGACTAAGAAAAAGATTTCAAAACTCCCTCTTTGGGACGTCCATGTAGAGGGTGGTTCAAGGGTAATATGATGGGCATATGTCAAACTATCCTTATTTGCTAAGGTAATTGTACAAGCAAACGTTTGCCGCAAACCGGACCTCAAAAGGTCAAGTATTTCGAATATTATTAGATTTTTAAGCGTGTAGATTAAAATTTGGTTTTTATTCAAAGTTTGACAGGCTGCCATTTTCGACTCAAGCAACCTTTTGAGGTGGGGTTTGCGGCATTAAATTCTACTACTTAAGAACTTTAATTTGATATACATAAACCTATTGGTCGACGAAAGACTTATTTCTGACTCCACGAGGGCCATCCCATCATTTTTAGGCATGTTGCCCACTGGGGATTTCAGGGGACTTTTCTGAGGGAGGTCAGGGTATGACATAGAATACATTTCAGCAAAAATTGGCTGTCCAAAAATTTTTTCATTTTCCAGCCATATTTTGGCTTAATTTTACTACACTATCAGTGACATTGTAGACCTCATGTTTAAAGCTTCTGATAGTGTTGAACGTTGCAGACATTGTAGAATCTTCAAACAAACAGGTCTTGTAATGGTCAAATGTCACATGTTTCTTCAAGTACGATGTTTTGACTCCTTTAGCTTTCTTCACTGTCGGTATGTCATTTTCCATATACATCTTGAAGGAATATAATTTGGACATCAGCGCTACTATTTCCTCCAAAGGTATTCCATTTGCTTCATCTTTAAATTTTTCAATTACTTTTTTATTCTTTTCATTGTAATTCGGATGGTTCTTCGGATAGTCAGAGAAGTCAAAGTCGTCTTTGTATGGGAAACTCCTTAGATCTTCATACATGTCCAAAGTCTTTATCCAGTAGATAAACGCGTCGGTATCCATGTATGCAACTCCAATGTTGTCTCTTCCGTAGTGTTTAACCATTTTGTTGTAATGGAAATCATACATCAGAGTTTTACTTATATCCAAAATCGACATTCCAATGTATAACGGACGATCCATCACTATTGTTGTTTTATTCATACTGACAGCAACTAGATTTTCGTTTATAATCATTGATGTTCCGAAATTTGGTTTTTGCACTAATTTTTCCAATTTCCTAGGATCACTTACTAATTTTACAATTTTGTGTTTTCTCTTGTTCTCCAAGGTCTTCCCAAAGATGGCGTTGTTCATTAATTTGTAGAAGTCCTTTTCAAATGCTGTTGTCGCTGCAGCTCTTCTTGTCGTGTTGGATATCGCCTCTTATTCTCCAAGGTCATCATCAGCTTGGGCCATCTTCCTGTCGGTGAAACTTCAGTCTTGGCTAGGAGAGGCAGGTCGTAATGATGGTCGTGAAGGTGTTCCGGATATTCAAAATCACAGTCTAAAATATAACCTGTTTGACCATCTTTTGGAATCCATGATATGTCACCGATGGTGGTCGGGTCAATCCACTTGAAGTCTGCGTAGGGAAGTGGATTTGACATCGCCCAACCATAAAGGTTGTTTGCATCAAAATATCCAAGGTAGAGTGATGGTTGTTGCTCGTCGAAGTTAGGGATATACTTGTTGTTGGCCTTAACATGTCTGGTCACAGCTTGAGTCAAACCACCTCGTACACCTGATTCGATCATGAGGACCATATCAATGTCTGTGAGAAGCTCCAATCGACAGTTAGTTGACTTGAGCATAGCTTGCCATGCTAATCCAGGGGATGTATACGAGTGTAAAGGATCCAATCCGTAGGCTGAGAAACAGGTGTTCCGAAATTCTTCCATCACATCGCACAGCAGAGTTACATCCAATTTTATATAAAAATCAGAATATTCCCCTAAAGTTTGAATGTTTAGTTGGTTCCAAACATTACAAGCATGATTGTAGTCTTCAACGGAGATTTCACTTTCATTTAATTTGCTATTGAAGGCTTCAATCGGTGGTAGACTGGTTTCTTCAAACTTTTCTGTGGAAGTTATATAATCATAGGGGAAAACTCCTTTTCGTAATACTAAGTCCAATTTATCTTCAGGCACAATTTTGCTGGTTTCTTTTAGATCTTCTCTTCTTAGGTTCTCAGACAATTTGCTCAAACTAGATGACATAAATCTATAAGAGTCTACGAAGCGAAGTTTAATTTTACCAACTGTTTTTGAGAAACTGATGTACTTCTCCAATGTTTCAGCTAATACTTCGATTTTTCCATCATCTCGTCCTAACTCTGGGATAATAAAGTGGGAGTCATAGCCGCTAAGATTGTGTAACACGACAGGAATAAATTGAGGCAGTTTGTAATTTATATTGCATGAATTACAAGCAGGTCCTCTGTATAACCCTGTGAGGTGATCATGATCTCTTACTTTTTGATTTTCTTCACTGAAGCTCTTCTTGCATAGATAACATCTTGTTGCCGAAATGTATTCTTCTTGTTGATTTTGGTTCAAAGGTTTCATGGGTAAAACATTACCGTATAAGCGTTCCGCCTTTTCAGCAATGTCATACAACTGGTCTACAAAATACTTAGCAGCTTCTTCCCCACGGTAGAGTATAGGAGTGGATGTTAAGCCATAGTCTTGCAATTGTTCTTCAGGTAAAGTAGCTTTCACCAATAAGCAAAAACTGTTAGGTTGATGCAATTGATATTTGGTTCTTCTAGTTACTTCACCATCCGAAAGTTCCTGCGGCACTAACGTGGATTCAAAGTCAGCGTAGATAACTAGTGGAATCCGGTATTGGTGAACTGTTTTATTGAACTGAACAAATGCTCTAGATGGTGGTGGCAGACTAATCTTCACTTCATAGTTGTCATTACAAAGCCGCTGGTGTTCCGACAACCACTCCGATCCTCCACGTCTCAAGTCCTTATTTGTGAAACAAAAGCATCTCTTACACACTGTTACTCTAATTTTCTTTTTAGTCACTTGTCGTCCAACCAAAGTTTCAAAGTTCTTGATGTAAACATAATGTGATATTTCACCTTTGGTCAATAGCAGCAAATCTGTATGATTTTGACGTTCAGTCTTTGTAACTCGTAACGGGTATACGTTATTTGATTCGTCTAAACCAAACACATTAACTGAAACTCCTGGGTTTTTTCTCTCAAATTTAGCAACATCATTAAGACTAACAGGATACGACATACCTTGGAAGTTATAGCGGTGTTGAACAGCTTCGTATGCTATGCTAGGTCTACAGGCATTAGGTTCCACATATTTTGCTAACATTGCATACCGGAAACATTCATTATCCTCATTTTTCACATTGATACATGATCTTGTATCTCGGATCACCTTTGGTAGAGGGATAAAGCTGCTTCCTCTCATACCATATCCATGCTTGTGAACCCTCACATCCATACCTTCAATTGATGATAGCGTCCAGCCGGATCCTCTTCCTTCATGTTCTTGAAGTTTCACTAGCAGTTCAACCAAACATTCTTCTAAGATTTCGTTGATATCAGATGTGGTTGTAAGGGTTCGGTTTTTAGCAATGAATGCTCTCGGTGAGTTTTCACCATCGGTATTAGTAAACATAGCCTCCAACACCAATCCAAATTTAATAAAGTTCAATCTTGCCAATTCTTCCATCAATGTTTTTACAACTAGATTTTTAGCTTGGGTTATAAAGTTTTCCAATTCCAATTGCACATTATTAATTTTGAAATGAGTTACAACTGGTCCTGGCAAGGCTGTGGTGCGCAGTTATCTTATATCTTCCACTTCTTCTGTATCCTCTTCTTCCATATCCTCTTCTTGGGTACGCAGTTGTTTTAAATCTTCCACTTTTTTTTCTTCCATTTCCTTTTCAATAAATCCTCCAGCTGTAGATGGTCCAGCTCCGGCAAATTGAATAACACTTGGTCTTCTTCTTTGCATTAACTGTAAATAGCTAGCCCAGTCCTCCTTCTGCTTCTGGGGTTTTTCCAAAAACCGATCAATCGCATCCAAGTCTTCTTCACTTACTACAATCTCTTCTTTTCTGTCCTCTTCACGATGCAATTCTCGGTGTAACTGTAGATAGCTATCCCAGTCGTCCATCTGCTTCTGGTAGTTTTCCAATAACCGATCAATCGCATCCAAGTCTTCTTCACTTACAACAATCTCTTCTTTTCTGTCCTCTTCATGATGCAATTCTCGGTGTAAAACAAAGATATCTTCATCTTGGAAAAACTCACCACAAATATCGCAAAGAGCCATTTTTTACAGTTTGGCTTTGAGTGTGCACTCGGTGAATGTCCAAGCAATAATGAGCAGCGCGCTCAACAGGGTCCCTTTATACCCGAGTTTGAAGGGTGGGGGAAGGTGACGTCATATACATCCGGTTTATCAATCATTTAGTACATTTGGCTTTTAAACACCCATTTTCAATATATTCTTCAACAGGCTTGATAAACCAATAATGTTTGGTCTAAATCCACTACTTTGTACAAATTTTTTGAAAGATGCCTGTTTGAGCAAGTTTATGTGGAACAAGGTCATTTTTTAAAACCCAATTTGGATGACCTTGAGATTTCCCCCCACCACTTCCCATATACCTAGAGTGCGCAGGGCCAGACAGTCAGTCGCTCGGTGTCCGTCGTAGGGTGCACATCGCGGTTGCTACTCCAATTCCTGACAATTTGGGGTAGTTCAAGGTCACAACACTTCTACAACTTTGAGGTCACCACACTTTAACTCTGGGACGGGATCGACTTGTAGTATTTCTGTGTTTTGACTCAAGGTCATCACACTTTAACTCTGGGATGATTTCAACTTATAGTATTTCAGTGTTTTGACTCAAGGTCATCACACTTTAACTCTGGGGCGGGATCGACTTGTAGTATTTCTGTGTTTTGACTCAAGGTCACCACACTTTAACTCTGGGACGGGATCGACTTGTAGTATTTCTGTGTTTTCACTCAAGGTCATCACACTTTAACTCTGGGGTGATTTCAACTTATAGTATTTCAGTGTTTTGACTCAAGGTCACCACACTTTAACTCTGGGACGGTATCAACTTGTAGTATTTCTATGTTTTTACTCAAGGTCATCACACTTTAACGTGTAACTTTAAGGTAGCACCAAAACGGTGCTACCCAGCTTGACATTTTCAAGTTTCCCAAGGTCATCGCAATTTCCCCCACCACTTGCCATATACCTAGAGTGCGCGGGGCCGGACAGTCAGTCGCTCGGTGTCTGTCGTAGGGTGCGCATCGCGGTTGCAGTAATGGTTGAATGGGGGCTTCTGGGTCAGTTCGAGGTCACCCGAGCGGTGTCACATGACGGTTTAAGCAGAGTCACGTTGCAAACTTCAAGTTTCCTCGGCACTTTTGCTGTTTCTTGTCTAATTTCGCTCCAAGTCGTCAAGGTCATGGGAACCTGACTGAAACTCGGAGCGTAGTGTGAGAAACAGCAAAAGTGCCGAAAAATTTTAGGTTTCAGCGTGACCTTGACCTTTGTGACATCGATGACGTCATTTTGGTGACGTAAGGGGTGATGACGTCATCAGCACGTCATTTCTGTGACGTCATGGGTGTGACGTCATGGAAGTGACGTCATTGGTGATGACATCATCGATTGCGTCATCGATGGCGTCATCGATGACGTCATCGGTGAGGTCATTGACCTCGATGACGTCATCGCTCGGGTGACCTTGAACTGTTCCAAAAGCCCCCATTCCCCACTACTAGCAACTTTACTTTTGAAGAAAACTCATATACAAAAAATACATTTTTAATTTGATTAATAGCGTCGTAAAATTAATAAAAAATTCTTCAATTATAAATAACTCAGATTTTTACGGCCTCAACATAGATTAGAAATAAAAAATATCTTCTGGAAAAATGAAATTTTGTGGTTTAAATTTTTACTGTACAGCCCGAGTTTAAATAAAGTAATACAGGTTTTATTTCCTTATGGGTTTTTTTTGTATTAAAGACTTTCAGATGTCCTTTTAAAACGATTTTATATGTTTTTTAACGTCAGTATCATTTTTACGTATTATAGTCCCTGTCTATAGTTGTTTGCTATCTATCATCGGTATGGATAAGTTGAATGTTTAACGGAATAGAAAGCTAAACTTTAGAATATTCAACTTAAATAAATTCATTAAAATTGTTATATAATTTAAAGTCATTACTTTAAAACTATAAACTAGTTCACTGACAGAATTCTATGCTGCCAAGGTCGGACTGATAAGCTACTGATAGTCGTGTTGTGTGTTTCAAAATAAAGATCATTACTTCAGCAATCCGAGCTGCTTTGATCACAAACAATTACATTCAAAGATCTTTTTTAATAGACAAGTATACGTGTTTCTCGAAATCGAGCAATTTATTTTGATACAATACAAATGTTACTTATCCAAACAATCCAGTACTGTAAAAATCTGTTTCACCAAAAAATACACGTATTTACAGCTCAGCACTAACAGATGTTTAATAGTATATTTCGTTACAAGTGACAAAAATGGGGTTTTTTCGGCCTCGATATCGTGTTTCACGTTCGAGACGAAGTCGAGAACTTGAAATGATCGAGAGCAAGCAAAACATTTTTGGCCGAGTTACGAACGATATTTTTCATCACACTAACACAATTCAATAAATTCTAAACAAGTGAAAACATATTTTTTTCGTTTTTAACAAACAAAAAATAACCTCAGCTTAGCGAGATTTACTTTTTGTGTTTCTGGTTGTTAGTTAACCACTTCACATCAGCTAAGGCCACCGAAGTGAAAGCCACGAAAATAGTCTGATGAAAATTTTAATAGCTGTGTCCCTCAACCCCTATCACCCTGCAATGTTTTCATTTGTAGTTTATGTTTACCATGTGTAATACAGTATTAAAATGTGTTTCGGAATAAATTTGGCAACAATGTATGCCATCTATGTATGCAACAATGTCATCGGACTATTTTCGTGAATCTTACTATAGAATACTATAACGGTATGTGACAACTACAGCTGATTCCAAGGGAAAAGCACCTTTTTCCCATGTACGTCACTTATATTTGACAGTTGCTATTAGCTGAACTACGTCACTGATTTGTTATTTTGTTGTTGTTGATGTCACCTACCTTATTATATTCTAGATTTATTACCGTTCCTTTTACCGGCCTAGGCCGGAAAATTTTGCTGGCCTAGGCCGAAAAAACAGGTGTTTCGTTGATAGAAGTGAGGGTCGAAAACAGATGATATCGATGTAGTGTGATGAAAAATGCTTTATTCAATCCCAATGTTATATTAATGGGAAATTTTCAGATTTCGATGGTAGATGCACCTTTATTTTCAGTCCGATTCTCATCAGTTTTCGGCGGAAACAGCAACTAAAGACCAAGCCCTATCCCACGACAACAAAAACTTTAAAATCGGTTGAAAATTGTAGGAGATGTTCTTCACACAAAAAAAAAACCCCTTTAGCGTATTACCTAAATAATTATAGATTTGTGTTATTATTGAGTAACTTTATTATTTTAGTATTATTTAGAAACGTCTTGAACATGTTTCACTAATCCAGTGATGGAAAATGTCCGCAATATTTACTAATTATAAACTCGCCATAACCAACAATGAACTTTAAACAAATAAATAAATTTAGTTTTTAATCAATTATTTTAAAACTGACCAAGTCTGCTACAAGGAATAAAATTAATTTCTTTAGTCTTTCACTGTGCCAACATTTGTTTTAAACTAGAAATTTTTGCAGTAGTTAAACGTAAACATTCCATGTAATTTAAAAGGTATTAGGATAAATTAGATTCCGCATTATGCACAAGAACGCTTGTGACTTCCTCACTAATAAATTTTAATAACAGAACAGCAATACAAAAGTGAAAGGGTTTGTATATTAACGATTGCAGTACGTAATAAAAGTTATCAAAATAGTTTATTCAAGATATGCCTAAATTTTGTTGTAGGCTGATTTTCATTCTAACACCGTAATAAAGCGATTATATTCGTTTATCAGCTAAGTGTATTTTATTTCTTGGCGTTTATGGCATGAGAAAATTTTATTTTAATATATTATTCTGTTTAAATTACCTTGATTTTTGGTCTCCCCGTTTTCAGTGAATCCTGTTAAAGACGGGGCCCCCGGCATAGCACGGCAGCACAAATCTGTAAAAGAAACCATCAATGTGAAACGAGGTAGGGAATAAGAGAAAATTTGATAATGTATTAAGCTTGCAATTTACGACCAAACAGTAGTTGCAAATGTCCACTGAGTCCACTGAGTGCTTTGAGAGTGTTAATAAATTTTATTAGTAAAAAAAATGTATAACATGAGAAGAACAGTTTTCTCACTAACTCAAAATTCGCTGCTCCTCAATATTTCTAGTCAAGGTGACTGTAGGCCAGGGCCAGGTGAGCTACATCCCATAAGAGCAATGGTGTCACTTTCTGCAACATCCGTGGATGTCGCCACAGAGGTTTTGTTGGTTAAAAAAAACCAACATTTTACTCTTTGTTAGCTGCAAGTGTTGCCAACGATGCAGGAAACAACTATCGTTCTCGTTTGTGTTGGAGATTTTTGGTCTCAACTATTACTAAAATAAGGAATTTCAAAGCAAACTAGTGTAGAATTTATGGTTTTAGATTTACCTAGATTGATAATTGTTAATTTGGTCATTGCGAAATGGTTTGTTATTAACTAATAATCCAAATGTAAAATATAGTAATATGGTGTCGTTACGATAAATATCATACCCATGGCAAGACTGCTTCATTCCCAAGGAATCTAAAATAAATAAAAACAAGGTAGGGGTCAAGACATGCAATGCCCTCTATGCACCAGATGTTCTTTTGCACCTATGAAATCATCATTATCATTACCAGTATTAGTAAATGGTGACGTCATAGGTGCAAAAGGACACATGGTGCATAGAGGGCGTTGTGTGTCTTGACCCCTACCTTCTCTTTATTTTATTTTAGATTTTTTGTTCATTCCCTTATTCAATCAGCTGTGTAATGGTAAATATTATAACGTAACTTGACTTCCGTTTTAGTTTAGACGCTTCATATCCTGAACACAAAAAAACGCTATTCAGCTGACCTTTTAGGAAGAAGTTAATGCTTCTTCCTTTACAGACCTTGATTTCTAGTTACGGTAAGTATAGTTAAACTTCTATAGTACGTATAGTTCGTATAAAGTGCGTATAGTTCAAGCAAGTTCCAGTTACAGAGATAACTTTTGTTAATTCGGCTGAAGGCTCGTATAGTTCAGCGTGTAACAGGCTCAGGACTTCATTCGGTTACTAATCTTTAGTACATGATTTATCCAATAGGAAGAAAGTGATGAATAATTCCTAGTTTCAAAGTACTAATTAGTAAAAATTGAATAAATCATCTCAGCTCAGCGATAGACCCCAACTCTTCTTATTGGTTGTGTTCTCTAATGTGTGCTCCAGACCAAGTACATAACACAGCCTACGATTGAGATTACATGTGTTAGCGGATGTTAGTCGACTAACCGGATGTGTTAGCCGATTACACTGTATCAGATATGTCACCTATAGGGTACTCGGACTTACAGAGGTCTATAGAGAAAACTTCGAGATAACGAGATAAAATGCTACTTGTGAAGGTAAAGGACAAATTCAAATTTCACTCATCCAATTCTGAGTTTTAGAGGTAGTTTTATTTCTTTAGTCTAGAGAGATAAAATTGACATTCGATTTATGAGAGATAAAAAAAAACCTAATTCGAGTAAACTAATGGTCAGTTATCGACCTAAACAGTTCTTACGAAAGGAATAGCAAATAGTTCGAGACACCTAATATTTCGAGTTATGTCTGAGTAAAGATGAGCTTTGTAGTTTCTTCCTAAACATAAATACGGTCGAGAGTTTTTGAGTACAAACTGACCTCTTAAAGCAACAGCGAGCCTGGAGTACGCAACACACTACACTAACTTTATACTGGAAATTATACTGGGTAATTATTTCATCCTCCCTCATATAGCAGAAGTGACAATGAGAGTCTATAAAAACCAACGACCAATACGCATCTAGAAAACCGATAATGAAACCGAATGGAAAAAGCCGTAGGCGGACGGCGCCACAAAGGGCTTAATACGGGGGAATGCGCCTGGGGCTGTTTCATTTGTACAAACAAGGACGCCACAAAAGCAATTTTAATTATACTTTTCAATTCGCAAAGAATACTATGATATCAGAATTAAATATAGAAAAACAAACAGAATCAATACTTTCCTTCCGGTAGATTTAATCATTGGAGCAACTTAATCTGTTGCTGTCTTATGAATTGCATAGCGTAATAAAGTTGTGTGTCAAAACCGGAGATTTAATTTATTTTGATATAAGTATGTTTCATTTTTATTTTTAGCAAATTTCCTTTGGAAATAAGCTATTACCGTCGTTTTCATGGGAGCTGCCGTTTATACAGTTTAGCCTGTGTTACCTCTGCGATTATATAATTTTATATTTGAAATTGTAGCTTTTTATGTGTACTTTCTGGATACGTAGTGATTATTTGTCGGAAACACATTTAAAACTGCACAAATAACGATTTACTAAAAGATTTAACATGGGCTTATATGGGAAATAGAATTTTCAATTTTGAGTGCTTGTGAACACGATAACTAGTGCAACAATCGTCTGATCATTATGAAATTTGGTACAGGCACATATAGTTAGATTTTCTTGGATGAGTTTGTGAACCAGTAAGATCGGCAGGGGAACAATTGTCTGATTATCATGAAATTTGGTACACTTAAGTAAATTTTGCCATTGGAAATTCGGTAAGTACGATGGTCTGCGACGGGGGTATCTTTATTTAAATTAATTTTCCCGAAGGACATAGGATAAAAATGGGACTCAAACAAATAGGAAAAATAACTACTATAAAGTTGTACTAATAAACCATTAGACTTCTTTGTTGGATTACCTTTCCATTTAGAAACCAATTTAAAGTTAGTATGGATTTCATTAAATTGGCTGAGCGTATATCGTTAAGCCCCATAATGCCTCCGATTGTAACTAACTTGTTCGTTGATCACCCGTCACATATGCTCTAGAGCTATACATGGTGAGTCTAAGTGAGTAAAGCTATTTCCTAATTGTACTGTTTCTATGAACTTAAGACAACTTAATTCGTTAAGTTCTCCAAAGGCTAAAGACACATAAAGATTTTTAGAAATCTAGACATTTATTAAAGTTATAGATAAGCGAGATGAAAATTTTTATACTAGGCTACTATAGGCTTTTTAGGGGCTATTTATCTATCTTCTTAATTCAATTAGGGGTTCGTATCTTATATCCGCTTTTCTCTCTACCTACTTAACCGATTTTGAAGATTGAGGTGTCATTTTAAAGCTCATGTTCTAGCGGAGTGTGAATAGTGCTAAAATGGTCATTTTGTTTCGGGCTTCACCCCCTTAGCCTTTGAATTAATAGCAGATGCCAACAGCTGGATAAGTCAGCACAAATCGACAGTACTTTTGTAAATTCAGGTTCACATTTACGTAACGCCTACTAGTAGTAAAACTGATGGGTTTGTTACACCTAACAAGCGAAAAATGGCTAGCGCTAATGTAGTTCAACCTAAATAGTATGTCCTGGACAACGATCAACCCTGCAAACAGATTTACATTTCTTTCAGACCATAATTACGCTTCTTCTAGTACCAACTTGCAATCAGATATTGAAACTGAGGACAGCAGTAGTTCTTAAGAATCTCCTTCCAAACCTGAAATACTCCCTCCTATATTTATCCATGGCTTGAATAACCGTCAAGAAATAATAAAGCATATACAACTAAATGTTAAGTGTTAAGTGTTTTCTACAGAAATTAAAGGTAAATCACTTAAGGCGAATCTTCAAAACATTTTGATTTTTTAAACTGACTGCATTCTACGATTAATCAAATGTCAAGTATCACTCATTCCACACACGACAAAACAAAACAAAAATCGAGGCCAGTTATAACGTTTTAAGGAATGTCCCTTGCTCACTAACTGATATGGAAATTCAATCAGAGCTTCTTTCACTTAATTTCCCAGTTAAAAGTATAATGCGTCTGTTAAACAAGGAAAACTCATCTCATTGTGCGCTGTTTATTTGGAGAACAATTAAAAACCTATTGAAGTATAGATGCTTGAAAAAGTTATTCAGAAAAGATTGCTTTATTATCTTGACTATTCCGATGTCATACCTTCCCACCAATTCGGTTTTCGATCTCACCATTCTTTGAAAATTAGTGAAACTATCAATCGTTGATTTAGGACAAACTTCACTCACAGCAGCTTTCTTGACTGTGCACAGGCGTTTGATAGAGTCTGGCATGGTGGTCTGTTGTACAAACTATCAATTCGGCTATCCCTTGCATTTACGAAAAATAATTGAATCTTTCTTGACTGATATAACTTTCTCTGTTCGTGTAAATTCTACAGTTTCAAATTCAAATCCTCGTCCTGTGAGAGCAGGAGTCCCTCAAGGCTCAATTTTGGGACCTATCCTCTTTAATGTATTCATGGCCGACATACAAGAACTTCCAGAAGCTACCCTTGCACTCGATACAAATGACACGACGATCATTACACAACATTCAGATATCAAGCAAGCAGTAAATTCTTTGCAAGCGAATGTTACAACGTTTATGGACTGGTTTACAAGATGGAAGCTTTTGTTAAACTCTACTAAATGCGAAACAAAAGGGTTTTCTTTGAGAATATTTGACGCCCCCCTTGCATTAAAATGCCATGGGAATTAGTATAGGGTTTCCTGCCATGGGGGATTTTGACCAAATATTATTTTCTTTGCACCTAATGTAGGTATATACCAGATTTTATTCAGAAATGTAAAAAATCAGTGATATATATATGATTTTATTGATTTCCCATAAGAATAACATGGAAACTTTTTTGTGTTTTCTCCGTAACAAGTGATGCTAAGTTAATGATTTAAAAGATACATTGTTTATTTTTTTTTTAAACTCTTTTGAATAGTCTTTCTAGATTTGTGTAATTTTTAAAATTTAAGGTGAAAATGCAAAAAAATGCTTTTGACCCCTTCTAAGCTTCATAAAACCTGGTTCCGCAAACATTTCGTTATCGATTCCTTTAATTTATCTAAATTAATTTTTCAACTTACGGCTGAAATACTCCATGACCTTCTCGGCCGGTGACATGTTCGATAGCTCGGCGGCAAACTGACTCTGGCGAAGGTTAGACGACATAATGCACGTTGCGTCATTCGTCATTCTCTGTTTGCCTGCCTTATCATGTACATTACTGTTCTTTGGTAAACGCCATTACTTTCGAGAGGTTTTCTTAGATTAAAACATATACTAGTCGAAAACTAGAACGCGTTGTGAAATTGGTCGAACACGTGTGAATACTTGAGATTTTTTTTTTAATCTTTAAAATAGTCCTTTCAGGTTTGGACTTCTCCAGGTTCACCTGGCGTGTTTTTACTAAGTTTTTACTAAGTTTTTACTAACTTATATTCCACCTGGAGACGGAATCAGATTCCAGATCCTGAAACGTCGTGAATTAGTAATTTACGTATCAGTGATGGAAAGTGTCCGAAATGATTTACTAAACAACGTTAAAAATAATCAAATGGTGAATGATTGGTAAAATTTGTCATTATTTGGTTATTCCTACTCTTAATCTGTACATTTGTCACTTTTAAAACTAATGAACAAACATTAAATTAAGAGGTAATACATTTACAATACCGTCTTCTCTTCTCATCATGGGGTTCCAGTTAAAGCATGTGTTTATCCGTATAGCTTTAAACACTTAGTCCACATAAAACAAGTCTTAAACTTGTTTTATACTCATTTTTCTCTTAAGGTACATTGCACTAACAATGAATGACATTAAATCTATTTTCATGTTCTATCTGTCTAAAACCTGAATCGGATCAAAACACAAGCATACATCCTCTCTGCAAAGTACTTACCTTGCACAATAATCGTGAAGGTTTAACAATCTCCATGTAAGACGTGGCAAGAAGACTCACCGGCCAAGCCTAGCCTGAAGTACTTCATAGCCTGTTTAGAATGACTCAAATCACTAGATGGCATCATTTGTTAGCCTTTCGTTATCACGTTATAAATAGACAACGGACTACTTCGTTTGATGTCATATTAGGATGTGTATTATATCACTGATGCCACTTCCAAAATTAAATTTCTTTTTAATTAATTTTAAACTATTTGATAAGACGTTATTCGTTGATTAAAGTTTTTATCTACATCAATGGTATTTGATATCTCACTCTTATAGAGTTTTCTTTCAGTTCTTGGTTGTATCCGGAACATGACTAGGGCTACACAAATACAGGATGAAGTTTTATATAGTTTTACAATTAATCACAATTTATAAATAACATGTTATATGGCACTTAAATGTTGAAATATTATCTTCTTTAAATAGTTTTTTGGGTGGTCTAGATTTGACCTAATTAAGATCACATTTTCGTTCAGTTTCTATCCTCTGTATCAACTTAAATCTATGATATTTTGTAACCTAGCCTATCGAGTCATTGTAGATGTATGAAGAGTTATTAACTTTTGTGGCCAAAATATTCAAATCCATTAAAATGAATAAACTTTATTGGGTCTATACATTTTAAGCTCCTGATGTTTATCAGCGGTGCTTATAAGTAGAGGCTGATCGAATTTTAAAATCTTTGTCAGATTTGACTAAAGGAATATGTTTAATCACATATTAAGCATACCCACTATGGTTTAACGCAGTAAATATATAAATAATAGATTTCTCGTTATAAAAATACAAAGATCTTAAGGAGCTATACTTAAAACCAAATCTATGACCACCCTTGAATTCTAAAACTTTTATGTTCCTCTTCGCCAAATTTTTAACTCCATTTAACTTTGTTAAAAGAAAAAAAGTTATACGCAAAAGACAATATGTTTACCTAGAGGTTTCAGCTTGACTGATAACTAACCCACGTTTCATTAAAATCGCGATCATAAACTCCCTTGTTAATGTAAAAGACAATGGAACGGGCACACTGGGACAAATTCGATTTGTGATGCAGCCGGGAGACCCTACACTTGGACAAAGTGACCTTGGTTGTTCGTGTCAAGGTCATTGCGAGTGAATGCATGCATAAAACTGAGTGACAACTCACTACCAAGGTTTAGGTATGAGTGTTAAACTTCAACACAGTGTATGGTTTATGGGAGTTTTCTTTTCCATTTTGATTTAAGGAGGCAAGTTTTTCAATGGACTCGTTCACGTTCATCCACCGCAAAAGACGTTTGTTTACATTTTGCCAATCACGTGTCTAATTCCAGACATTTTATTTGAGGGATTTGTCACATGATATGCAAAAACGTAAACAAACCTCAATGACGCTTGTGGACGTAGATGCTTGTGAACGTACTCAATGACTGAATTGTTAACTTTAAGTTCATCAAATACAGATTGATTCAGATCTATTATTTTTTTAAATAAATTATCTCAATCAACTTATGATAATTAAATAACTTAAAGTCAAGAATTGCTTATATTATTTTTGAACTATACTCAAGCGAAGTAAAGTTATTTTGTGTCTAAAAGAGCTCATGTATATTTTACATCAAATAACCTACAGTACCATACCTAAGGCATTATGAATTTAAAATCTCGTTTCTCCTCCAACATTTGTATTCCTCTATTACTAATCATTCTAAATATTTTTTTCTCAAAATATGGATTTATTAATTTCAACCAAACAGGAATTTAAAAAAAAGAAAGTTATATACATTCAGACTAATAATCTATACACCACCATTTATCACTCCGTTACGTTGGCAGCAACGTTTCCGTTTCCCGAGTGGCAGATGATCAGCTGGCAGGCGCGTCACGTGGGTCGTTACCGCGAGCGCGGGAAAGGCAGTCACGTGACCTGACTGCAACTGCTGCCATTAGAGCGTCCGTCAATGCCACAAGACTTATGGCGATGGCACTGCCCTCCCATCCCCTAGCGGTGGTTACACGCATTAGGGGTGATAAATGCTTGTCGAAAGGTTAGCCGAGCAAGTTTGAAAGGCTCAACGAGCTCATAAACCTATATAAAAACCTTTTCACAAAATTGGTTCACACGCTTTGTCGAAAATACCGTTTTATGCCTAAAATTTACTCACTAAACTACATTGCCGTATTTGAAAGACAGTTTCGATTTAGAACAGTAAAAAGTTCGACTTTATAGTTAACAAAAAATTAATGGCGAAGTAAGGTAGGAAATCAAAATTAAAGTCAGGTGTCAATTTGAAATATTTGAAATTAATGACGTTGCTGGTAAAATTTTTATTCATTCAGCGCCATAAAAATTTTTATTAAAGTACCTACTGCAACTCATTAATAGATCTTTATCATTCAATGTAGTCATCTGGCTAGAGTTTTAAAATTAAACCAAAACACATGGGTGGTTAATGTAAATTAAGAAGATTTTTTAAATACTCATTCTATCATTACCTCGGTAACTTTATAGATACGCCGATGTCTTTCCTCGTGCAAGGAACCATAAGATCTTCAATTTGAGACCCCTCCCATCATTCTAGGATTTGTAAAACTCTCACAGATTGTTTAACAGTATCTCTAAACTAATAATACGGTACGTTTTATCAAACTACCAGAATCAAAGTTTACATTGTGGAAACAAAATCTCTCCTTACATTGCTAATGCTGGAACTTAATCGGATAGAAGTTTGATTATTCCTGTTCCCAAAAAGATCAATCAGAGTGTAAAAAATATGGGTTTCCTTCCAGATTCCGTGCCACAGTTTAGTTCAATTCCTAGCATTTTTTTTTTTCAAATTTTGTTCATGCATTATAAATGTGTTTATGTGTTACTGTAGTTTTAAGTGAGTATTTTTCAGCAGCATCTTCATAATTCGTAGCTTCACAGCTGGGAGCAGCTTATTTTTCAACAATCATCAGGCAACAAGGACTAAACACAGTAGACTGGGGGAGAAGTCTTCTCGCAGTACAGTAATAATTGTCAACAACAATGGGTACTATTGTACCCCACCGAGCATCAGGGGCCGACGCGACGCAACAATAGGACAAACCGCTGGTGTTGAATAACACTACTGTCTTGGGAATCGCTCACAATATGGTGCACAGGAAAACACAAATACCACGTTCACAAAATATTTACTAAACCTTTGCCTTTATTTTCATTTTGATGTTTCATTCCTTCGTCTCCCTTTAAGTCCGCACATTGCAAAAAAAAGGGTTAACAATGTATGGTACTTCATTTTATTTTACTGTGCAATAAGAGTAGGCCATTTAATCGATTGTACTTTCTTAAGTACAAAATATTGTAATATTGCATTGTATTGAATTGGTAGACATGTAAATTTGTAGTTGTAATGCACTTTTATTCTCTAAATACGTGATAGATTTTCACGATTTAGTCCGATTCTCATCAGTTTTTTTGCGGAAACAACTACAGACCAAGCCCTATCCAACGACACCAAAAACTTAAAAATCGGTTGAAAATTGTAGGAGGAGTTCTCAAGACAAAAAAAACCCTTAACGTATTAAATAAGTATAGATTTGAATTTTATTAAATTTACTGTACGCTACAATAAATTGAATCTTCAATTTCCTTCACTGCCATTGCTGAATAAAGATTATTGCTAAACGTATACAAATTACGATGATAAGTTGATATCAATTAACAAAAGGGTACGACCTCTAGTTCTTAGCCAAGTTATTAATAGACCTAAACTTAGAAAGGAAAATTACTCGACCCGCTTTTGATAATTTTTTTATTTAACGATCTAGGAAAGATTTGGGAAAGATTTTACAAGTAAACCTGTTAAATGTTATTTGCATTGTAAATGTATAAGTTAGTTTAAAAGTAAAAAATAACAATTCAATGAAATATTACTATGGTTTTGTTGGACCTGAAGTCTAAACTTAACGTGTGATGTGCTCTGCAGTTGTATTTCCTTTTATTTATATAACGATTATTAATTATGAGTTCGAGTATCTGCTAGTTAGTCAGAAATAAAACAAAGTTGTTTATCGTTTACCGGTAGTTAACAATTAGCTACCGTGCTGAGGTAATTACTTTAATTTTTGTCAATTCCAATACTTATTACTTCAAAGACAGCCTAAAGAAAATTAAGAAAAAATACAATGTTAATAAATACGAATCGATAAGTTACAACTTAAATTCATTTTATAAAGGTTATAAAATAGTAAGGGTTTTTAGGTTATGTTTGAAATTTATACATGAATTACCAATGATAACACAAACAAATAACAACGACAAAATATCATTATATTTAGTATTTTATTAATAATGGAATTTACCACACCAAACACTAGAGAATACGTGGAACTAGAGTGAAATAAATATATAATTCACTGTTCAGTACCTGATTTCTCTCTGCGCAGGTCCGTCAAGCAAAGCACGTGTTTTGTCCAATCAAT